>JAPQRP010000016.1:35528797-35562337 GCA_037367295.1 Apogon hyalosoma | reverse complement strand
TCCTCCTGTATCCTCTCCATCCGTATCTCCTCTTTGAGTTCAGATACCTCCTTTCTTTGTCTTTTCAGCTCCTCCTGCACCTCCTCCTTCTGTCTCCTCTCTGTCTGCACCTCCTCTTTGAGTTCAGACACCTCCTCTCTTTGTCTTTTCAGCACCTCCTGCACCTCCTCCTTTTGTCTCTTCTCCATCTGCACCTCCTCTTTGAGTTCAGATACCTCCTTTCTTTGTCTTTTCAGCTCCTCCTGCACCTCCTCCTTCTGTCTCCTCTCCATCTGCACCCCCTCTTTGAGTTCAGACACCTCCTCTCTTTGTCTTTTCAGCTCCTCCTCCTTCTGTCTCCTCTCTGTTTGAACCTCCTGCTTGAGATCAGACACCTCCTCTCTTTGCCTTTTCAGTTCCTCCTGCACCTTCTCCCTGTGTAGTCTCTCCTTTTGTGCCTCCTCTCTTAGTTCAGACAGCTCCTTCTGTCTCCTCCTCAGCTCTTCTTCTGCTCTATCCTTTAACTCCTGCACCTCCTCCATCTGTCTGTGCTTCTCTTTCCTACTTATTTGCTCCTCCTCCCTCTGCTCCTCCTTCTTTTTCACCTCCTCTCTGACAGATATAAGCTTCCTCTGTGTCTTCCTCAGCTCCTCTTGCACTTCCTCCCTCAGTACTCGCTCATTTTGTGCCTCCTCCATAAGTTTAGACACCTCATCTCTCCTCCTCTGCTCCCGTTTCACCTCCTCTCTGAGAACTGCAACCTCCTCCCTTCTTGTTTTCAGCTCCTCCTGTACTTCCTCTCTCTTTACTCTCTCTCTTTGAACCTCCTCTTTAATTTCAGACACCTCCTCTTGTCTCTTCCTCATTTCATCTTGTGCTTTATCCCTTTCTGTGTGCACCTCCTCTCTCAGAGCTGCCACCTCCTCCCTTTTTCTCCTCAACTCCTCCTGCACCTCTTCCCCCTTCCTCCTCTCTCTCTGTACCTCCTCTCTAAGTGTAAACACCTCCTCGAGCTCCTTCACTGTGGACCTCCCTCTCTCCTCCTGGAGGAGGTGTTGAGCTCTCTCAGTTTCCTTCAGCCTCCTTTGCAGACTCCTGCGCTCCTCCTTCATCTCCTTCAGTTCCTCTTCTAACCTCATCAGCTCCTCTTTTTGCTCCTTCACCCCTTCCTCCATCTCCTTCTCTCTATGCTCCAGCCTCCTCCTCTCCTCCCTTGCTCTCTTTAGTGCCTCCTTTTCTCCCTCCTGCTCCTCCTCCACCTCCCGCACTCTCTCCTCCAGCCTCCTCTTCTCCTCTTCCATCTCCATCACCTTGTTTTCCAACCTCCTCCTTCTCCTCTCTTCCTCAGCCCTCCTCAGCACCTCTCTCTGCCTCCCCTCCTCCTCCCTCTCTTCCATTGTGGCTCTGAGCTGTTGCACCTCCTCCTCCTGCTCCTTCAGGATTTTGGTGAGTTTTTCCGCCTCTCCTGCTCGCCGCTCAGCCTCCTCCTTCCACTCCTTTACCTCCTCCTCCAGCCACTCACGGGCCTCCTCCTGCTCCCTGGATCTCCTCCATGCTGCCTCCCTCTGGGCCTGTGCCTCCTGCAACTCCCTGTTTTGTGAGGAGATCTTGAACTCCTTCTCTCCTCCCTCCCTTCTCTCCTCTTCCAGGAGTACCTGGGTCTCCCTCAGCAGTGCCTCTAACTGTACCTCCAGCACCTCCTTCTTCTTCAGTCTGTCCTCTGCCTCCTGCCGCTCCTTCACTCCCTGCTGCTCCCTCTCTTCTGCCTCCTTAAGCTGCTCCTTCAGCCTCTGCACCTCCTCCTCCCGCTCCCGCACTGCGCTCATCTGCCGCTCCAGGCTGCACTCCCTCCTTTCCACCTCCTTCCTTGCTTCCTCCAGCTCCTCCTCTGCTATGCTGACCTTCACTGTCAGCAGCTCCACCTGCGCCTCCTTCTGCTCCTTCAGTCTGTTCACCTCCTGTTCCTTCTGTGTCCTCAGTCTCTTCACCTCCTTCTCCAACTCCTCTTCTTTTTGTTTCCTCAATCTATTCCCCTCCTTCTTCACCTCCTCTTCCACCTCCTCCTCCTTTTCTTTCTTTAGTCTCTTCACCTCCTCCTCCTTTTCTTTGTTTAGCCTCTTCACCTCCTCCTCCACCTCCTTTTCCTTTTCTTTCTTTAGTCTTTTCACCTCCTCCTCCTTTTCTTTGTTTAGTCTCTTTATTTCCTCCTCCTTTTCTTTCTTTAGTCTCTTCATCTTCTCCTCCATCTCCTCCTCTCTTTCTTTCTTTAGTCTTGTCATCTCTTCCTCCACCACCTCCTCCTTTTCTTTCTGAAGTCTCCTTATCTCCTCCTCCTTTTCTTTCTTTTGTCTTCTCACCTCCTTCTCTACCTCCTCCTCTTTTTTTTTCAATAATGTCTTCATCTCCTCCTTCCTCTCCTCCTTCTCTCTCTCCAGTCTCTCCATTCGGTCACAAAGTGCCTCTATCTCCACCTCCCTCTGCTCCTCCTCTGTCCTTCGCCTCTCCTCCATCCTCTTCATCTCCTCCCTCAGTCTCTCCACTTCCTCCTGCATCTCCTCCTTCTCCTCTGTCAGTCCATTGATGCGCCTCCTCAGCACCTCCACTTCTCCATCTCTTGTTCCCAGCTCCTCACTCAGCTCCTCCCTCTCTCTCTGCCAGGCCTCCTTCTCTTCCTTCCTCTCCTCCTCCTCCTGCCACCTCCTTCTCCTCAGCTGCTCCGCCTCCTCCCTCAGCTCCTCCCTCTCCTCCTCACTTCTCGCTCTCTCCTCCCGTTGCTCGGAGGTCATTCTCTCCAGCTCTGCCTTTAGACAATCGATCTCTCCTTCAGAAGAAAAATACAAAGCCCTTACATTTAACTTTTCAAAATAAAAGCACAATTAGAAACTAAAAGCCCCAGTACCTTTCAAAATAAAAGCTAATGTCTTATTTGACAAAATACAAATACTATTACCTAACCAACTAAGCAAAGTTTTAGTATTACAGGTTCTGATTCTGGATTAGAGGTTCTGGTTCTGAATAACAGTTTTACCTTTCAAAATAAAATTGCTTTCATGATAAAAGTACATGTATTTTTCAGAATAAGAGTTCATAGATTTCAAAATAAAAACAATAGTAAATTTAAAATTAAAAGCACCATTACTAATTGGTTTTCAAAAAACCTGTCAGTGCAGCCACATTGGTTCCACCTGTGTGTCATGTGGCGTGTCAAGTGATACTGACCATGCAGAGTATCCTTTGCCTGTTGCAGCGTGTGCAGGTGTGTGTGCAGCCGACATCGGTCGCTGTCAACGTCCGACAGCTGCTTCTGCTGCTCACTGACTGTACGGTGGAGAGACACCGACAGACACCTGAGGAACACCACACCCATGAGTCATGTGACCACCTCAGGCCCATTACATTCAATTAGCTGCTGTGTAAATGTTATGGCCCAGTAACTGTGTGGACAGGTGAGACTAACCAGGTTACACCTATCAGTCAACTGTTCACTAGTCCAACCATCAGAACTCATCTCCTGATGAGGAGGAGCACCTTTTGGCTTCTCCCCCTCCAGGTGAGGTTACCTGAGCTGCTGTAGCTCCTCCTCCAGCTGCTCTCTGTGCCTGTGCAGAGCCTCCTGTTCCTCCTGCTGCCTCCTCCTCTTTCTCTGCTGCTCCTCCTGTTGATGTTCCCTCCTCTTTGCCTCCTCTGCCTCTTGTCGCAGCTGCTTCTGCGCCTCCTTCAGCTCCAATTGCACCGTGGCATG
Source organism: Apogon hyalosoma (assembly GCA_037367295.1). Lineage (NCBI taxonomy): Eukaryota > Metazoa > Chordata > Actinopteri > Kurtiformes > Apogonidae > Apogon > Apogon hyalosoma. Next base: position 35,558,616 of record JAPQRP010000016.1, on the reverse strand, counting down.
CTTTGCGGACAGCTGGGGATGGACACACAGGCATCAGCAGGTGTGATCCAGGTGTATATGACAGTGGATCCGCCTCCTCCTCACCTCCTCCAGCTGCTCTGCTCCCCTCTCCTTCTCCTCTGTCAGAGACTCCACCTGCCTCTCCTTCTCCTCCATCTCTCGCTCCATCTCCATCAGATGCTCCTTCAGCTGATGGAGCTCCTGGAGGTCCAGCTCCCTCTGAGCCCTGGGCAGAACCCAAACAGAATACAGAACTGATGGACGACATAAAACCAACTTCAGGAGGAATAACAAGGTTCAAATCAAACAAAAGAACATTAGAACTGGATCAAGTCCAGCATCAAAGGACTATGACCTGGACTAAAGATTCTGGTTCTGGTCTACAGGTTCTGGTTCTAGTTTGCAGGTTTGTTGTGTAGACCAACTCACCTGATCTGAGTACAGTCCATGCCCAGTGTTTTGACATCCCGTTGTAGAGAGCTGACCTCTGACCTCAGAACCTGCAGCTGTGATTGGCTGTTGGACAGGTCGGTCTCCGTCTAAAACAAACCAATGGTCAGACAGACGGACAGATGGACAGACAGATATGGACAGACAGTTGCGGACATGTCTTTGTACTTGCAGCAGCTGTTTGTTCATCTCTCTTTTATCTGCAACCAGAGCTGAGTTCATGGCGGTAATTTTGTCCAAAGCATCTCGTCCCTCCTCCACCTCGCGCTTCAACACACACTCAGAGGTTGAGAGATGCAGCATGTCTTCCCTGCACTGAAACACATCCATGACATGTGAAGATGTGACGTTCATGAATGTTTTGGACAGTAAATCCAGTCAAAAACAGCTGGTGGGTGGGGCTTACCTTGTAGAGGGCGTCCCTGGCGTCTGCAACCTCTTCCTCTGTCCTCTGTCTGTCCAGCTGCTCCCTTTCCAACGCCCCCTGCAGGAGAGACAGATGGTCATCAGAACCAGTACTAGAACCAGAGCAAAACTGCGGAATGGCTGTGTTACTGTGACCTTCAGACGGTGGATCTCCAGTCGGTGCAGGGTTTCTCTCTCCGTCAGATGGACGTTCTCCAGTAGCTCTGCCTCCGCCCTGAAACAGACGACAGCGACAGGACTCAGCCCAGTTTGGATGGTACTGACCTGGTACCAACCCGGCACCTCCTCACGCCTACGTACCGTCTGTGTGTCTCCTCCTCCAGCTGTCGGCTCCTCTCCTCTTGTCTGTCTCTGTCTCTCCTCAGTCTGTCCACCTGTCTCTTCAGCTCCTCCTCCCTCCTCGTCACCTCCTCCACCTGCAGACGCAGGGCGGCTGACACCTCCCGTTCCCTAGGCAACCATCACAGACGTTTTATTACCACCTCATACAGTAGTATAAAGGTCCACAGATGGGGATGAGCATCAAACACTAGAATCTGTTAAAAAAAAACCATTTCATTCACTTCCTGTTTGAGTCTCTTGTTAAGAAACAATAAATAATAAAACCAAACATCAGATGAGACACATGGATTTAATCTGGTTTAACTCTGTCCCAGTTACACATTTATGTTCAGATGTGTGTTTAATCCCACCCCAGTCAAACAGATGAAAACCAGTTTACTGATGGAAATTAGACCAGTCCAATCCAGACCAAACCAGTGTAATCCACACCAAACCAGTCTTAACCACCACCCCCGTATGGTCCTCCTAAAACAAGCTGCCATCTTGGTCTGGCTCCACGCCCTCTCAAATTATATTTTTAATCTAAATCCTTCTACACTCAGACATAAATATACTGATAACAGTAAAATTACAATTATGTTGATGTAAATAAACTCTGTCCAATGGTTGAGTCCACATTCTAGAGTTCAACTGTTTACTTTCCTTTTAGAGGATGAATATGGTTTTATTAAACATATGTTTGTTCATTAGTATTTGTCACAGATTTAATGTCACTGTAGTTCATTTTAATGCAAATGAAAAATGAACACAATAACTTTAGTTTATCTTAGTTTATACAAATGAGTGGATCTGATAAATTCAGTTATGTAGACACTAAAATAAGTTTAATGTGGTTTGAAAGGATTTTGTGCATCTTTTGTACATTTATAATTGAGCGATACAGCTACAATATTTACAGTATGTATTTAGTGGTTTATTGCACTTTTTTAATTAATTCATTTAGTTGTTAATGACTTACTACATACATATTAAAATCTCAGACATAAGGACTGTAAATTAAAGGGTTGCAAATTAAAATGCTCCATAAAATGTCACTAGTGTAAGTCTAAATGTACAGATGTGCTGTGGATGTATTCTATGGACAAAAGAAGCCAAAGGTTAAAACTGTAGATTAGACTCTGTCTGTGTAAAGACTTTAACTTCATGTGTCACTGGTGTATGTTCATGCTATTGATGTATTCTGTATGTGGTCCATCCAGTGTCTATTGAATTAGACTAAAGGTGGAAGACACTGTGTCTGTTGTGTGTCTCCACCTGCTCAGTGTGTCAACAGTGTGTGTGAGCTCCAGCTGTGTGTGTTGGATTTGTGCGTCCAGTTGTTGTTTGTCATCTTCCAGTTGAGTCACTCTGAGCTGCAGAGAAAATTTGTCCTCGGAGAGATGCCGCACGGAGACCTCCGCCCCCTGCACACAAACATACAACACACTGACACATCAGACACACACAGACACTGTGACCGTGACCTTTGACCTGCAGCGAAGCCACTGACCTGCAGCTCCTGGTGTCTCCACTGGAGGACGCTCTCAGCCTGGGCGAGGACAGACAGCAGAGAAGACAAATCCAGATTGAGGATGTCGTCTGATTGGACGGACAGGGACGAACCCACACTGGCAACGTTAAGGACTCTGGACTGAGATACAGTGGACACACCTGTTATTGGTCACACCAGTGGGTTCTTAGCCGTTGGGTAGTCGGTTATCGGCCGTTGGATTATTGGCCGGTGGGCAGTTGGTTATTGATTGATCAGACTCACCAGTTTAACCACCGCTTGGCTGACAGACTGGAGCCTCCTTTGGGTCTCTGACAGAACCTCCTCTTTCTGGACATTCACCAACTGGAGAGACCGAGACAGCACTGCTATCCTGACAGAGGAACAGACAATACTTACAACAAACATAGTTGATAACATCGTTTCTATCTGTAGTCACTGTCTGAATTAAATTGTTCTATAAAAACTACATAAAATTTATTCTAGACTCAGTTTGTCAATATTTCAAATGTTTGTTAAGAGGTTTGCACTTACTGCTCCTTCAGCTGGGAAACTTCAGCCTCCTGTACAATTGCCTCCTCCTCCTCCTCCTCTTCTTTCTCCTCTTCGAGCTCCAGCTCCTCTAAAGATAAAGGTCCCAGAGTGGAGGAAATAAGAGGAGCCACAGAGGACGAGGAGGGAGGAGGAAGAGCCAGAGGGGATGAGAGAGGAGGAGTAGGGAGGAGGGAGGAGGTCAGTGGAGGAGGAGTGGGCAGTAGAGGGAGAGAGGAAGGTCTAAGGAGGAGGGAGTCACAGGAGGAGAGGAGAGATGAAGACAGACGGGAGAAGTCGGCCCGGAGCTGCCATAGATCTCTGGACAGGAGGAGACATGAGGAGGAGACAAAGGGAGACATGAGGAGGAGACAAAGGGAGACAAGGGGAGACAGGGTAAATAAATGAGTTATCAAATAACCAAATACTCGTCAGAGGGGGGCGTTACCCATGGGGGGGGGTTAACCTGTCAGAGGGGGTGTTACCCATCAGATGGGGGCATTATCTTTTTTTTTTTTTTTTGGGGGGGGCTTAACCATCAGAGGAAGGCGATATCTATCAGAGACGGACGTTATCTGTAAGGGGGGGTCGTTACCCATCAGAGAGGGGCGTTACCTGTCAGCAGCAGTTTTCACGGTATGACAATGTTGTCTGAGGGCGACCACAGATCTCCAGACTGCCAGGAGACGAGTCTGCTCCTGAACCATGTGACCTGAATGACACTAAACACACACGAAAACACACACTAAGAACACATATCATACACATACAACATACATCCCATCTGACATCTGAAGATTTACGGTAAACTAATCAGAAATGCGACCTCTCTCTCTTTCTGCCAGGCTGCCTCTCTAAGCTCCGCCTCCTCCACTGCTCTGGTCCAATCAGTGGTCAGTTTCTGCAGGTCCCCCTTCAAAGCCTGGACATCCTCCTCCGATTGGCTAAGCTCCTGCCTGAGGAGGGCATTGGTATCTGCCAGACTAACCGACCTACAGACAGACAGACAGACAGACAGACAGACAGGCGTGAGGCCTCAGTATGACCTGCAGCCACCAGGGGGTGAAGAGTGGGCGGGTACACACCTCTGCTGTTCCTCTTCCAGCCTGATGAGGGCACTCTCCAATGAGTCACTGTGTTCATCTCGGACCCTCCGCTATGACAAACAACAACATGACTACTGTGCACAGACATTGCAGTACTACTACTTTACTACAGTATAGTAGTACTACTGTAGTAGTAGTACTGGGGTACTGGTGCAGTACTAGTAGTAGTAGTAATAGCGCAGTAGTATTGGTGCAGTACTACAGTAGTAGTAGTGCATTTGTAGTAGTAGAAGTGGTAGTTGTGCAGTAGTATTGGTGTAATAGTACCTTCAGTAGTAGTACAACAGTAGTTGTGGTGTAGTAGTACCTACAGTAGTAGTACGACAGTAGTTTTGGTGTAGTAGTACCAACAGTGGTAGTACAACAGTAGTTTTGGTGCAGTAATACCTCTGTGCTGATGAGTTGTACACGTTCCTCCTGTAGTTGTTCCTCCAGATGCTGAACTCTGTCTCTGTACTCCATCACCTGAACACAGCAACAACAACAACAACCATGACAGCAAACACTGATCTTGGGCCTCTCAGGTATTACTGCTGTTTTTGTTATTCTTGTTGTGGTCATTGTTGAAGTTGGTGTGGTTGTTGGTGCTGTAGTGGTTGTCACTGTTGTGGTGGTTGCTGTTTTTGTTGTGATGCTTGTTGTTTTTGTGATGGTTGTGATTGTGGTTGTTGTTGGTGATGCTGTAGTGGTTGTTGTTGTGATGGTTGTTGTTTTTGTGGTGGTTGTGATTGTGGTTGTTGTTGGTGCTGTAGTGGATGTTGTTGTGGTGTTGGTGCTGTAGTAGTTGTCATTGTTGTGGTGGTTGTAATGGCTGTGGTTGTAGTTGTTGTTGTTGGTGCTGTAGTGGTTGTTGTTGTGGTGGTTGTTGTTTTTGTAGTGGTTGTGATTGTTGTGGTTATATTGGTTGTCATTGTTGTGGTGGTCATTGTTGGTCGCTGTGGTGGCTGTAGTGCTTGTCATTGTTGTGGTTGTTATCGTGGTGGTTGCCATGGTTACTGTTGCGGTACCTTGTTCTGCAGCCGGTGGATGAGCAGGGCCTGGCGGGCCTCCCTCTCCCTGGATGCCCTCGCCTTCCTCCTCCACTCCCTGTGCTCCCCCTCCATCTGAAGAGACAGGACGAGGGATGGAGACAACGACCGGGACAGCTGGACAGACAGATGGACAGACAGAGACAGGTGTGTTTAGTGAAGGTGAAACGACAACTGTAAACACAACAAACATAGTGTAAAAGACTTTAAAAAACATAAACTTCTGTACAGAAATGATCAGAATGGAATCACATTCAGGACTGAACAACACAACACACACTGCACAAGGACACACACTGTACAACACACACTGTACAAAACCGAGTGTACAATTGCACACACTGTACAACAACACACACTGTACAGTATCAGGAAATGACTGTAAGACACAGTTTACTTTACTCCAACTTCAACACAGGAATGGCAAAACCACCTTGAACAGATGGTCTCAGGGTAAATTAACCATCTACAAGTAGTACTGAGGTAGTAACACCTTAAGCTACCAGAGGTCTCTAGAACCCATTCTGGTCTACGGGTCCCATTCTGGTCTCCTGGTCTTTATCTGGACCTCCGATGTAAAGCTCTGGTCCATCTTTAAATGCTCCACCTCCTCACCCTGTCACTCAGAGCTCTGTTCCGTGACTCTGCCTCCTCTCTCTCTGCTCGACTCTCAGCCAGCTCCTCCTGCAGTCGGCACACCTCCTGCTTTAGCTCCGCCTTCTCCTCTTGCAGGCCAATCAGCAGCTCTGACTCCATGCTTATACCTGTTTTTGGGTGGACACAGTGAGAGGGGAAGAGGGCGGAGCCTACATATTATTTATCACATTTAGTGTTTGAAACCATCATCTCTTACTGATCATTTACTGATTTACAATCATTTGTGCCAAATTAAAACACACCATTAATCTTCATTAGAGCCATGTTTCATTTGATATTTATGTTTTAATTATCAGAATAAATGCAGATTAAATACATAAAAAAATATAGGCTGAAACAGATTGGTGACATGTCCTATATGTGGTTTATTGGCTCAGTTCAGGCGTTAACAGAATCTAACCAGAAAAACAAACTCAGACCAATCAGATGAACACCAGCTCTAAGTCTAACAAAGCACTTTGAAACCAGTGACTTCAGCTTTTACCTGAGGAAACATTTTCATCTGAGGATCAACAGTTTATTTTAGAGAAAATAAACAGCAGAGTTCATAAACATCCAACAGAACATCAACTAAACCACCTCACCTCTAAAAGCACGTCCTCAGTCCTCACTGGTCTGACCGGAAGGAAGGAGATAATCCACCTGGAAAAGGGAACCACTTCATAATCCACCTGTAACAACGAACCACATTGTAACCCACCTATAACACCGAACCACGTTATACCCCACCTACATTATAATCCATTTGAACACCAAACCGCACTATAATCCGTTATAATCTGGGACTGGCTGACACGGTGAAGACACCGGATCAGAATCTGATGCTTTCAGCTTCGTGTGATGTGGTTTTCATCCGGATCATTGGAGGATTCCGGAGATTCAGAACAGAGGGAACTTTATTCTCCTGGTGGATCTTTTTATTCTCGTTTCTGTTTATTTGTACTGTTTTCTATTGGCTAGTTCTGGACTCGGTTAAGATAATAATTTGTAATTCCAATCAGATTGAGTTGAGATTTAATCCTGATTCTAACCCGCAGACACAACAGGACGGCACAGAACCGGGTCACGGAGCCCCATAGAACCCGAACGAACACATTTATACACAGAACCGAGTCACAGAGTCCCGTGAGAACCCGAAGGAACACAATTATACACAGAACCGGAGTCTAACTATTACAACTACTACTACTCACCGTTAGCCTGTTAGCATGCTAACTGTCCAATACTATGCTAATGAAGGCTAAAAGGTTCAAACCCGTGGACACTCGGCGTTAACCCGTCACAAAGAAAACTTTTTAATCAATGTTAAAAACTTGAAAGAAAACGATTCATTAAAAATATGACGGTACCGAATTCAAACCTTAACTTTAACCCCGCGAGAGGAAGTGACGTATGACAACAAGCTTCTTCTTCTTCTCTTTTTCCTGGTTCTGTACTGGTTTGAGCTAGCATATGCAAGCTACCGCCACCTACTGGCGGACTTTCACCAATACGAAGAAACTTCTGAATTAAACCGAGGTTTAATCATTTTTATTGCATTTATGCTGATTATTCTTTTTTTTTTTTTTTTTTTTTAATTCTATTCTATTTATGCAAAGGGCCGGGGCCGCCCCCACTTTATGATTTGTCTGCTTAAACCTAAGAGAAAATACGATTAAAAACGATTCTGATCACAATTTCTTTTAGACAATGTAAAAATATGAACCAAACACATCATCACATCTGTCCAATCACAGCCTAGATGACAAGAGGGCACGCCCCCCAGATGATGTCATAGCAGGTGTTTCTAATATTAAATCAAATGGATAAAAAGCTGTAAAATTAACAGACATGTAATAATGTGACAGTTCTTTCCAAATATTTAAATATACTTATTATTATATGAAGTTAAGGCATGAAGTCAATGTTTTATGTCTTTTACATTTATTAATTCATTTAAGCAACAGAAGGTAACAAAATAACAGAATAAATTACAGTTAACACAGTGATATTCATATAAATAATCATTATTATATAACAGTTTAAATGATTTAGTCAATCGCAAAGCTTCACCACATAAACACTAATAATAAAAGTTACAATGGTTTAAGTTTTGAATTCTTTTGGTGAACAAATGTTTCTTCTTTTTAATAAAATCAGATTAATTATAGCTTATTCAGTTCTTTATTTAACAGATGATTCTGTTCTAATAAATTGTAAATATCAGGTTAAAGTGTTTTATTTCTTGTGTTCAATGTCTTCATTTAATATGTTTCTAAATTTAACGGATGGTTTCAGTGGTTTTCCTTTAGTTACTGTCTGTGAATCACCCTTTATTCTTATTTTACATCATCATGCGTCTGATTTTAATCTAAATGGATGAAACATTCACACATACAGTCGAAGGTTTGTGGTTTTGTCTGACACAAAAGGAACCAGGTTAATCTGGTTTACAGCAGAACCACATTAAACCAGATATCAAACACAAAACAAACAAACACGTCCATGGTTCTTTAAACTCTGGATGCGTCTCCACCACAACCTGAACCTGAATCTGTTTTATTGAATAAATTATTCATTTATTGAGTCCAGTGACGTTAAAAAACACATAAACATGGTGATGGTTTTATTCCAGCAGAGGGCGGCGTTCACCCAGACAACTGTGGACTGCTCAAAACTGGATCAAAACTCACTTCATATTTATGATCCTCTAAAAGGGAACTGACCCAGACCAGGTCCAGGTCTTGATAAAGAGGTCCTGGTTGGTGGCTCAGTAGGTCCTGTTCTTTGGTCAGCAGGTCCTGGTCTTTGGTCAGCAGGTCCTGGTCCCAGTCCTGGTTCTGGGTTGGTAGGTCCTGGTCCTGGTCTTGGTCCAGTTCACTAGGTCCTCACCCTGGTCTCAGTCCTGCTCAGTAGGTCCTAGTCCTAGTCCTGGTCCCAGTCCTGGTCAGTAAGTCCTAGTCCCAATGCTGGTCTGTTGGTCCTGGTCCTGGTCCTGGTCCCAGTTCAGTAGGTCCTGGTCCCAGTCCTGGTCAGGAGGTCCTGGTCCCAGTCCTGGGTCAGTAGGTCTTCAGTTTGAAGACTTTGCTGAGTCTGGATGTGGCGCTGGAATAAACCAGGAACGAATGTCCATCGGTGTTGAAGTGTTCGAAGTCTCTGCATCCAAAGGTTGGCAACGAATGAACAGGAACGAAGCCCTCGTAGCCCTGCCACCTGAAAACACACAACAGTAAACACATAACACAACAATAAACACACAACAAACAAAACACAACACAACAATAGAGAACAATAAACACACAACAAAAACACACAACAGTAAACACAACAAAAACACACAACACAACACTAAACACACAATACAACAATAAACCTACAACAGAAAACACAACAATAAACAACACAACAAAAACACAACAAAAAATACACAACACTACAATAAACAACTCAATAAAAACACAACAAAAACTCAACAATCAACACACAACACAATAATAAGGAACACAATAAACATATAATACAACACTAAACAAGACAACAATAAACATAACACACAACCCAACAGTAAAGCCATCCCTTACCCACACCAGTGTCTCCCTCTAGTGTGTGTCAGTGGTATTACAGTAACAGTGGTGACAGTGGTTCAGGTATGTGTGCTGTTTCACCTGTAGATGACGCTGTTCAGAGAATACGAGACGCCGTCATGAGAGTTTCCAACAACTAAGAACTTGTCACCTCCAATGGTGAAGAACTCCCAGTCCACAGCGCTGATACAAACAAACAAACAAACAAACAAACAAACAAACAAATACATAAACAAGCACACAAATACACCAGTGGAATGAATGAACAGCATTGGTCAGGTGACTCCTAGGGGTAGAGTTAAAGGCCCAGGTTCTTGTTGAAGTTCAGGTTCTGTGTTAGGTTCTGGTTCTTGTTGAGGTTCAGGCTGTGTTTCTGTTTTACCTGTGGGTCAGGATGTCCTGGAAACGGATGAAGGTCTGCGTCAGGGTGTTGAGTTCATACACGGTGGAGTTGATGCTATAAACACTTGGACCTCGATCTGGAACCATCTGACTGTTGGCAACAGCCAGAAAGAACCGACCATCAATCTGGAACCACTCCCAGTCAGTGGCACCCACCGTCTAAGAGGAGGAGGAGGAGGAGGAGCGGGAGGAGAGGGAGGAAGAAGATGGAGAGGAGGTGGAGGAGGAGGAGAAGGAGGATGAAGAGGACGAGTAGGAGGAGAGGGAGGAGGAGAAGAAGGAAGAGGAAGATGAGGAGAAGGACAAGCAGGAGGAGGAAAAGGAGAAGGAGGAAGAGAAGGAGGAGGACAAGGAGGAGGAGGAAGAGGAGGAGGAGAAGGAGGAAGAGAAGGAGGAAGAAGAGGAGGAGAAGAAGGGGGAGGAGGAAGAGGAGAGGGAGGAAGAGAAGAAGGAGGAAGAAGAGAAGGAAGAAGAGGAGGAGAAGGAGGAGGAGGAGGAGAGGGAGGAAGAAAAGGAGGTTCGACACATTGTGTTTTCATGTTGTGTATGTAATGTAAACCATGTATGTAACTCTGAACCCTGTATGACAGGATGTGAGGTGTGATGTCACCTCCATCCTGCAGAAGGTGGGGTGGGGCGGGGCCTGTGCCAGTGGGCGTGTCTGTAGATTGATTACACGTGTGTAAAGGCCGTGCTTACATTGTGATGTACCGTCTATTTCACGGAGCTTTAACATGTTTCATGTGGTTTTAACTTTAATAAAAGAGTTGGACGAGTTGGAACAGAACGACTGGGAAACCCCACAGACACACAAAACACACAGCAGACACACAATAAACCCCACAGACACACAAAACACACAGCAAACACACAATAAACACCACAGACACACAAAACACACAGCAGACACACAATAAACACCACAGACACACAAAACACACAGCAGACACACAATAAACCCCACAGACACACAAAACACACAACAGACACACAATAAACACCACAGACACACAAAACACACAACAGACACACAATAAACACCACAGACACACAAAACACACAGTAGACACACAATAAACCCCAAAGACACGTTAAAAACACATTAACTCTCCAGACATCGACTCCCACTGGACACGCCCACATTTACACTCCCATTGGACACGCCCACACATAGACTCTTATTGGACATGTCCACACGTCAACTCCCATTGATGTTTTCCTATTTTAACGGTTTAATTAAACCACACTGTGATGATGTTGACTTTTATGACCTTAATTAACCCAGTAGACTGAGGACACTCAGGACATTTTATGGGTCTTGGACTGTGGCAAAATGACTTACTAGCGTCCCCAGAAGGTTTGGGGGTAAGTTATGTACTGGTCCAGATGAACCAGATCTGGTCGACATGAATCAGGCTCAAAGGCACAAATAATTAATCCTTGAGTCAAACCCTAAACCTAACAGGAAGTCCACCATGTTTGTTTGAAGGTTGAGTTTTGATGTAATATTGAACCTCTTGGTTTGAGAAGATAAAGGTCCAATCATCACCACCAGCACCTTTCATACACCCTGTTCTTCTTTTTACCACTAGGGGGAGCCAAACCTGAACACTGTCCACAGATACATGAGCGCAGACTGACCGGGATGTCCTGGAAGGTCTGGAAGCATCCGTCCATCCAGATGTAGATTCTGGAATTGATGATGGTGGTGCGACCGTCAAAGGTGTTGGCAACCACCAGGAAGTAGTACGGTCCGACGCTGAAGAACTCCCAGTCGTAGGCTCCGGACGTGGACAGAGTCTGGTTCACCTCAAACAGCTGAAGATGGACAAAGGAGACAGAGAGGACATGTCCTCAGCAGAATGTGGGCAGTGATCTGAGACAGTCTGGGGATTCTGGAGGACATCGGTACCTGAGTGTTTGGGTTCCACCTGTAGATCACACTGTGGATGTTGTGGTTGGAGTCTCTGGCTGAAGAAACACAGAAAATCAAAGTGTAAAAAGTCAATCATTCAGTTTTATCCTGTAGGTGGCGACACATTCACTTCAGTCAAATGACCAGATGGTTCTGCTGGGAGGTGAATTCTACTTTGTTCTACTCTTCAGTGGTCAGAAATGGTTCTCCATCAGGTGAAATAAAACCATCTGGATCTGGACGTAAAGGTGAAACCAGTAAAAAAAAAAAAAAGTCAAAAACACTGGGTGTAATTCACAAAACAAATGTGAAGGGAGAAGCTTAATGAATATTCACATGTTCATCACAAAATCTGACCCTTTTTTGTCTGGTTTTAATAATATTTGCAGTGACGTGGTTTTAACTCGACTCACATTGTCTCTCAATCATTAAATCTTCCCTCTGAGGTCTGAATTATGTTCATATTCAATGATATCAGATCCAGCATCAGGTCTGGGCTCATTCTGGACTTTAATCTACCTCAACATAAAACAGCCCTGATTCTGATGGAGATGACGCTGAAGTCAAACAGGCCTTCAAACTGTGGCACAATTTATAGACAAAATCCTGTCTCTGTGGAGGTTTTTGTCCGACTACACCAGGGTGTTCCATTCATAATGAAGACATAAGCTGAACAGAACCAGACTGAGGCGTTAGTTTTCAGAAAACCAAACCCATTTCTACACATATTAAACATTTACTGATGGTCTTCTCATCCAGTAGTTTGTGCTGTATCATATACACTACATGGCCAAAAGTACTGGGATGTCTGCCTTTACACACATGAACTTTAATATCGTCCCATTCTTCAATCCGTGGGTTCCATCTGGAGTTGTTCGACCTTTTACAGCTGTAGCAGCTTCAACTCTTCTGTTCAGGTTTTCCTCCAGGTTTAGGAGTGTGTTTATGGGAGTGTTTTTTGGCCTAGAAGTGCTTTAGTGAGTTCAGGTACAGATGTTGGAAGAAGGTCTGGATCCTAGTGTCCACTCTGACTCATCCACAGGTGTTCTATCAGGTTGAGGTCAGGCCGGTTCCTCTGTACCAACCCCACTCGTCCATGCCTTTATGGACGTTGCTTGGTTCACTGGTGTCAGTCATGTTGAACAGGAAGGGGCTGTCCACAAACTGGTCCACAAAGTTGGACCATGAAAATGTCCAAAATGTCTGGTTCTGCTGAAGCATTCAGAGTTTCTTTGACTGGAGCTAAGGGTCCAAGTCCAGCTCCTGGAAAACACCCCCACATCATAACCACCAGACTTTACACTTGGCTCAGTGCAGTCACACAAGTAAGTTCTCCTGCAACTGCCAAACCCAGACTGGTCCATGGGATTACCCGACAGAGGTGTGATTGGTCTGTCCAGAGCCCAGTGTCCACTGCTCTACAGTCCCGTGGCGGCTGCTTTTCACCACTGCGTCCCACACTTTGCATTGATCTGGTGATGGAAGGCTTGGAAGACGTGTCGCAATACTTGTGTCAGTATACTGTATGTTAGAGTTTACAGATGAGTGCGACTTCCTGAACCGTGTGGAGGAACAAGTCCAGAATCAGCCCCGTCCCCCTGTGATGTGGGACCAGCATGAGGCATGGAACAGGTTGGGTTGAGTTTCCTCTGTGGTTTCCTCAGATTCAGGAGATAAGTGGTTTTCAGCTGCCGGTATCTCCGAGCTTCATTGAACCAAGTAGTGAACATCAAACACATCTCCACCTGCTTTGATCACACGTATGTGAAGATAAAACACTCAGATCTGAGGCAGAAGAAGGAAACTCTAACCATCTGAACCAACATGAAGGTACATCAGTCTTTATGAGGATGTTTGAAGGTCAAACATGGAAAAACATGTTTATGGAGGTGGATTCTTCATATCTACACACGGTGGACGAGGACAAGAAAAACTACAACTCCTGAAATTTTAACAAACCTACATGGCTTTAATTTGAGCATATTTGTGTTTTTCTTGTTGTTTACCTTGTCTGTGATTGGCTACCACCAGGAAGCTGTGGTTGTGGATCCTGAAGGCCTCCCAGTCCAGAGCCGAGTGGGTCTCCAGAGTCTGATGACGAACAAACCGCCGCCGCTGACGACTCCACCGGTAGATGACTGACAGCTCAGGCTCCACCTCTCTGGAGTTGGCCACCACCAGGAAATCCTAAAGGAGAAGAGAGGTCATCTGTGGTCTTCAGTATCCAGAGAAGACGAGGACAAGTTAAACCAGAACCACAGATACAAGCAAGAGGACTTTTCCTACATTTTCTGGGGACGCTGTTCAGTTTTGTTTCCATTCTGTCTGACTCAAGAAGACGAATGGTCCCAGTTTGACCTTCACTGTTTATTCTAAATCAGATGAATTTTAGGTCGTCATGTTCATGTGGCAGTAATGGGACCAGATGGATCAGTTTCAGGTCTTTGTGAACATATGAACCTCCTCCATGAACAAACATCACACAATGTCAACGCCACTTCAAACACCACTACAACCTTTTCATCTCCTCTTTTTCTTCTCAGTCTGTTTGTTTTGACCTTTTCTGTGATTTCACTTTTCATCCTCAACAGATAAAAGCCTGAAAGGTTCAAACAGAGATCAGAGGGTCAGAGGTCATACTCTTACCTTGTCATCGATGCTAAAGTGTTTCCAGGCTCGAGCTTCTCGGGTGCTGATGTTCTGGAACAACTGGAACGAACCATCTGTCCACTTGTAGATGCCGGAACCGGGCTGAGAGTCCCTGATGGTTGCCATGGAGACACATGGGACAATAATACGTCAGACGTGATCTGGATTTCAGTTCCATGAGTCCATGACAAGTCCAAACCAGAGGGGTTATGATCTGGTCCAGGACATTTCACCACGAATGTTTAATCTCACTAGAGTTTTTGTTACTAATTAGTATTATTATTATTTTTGTTATTTTTACTGTTTCTATAGTAATTGTTGTCATTTTCTTTTCCTTTATTTTCTAAATTCTTCGTATACCTGTACATACATATGATGTCAGTAATAATAATGGATTAGGTTTATATGGAGCTTTTCTATTTATTCATACTCAAATTGGCCTCATTGGATCCATTATTCATTCACGTTTAACTACAAACCACAGCTGCCAGTCTACGCCAATGGCCCCTCCCACCTTTAAACATTCATATCCCAGTGTGAGTGGCAGTGTCACAGTGGTGGGTGATATGTCTTGCCCAGGGACAAAACAGCACATTACTATGGGATTCGAACCACCAACCCTCTGGTTATTGGACAACCCGCGCTACCTCCTGAGCCGCCTGAGGGCTGATACAAGAACCTTCATTTCCCAGAGGGATCAATAAAATTCAGTCTGATCTGATCTATTCATATGTCATCTGTACTCTGATCTTTGATGGATCAGATCCAAGGTGTCGCAGGTCTAGAATAGGTGGAAGTCAGGGTTAAACGCTATGCAGGTTTTCATGTGGTTGTGGTTATGGTTTACGTTACAGTTATCGTTGCGGTTTTCATTGCGGCTGTTGTTGCAGTTCTTGTTGTGGTTTTTGTTACACTTTTCATTGTGGGTGCTGAAGTTTTGTAATAGTTTTTGTTGAGGTTGTTGTGAATTTCATTGCAGTGTTCATTGCAGTTTTTGTTGTAGTTTTCATTGTAGTTTTTGTTGTGGTTTTCATTGTAGTTTTTGTTGTGGTTTTCACTGCAGTTGTTGTTATAGTTGTTGCCATTGTAGTTGTTGTACCTGTTGGCTGCTGCCATGAACAGACCCTCAGACTTGATGGAAAACACCTCTATGTCAAAGGTCTCAGAGTTGGTGTAAAGGTCCTGATAATCCTCCACGTAGTCCAGACGCTCCTGATCTACAAAAGAACCGTTCTGATCAGATCAGGACCAGAAAACTAGGGATCAGAACCTGGTCATATGTCTGTAAAGTTCTGATGTAAATGATAATGTTTGGATGTTCTCACTGTGCAGTAGAGTTATCCAGGTGAATCCGTCACAGATGAACAGGACTTTTCTCTGGACGTCGAACCACAGCTGACCCTGTTCTGACCCAGAACACGGAGGACGGTTCCCCAGGGTCACCCTGACCTCCGCCTCTAAACAGACAGACAGACAGACAGACAGACAGAGACAGACAGGTGGTTACACATCATACACAGTGTGTGATCTGTGGACACTGAGATCAAAGTTAATCTGAAACAGAATCACTGAACATCTGCTAAACATCAAATCATGAAGAGAAATAAATGAAATAATAAAAAGGTTGAAATCTTAATTTAACCACTTTTACATTAAAACATGTGAACATCTATGGTTGAATTAACACTTTTATTGCAGGATATAAACCCATTTACATCAGTAAAGTTGTGTTTGAGTTCAAAGTGAAAACTGAACCTGCAGCTTATATAAAACACTATGTTATTTGAATGTAAACTCAACTGAATGTGAATGTCTAATGAACAGTAATAGTTTAATGTCACCACTGATGGGATTTATGTCAATGTAAACATCTGTTTTCTGTCTGTGATATGGAGTCTCCATTCAGAAAGATAATGAGTCGATTCCGTCAAACCACAAACAGACACAAAGAGACGATGACTGATTTGAAACAACCCTGAGGATGTGATCACACCTGCACATGACACTGGTTTCACATCCACCAAAGTCTGATTAAAGCTTCATCACACATTCACATTCACTTCCATTCACACCCTTCAGGCACCACCTCACATTAAATACAGCAAAGTTTATACACCAACACTTTAGTCATATTTATGTTAGACCTGGTTCTAAACATAAGATTCTCTACAGTTGAGTCTCTAAGTTTATTTTATAGTATTAATGAACAACTAAACAGAATCAGTGAAAGAATCACCTGGATAGTGATGGAAGCTAATGGGACTTCTACCTTTTTGGTCACATGACTGGTCTATTCCAGCATTAATTATATTCACATTAAAAAATGAAGGAGAAAAAAAAAGTTTCCTCTAAATGTAAAATGTAAGCTGATATTGTTCAGGTTGGATTTGATCCACATACAACAGTAAATGTTCTAAACTAGAGATTTTTACCTTTAAATGAGGTGTCACTGGTTCATTTAGTTCTTTCGGTTTTTCAGTTCTATGCTTTGGAACATGACAAACAGAACATTAACAGTAATTATGTGAAGGAACAGGTGAACATTAAGCTGTGTCTGTTTTTCTTAACTTTTCTCGTCGTCATTAAATCCAATGACAGCAGTGAATTTATCTCCATCCACTGGATGAGTCTGATGAGGATGTGTGACCTCAATGTGCTGTGATGGAAACACAACTTGGAAACCGAAAACCAGGGCCAATCCCAGAGCAGTCTGACGGTCATGTGACCTCTGGGTGAGTGTCTTCATATGGACGTGGACATCATTTAAGCAAAGTATGAAGTGGTTTATGAGCTTTCAACAATAATTTGGTGATGTATCAAAACAATCCTTGAGGTGTTTGTATCCATATGTGACTCCGCCCCCAGGCCCCTGAACCCCGCCCCTTGGGCCTCATGTTTCTTGCCACTTTTACACAGAGATCCCAGAAAAAAGGTGAGATGGTGATCCCACCTTTTTTCCACCACTGACCAATTTACACAGCCAAGCCACAGGAATAACAGTTGAGACAGGCTGGACTTTTACACAGCGGACCTGTGTTTTGGAATCAAACGGGCGGTGACGTATAACTTGCACATCAGAAATACCTCAGGCATAGTGGTGATGCTAACCTCTCCAGAGCTGGCGCGTCTTTCACTATTCCATAAATGTTAGCATGGATAGAGTCCTCCGCCCAAAGTGACAACAGCTTGTGGTTCTCAGCGTCTCCCCAGTTCGACATCTTTCTGGTAGTGTTGACATGTTTGTTTACTGTACACAGCCCATGCTCATTTTTAAATCCCCCTGGTGCGGGGTTTCCACATGTAGGCATCATCAAAACAACACCTTGGTTGCGGAGCGAGAGGTGTTCCTTTTACATAGTGTTCCAGAATCATGACTCCACCTTTATCACGGCTCTGTTACTACCTCCAGAGGCGTTACAGAGCTGTGACAGAGGTGAGGCCAAACGATCCACCGTTTCGTTTACACAGACGTCGTACAGGAATAAAGGTGAATATTTCCGTAACAGAAGTGTTGTGTAAAAGGGGTTTTGATGCAGTCAAACAGGGCTCACCATACGGGTAAAAGGGTCCGGGCCGGTCTGGCTGTAGGGGGGTGGACCTTAAGACCGGGGGGACCGCCAGCTCGGCCACACCTGGGTCAGAGGTCGGACACAGTCTGGGTGTGGCATCAGAACCAGGAAGGAGAACCAGCTGACGGAGTAAACCCTGAAGAGACAGGAAAAACAACCTGAGAACCCAGAAAGAAGGAAAACAGATGAAAAACACAGAGAAAAAGAATAGTTTGTGTGTTGTATTGTAATGAAGACGTGGATTAAATAAGTGTTGACTTGTTCCCTCTTTTACAGACGAGGAAAGAACAGTAAAACTAAAGTATTTCATTTGTATCATTGCATAGTTCATCCATCCATCCATCCATCCATCTATCCATCCATCCATCCATCCATTTAACCAGATGTGTGGATGCAGACTGACAGAGAAGCGTCCCCTCCACCTCCTCCTGCTGCCGATGTAGACCCTTGACCCCCTGGTATTCAAAGACCCGGGGAAGGACCGCACCTGTCGACTGGACCACAACAAACCACAATCACTGATGGGGTATGACCTGGTCTGGCCCAGTCTGACCTGGTCTGGCCCGGTCTGAGAGGTCAGGGGTCAGAGGACGCAGACCAAAACCATAACAAGCAACAAAAAATAACTGAATTAATAAACATAACGTGCTGCGCACTTTTAATACCCCTCGGCCAAATATAGTGTGAGATTCTGTTGAAAGTTACTGCCCTATAATTTAGATTAGATTGTTTTAAAAGTTATTACATACATATTTATATTTGAAAGTACTCGGGTATTAAAACTGTGCAAGGCCATATGACCTTGAAAAAGTAGGTCAAGGTCACCTATTTTCAACAGGCTTCTGCTCCATGCCAAGATATATCCACAATATAAATCTGGTGCAGATATGTCAATGCATTCTTCAGATAATGTGATTATGTCATTGAATGAATGGACAGGCTGACAGACAAAAAAAATTACAATACCCCTCGGCTGAGGGGTAAAAATGGAAAGAAGTTAATGATAAAAACTACAACAATTCAAATTCTGTAGATCAGAGCTTTACTGATATAAACTGAAAAACCAAACTAAAAGTAAAGTAATAAAAATAAACTAAAACAAAAGTAAAACTAAACTTGAAAAAAAAAAGGCCTAAGGGTTTGGTAGTCCATAAAGACATTAATTGACATTCGTTTGACCTTTCAAGGTCAGTCAAGGTCAAAGGTCATGGCACCAAATGAAAGCCCATATGTGACTTCCCATCTATTGCCAATAGTAATTATATAAATATCTTCAACTGTTTTAAAGTTATAGCACTTTGAAATGTGTCTCATTATAAACCAATGGGCATTTTTAAAATTTAAAAAATTCATAAAAAAATTTAAAAATCAATATTTCTCAAGTCTTTGAACAAATTTGGTGGAAAAACTGAACTGAAAGTAAACTAAAGCCATGGATTCATTTAAATAAAACCACTAATAGGCAAACAAACCAATTTGAGTTAAAGGTGCAGATGATCAGTGACCATGATTGATAGATAAAGTGTATTGATCAATAACGTGTATTGATGGGGTCTCACAGCTCCAGACTGACGCCACAGTCGATGGTCAGCGTGGCGAATGGTCCGGTCACGGCTAGGACCACTGTGTGCCAGCGGTTATCATCCAATCGGACTTCCTTAAAGCTCAGCCGGCTCCGTCCACCAGCAGCGGGATGTACAAACAGGAAGTGGAGGCGGTTCTCAGAGAGACGTAACCCTAGCAACAGCGAATCAGAACCCTCCTCCAGCACTGAGAAGATGTACTCATTCCTCTGAAACCAGACAGGAAGACCACATCAGTCCACATTAGTCCAAATAAGTCCACATTAGTCCAAATCAAACATCAATCCACATCAGTCCGCATCAGTCCACATCAGACCACATCAGTCCACATTAGACCACATCAGTCCACATCAGACCACATCAGTCCACATTAGTCCACATAAGACCAGTTCCTCGGGCTCACCTTTTGTCTCAGTCTCTGTATCTTGAAGGTAGCGACCAATGAAAACTCAGCAGGGAAATGGTCACAGTTAGTAAAGATCTGGGAGGCGGGGAAACTCAGCGCTGTTGCCGCGGCGCCGGCCAATCGGAGACCTCTAGAGCCTTTGGACTGAACGATCTGCACCTGATTGGTCAGAGATCATATGATGAGGGTGATGAGAGAAGAATTCATTAAGGTCATTAATTAAGGTCTTATCCTGATGAGAAGAGGAGACAAGGGAAGGAGACAAGGACAGAAAATGAGGAGACAAGGAGAGGATTCAAGGAGGGGAAGAAGAAGAGGAGGTGAGGAGAGGATGTGGGTGATGAGGAGAGGAGGTACAAATTAGGGGAAGAATTAGCTTATTTTGTATTGGTCCATTGTGGCCTCTCCCCCTCCTCTACAGGGGCTCACCTGAGGGGGTGGGGCTTGTCCTGGGCGGGGCAGGGCTCTGTTCAACAGGTCAAGAGGCAGCAGGTCTAAGAGGAAACAAGGACACATTAATAAAACCTGATGAATAAGACTCACAAATGAAGGTGAATTCAGTTTAAAATGAAAAAATAGGACCAAGGGTTCTGTAGTCCAACGGCATATATAAAAACATTAATTGACATTCATGGGACCTTTCAAGGTCACTCAAGGTCAAAGGTCATGGCACCAAATGAAAGCCCATATGTGACATCCTATCTATTGCAAATAGTAATTATATCAATATCTTCAACTGTTTTGAAGTTACAGCACTTTGAAATGTGTCCCGTTATAAACCAATTGGGATTTTTTAAATTTCAAAAATGCATAAAAGAAATTAAAAAATAAATATTTCCCAATTATTTGAATAAACTTGGTAGACCTTACACCAAATATGTTCCATAATAAATATCAAGTCATTCTGACTGACAGTTTCAGAGAATATTCTTGAAAAATTCTTTACCAACGGGCGACGGATGACAGATGGATGGCAACTGATACCAATAGTCCATCGAACCCTGCAGGCCGTTGGACTAAAAACTATGTTTTATAGGAAAAACCAGACATTTTATTTGTTTGTAAAAAAAAAAAAAAGAAAAAAAAAAAGAAAAGATCTCTGTTGAATTGCTCGGATTTACATGTATTAGTGAGTTTGTTAAAATGTTATTTTTATGTCATCACATCACTGTCGACAATGTCCTGGAAATAAAAAGTTTTATTATGTTAAGTTTTAATAAATGTATTAAACTGTTTTTTACTCATTTAGAAAAAAGACGGAGAACTTCCTGGAAACATCAGAATTCAGTTAATCATCAGGTTCAAGTATCTGAACACCAGGAAATTAAATGATGCAAAACACAAATAATCCAGTTCAAAAAAGTTCAGGAACAGAAATACTTCAAGTATTTGTGTTTAAATACACCATAAATACTTCAGATGGTGGAACTGGACTGGAATGGACCAGAGGCCGATAGATACTGTAGATCAGCTGTTTATCTCATCTCATGGACCAGGATGTTTCCTCCTGATGAAAGCGATAAACTGATACTGTCTGCCTTTATTTTCATCCCATCGTTGTTCATCTGATTCATCTGGTCCTAAAATAAAACCAGAGATGCTATCAGGTACAAACAGGAAGAAGCCCCGTTTAGGAGGAAACGTTCTGACCACGATGAGAACACTAAGTCATGTCAGGGTCAAGACCTGGTCCTTGTCCTGCTGCTGGTTCTGCTCCTGAGATGTTTCTCAATATTAAGTTCACGAAGTTCAGACTTGTGAACTCTGGGTGTTCTGTCTTGGTAAGAACGACCCCAGAGAACCAACTTCCTCAGAGCACAAGTCTGTCTGTAATTGGAACGGCTGGTGCTTGTGAACTTTCCTGGGATAATCACAGTCAAGTTCACGAGTCCCCAACCAGTCCATCTTTGGTTTAAGCTAAGAGACAAGAACACCTTCCTGGTATTCCATCTGATCTTGGTCTGTGCAAACTTTTAAATGGAACAGTAGTTGGACCTTGACTGATGACGTTTCATGAGAACAGAATATCATACAAGAACACGTATTGAGAAATGCCTTGGACCCTGGTCCTGGACTGACTCCTCCCATCGGTCAGGTGGTTCTATTCACCCACCAGTTCAGATCAGTATTGACCTCCAAAACCCTCAGAACCTGGTGTCTTCTATGAATGTACTAAGATCCAGGGCCTCCAGAACCTGGTCCAGAGCTGGAGGTGGTCCTGACCCTGGATCCTTTCAGACACTGGAGTCGGAGTTGAACCATGGGTGGTTGTGATGTCGTCATAGATCTTCAAAATGAGTGGAACGATGTTCACAAACCAGTGAACAATCGTTAAGAGGAACCAAAACAAGCAGCTCCAAACATCTACCAGGACAAAGGAGCAGATGTAGTGTCCAAACTGTACCACAACCAAATCTAAAACCAGATCCAACTGAAACATCCTGAATGAACATAGAGGAACATGTTCAGAGAAACAGCCACTGACAGAAGGCAAACTGACAGAGGATTCAGGTTCCACTTTTAGGTGGAATTCCCCTTTAAGCTCCTCTGAACAGAAGATGAATGAAGGATGAATGGAGGATGAATAGAGGATGAATGGAGGATGAATGGAGGGAGGAGACGACATGTACAGAAACACCGCTCACATTTCAAAGACACAAAAACAGAAGCCACAAAGCAACAGAGATGTCTGAAACACATGAAACGCACCGTCCACATTCAGCACCCTCAGAAATAGATGGGCTCTTCTGCCAACCAATCACAACCCGCTTCACAGGAGGGGGCGGAGTCATAAACATTTGGTTGATGCAGCAACTGATGCTGATTTATCAACCAACAGATGTGGGAAGGATTCAAATGAGAAAAGCAGAGCTCTCCAGACCACATTTCCCATAAGGCACCTGTATGGTTTATTACAGCCACCAATTGGATGAAAAGCCACATGTTCATCTCTATGTTTAGTTACATTACAAATTACATCGACTGAAGACAGGTTAAAGAACTGTTGTATCTTTACAAAGACTGAATCTGTACTCCACCTCACACAGGAAGTAAAATGACGTCATATTAGGGCTCTGAAAACACATCTATGGCTGTTTGTCAATACGTGTTGTTCTCTGTTCTTCTGTTCTTGTAATCTCGTGAAATGTCATCAGTCGGGGCCCAAGTTCTGTTTCATTTCAAAGTTCACACAAACCAATAATGCATGGAATACGCAGAAGTTGTTCTTGTCTGCTAGCTTAAACCAAGGATGCACTGGTTGGTGACTCGTATTGACTTGGCTGGTAAATATCCCAAAATGCACTTTGTGTCACTCTCGAATGCAACTGCAGCTTCTGTGAAAACAGATCTCAGAAATGTTTTATTGAGTTGATGACATCACCAGATGATGTCATACAATGTTGGAACACATGTCAGAGGCAGAATAGACAGAAATACATCTTTATTATCATGATATGGGGATTCAATAAAATGTGGTCCAGTTTTGAAAAATATACAAAATGTATGAAAAATATAATATAAATATAAATGGCATTGTAGCCTAAATACTAGTACAAATGTATTGAAATTAAATTGAGTGACATTGTGGTGATTTGAGGGAAATACGTTATGGAGGAATTACAGAGAGACTGAAGTTCTTAGGAAGTCTGCTCTCTGGAACTGTTCTTGTACTCTGCGAACTAGATATTGAGAAATGTCCTATGACTGATGGTATGTCGCCTGACTGTTGGCTACAACTGGAACTTAATTTTGGTTAATGTGGATAAAATTCATCCAGTGCAACCTTATTGGTCATTGTCCTGTGATGTCACTACGACTGAATTTCCATTTCCTTAAATGAACAATAAACACCTGACATTCAACAACAACACCAAGAAACCAGTAGCATTGGACGAACCCTGTCAGACTGCAACAGTAAACTTATTTCCACAAATCGAAACCGTCCAGTGCTAAATGACTGGACTGGACCGACTGGACCACACTGAAACTGAACTGGACCAAACCGGACCAGACTGAAACTGGGGTGGATCAGAATAAAACTGGACTGGACTGGACCGGACCAGACCATATCAGGTGATTCACCTATCGATTATGCTGACTCTTCTGGACAGTTTGGACTTGGAGCATTGAGGCTATCTACCAACAGAGAGGTAAAGCCCCTCCTCATCCTGCTGTGACTTTATTCAGCATTAATTTTGGAAATATTCTTGATTTATTGACAGCTGATATAATTTAGATGAATCATATAGTTGTTTATTGTCATTTACATAATACAGGGCTGTTAATACTTTATTTTTAGTTGATTTATTGATGCGAGGTATATAAGGCCCACCACCGTCAGAAGGAGCCATACGGGTCCAGTGCTTCATGGATTGGGTGTACAGAGGGTACAGAGGCCCTGGCGATCTGATCCTTGATTGCAGAGCAGGTGTGCGGTTACTTGTAGCCCACCGGCTCAGTGCGTTGGTGTTTACCCTGATGAACAAGAGGGTTGCTTCGCTATGCCTCCAGGCTGGGGAATGGACTCTGACGGTTGTCTATACTTATGCAACGAACAGCAGTTCAGAGTGCCCAACCTTCTTGGAGTCTCTTGGTGGTGTACTGGAAGGTGCTCCATGCAGGGACTTCATTGTAATACTGGGGGACTTCAATGCTCATGTGGGCAACGACAGAGAGACTTGGAGGGGTATGATTGGGAGGAACGGTCTGCCTGATCTGAACCCAAGCAGTGTTCTGTTACTGGACTACTGTGCAAGACACAGTTTGTTCATAACAAACACCTTGTGCGAACATAAGGGTGTCCATAAGTGCATGTGGCACCAGGAGGCCCTAGACCAATGATCAACTTTGTAGTCATTTCTTCCGACCTGCAGCCGTATGTCTTGGACACTCAGGTGAAGAGAGGTGCAGAGTTCTCAACTGATCATCATCTGGTGGTGAGCTGGATCCAATGGTGGGGAAGGATGCTGGTCAGACCTGGCAGACCCAAATGTACAGTGAGGGTGTGCTGGGAATGCCTGGCAGAACCCTTCATCCAGAAGATCTTCAACTCCCACCTCCAACAGAACTTCGACCACATCTCAAGCAAGACTGGGGACATGGACTCTGAACAGACCATGTTCAGCACCTCCACTGCAAATGCAGCTGTGTGGAGTTGCACCTGCACGGTCTATGGTGCCTGTCATGGCAGCAATCCCCGAACTTGTTGGTGGACACCAGTGGTATTGGGTGCTGCCAAGCTAAAGAAGGAGTCTTATAGGGCCTGGCAGGCACTTGGGACTCCTGAGGTAGCTGATGAGTACCAGCAAGCTAAGCAGGCCTTGGTTTTGGCAGTTACTGAGGCAAAAACTTGGGCATGGGAGGTGTTTGGTGAGGCCATGGAACTTGACTTTTGGTTGGCCTTGAATAAGTTCTGACAAACTGTCAGGTGACTCGTGGGGGAAGCAGGGCTCCATGAACACTGTTTACAGTGGCGTTGGAGTTCTGGTGACCTCAACTGAGGACTTTGTCAGGCAGCGGAAGGTCTACTTCATGGATCTCCTAAACCCTGCCTTCATGCCTTCTGTGGGGGAAGCAGAGCCCTGGGACTGAGGTCTTCAAGGTAGTTGGACAACTCCTTGGTGGCTGAGTTCCGAGGGCAGATGAAACCCACCCCAAGTTCCATCAAGCTTTGAATGCTGTGGGGCTGTCTTGGCTGACACGCCTCTTCAACATCGCGTGGAGGACGGGGACAGTACTTCTGGATTGGCAGACTTGGGTGGTGTTTCCCCTTTTCAACAAGGAAGACCGGGGGGTGTGTTCTGACTATAGCGAGATCACACTCCTCAGCCTCCCTGGGAAGGCCTCTGCCAGGGTACTGGAGAGGAGAGTACGACAAGCAGTCGAACCCCAAACCACAATGTGGGTTTTGACCCAGTCATGGAAGACTGGACCAGCTCTTTACCATCCACAGGCTCCTAGTGGGTTCATGGGAGTTTTCTCATTCAATCCATGTATTTTGTGGATCTAGAGAGGGCATTCAACCACGTCCCTTGGAATATCCTGTAGGGGGTGCTGCAGGAGTATGGGGTCCATGGACTGCTGCTACGGGACATTATGTCTTTGTATGACTGGAGCCAGAGCTTGGTCTGCATTGCCGGTAGTAAGTTGGATTCATTCCCGGTGTTGGTTGGACTTCACCAGGGTTGCCCTTTGTCACTGATTCTGTTCATAATCTTTATGGACAGAATTTCTATGTGCAGCTGTGACCTTCAGCTTTTGCACTGGGACGGTTCACAGCTGAGTGCAGCTGGGATGAAGATCAGCACCTCCAAGTCTGAGGCCATGGTCCTCAGTCAGAAAAGGGTGGAGTGGCCTCTCCCTGTGGGAGAAGAATTGCTGCCCCAAGTGGAGGAGTTTAAGTGTCTCAGGGTCTTGTTCACGAGTGAGGGAAGGATGGAATGAAAGATTGATAGAGCAGAGCTGCTGCTTCTCCACATTCAGAGTCAGCTGAGGTGGTTCATCGGGTCAGGATGCCTCCTGGATGCCTCCCTGGTGAGGTGTTCCATGCATGTCCTACCGGGAGGAGACCCGGGGTAGACCCTGGACATGCTGGAGGGATTATATCTCTCTGCTGGCCTGGGAATGCTTTGGAATCCCCCCAGAGGAACTAGAGGAGGTGGCTGGGGAGAGGGAAGTCTGGGGTTCTCTGCTCAGGCTGATGCCCCCACGACCTGAACCCAGAGAAGCGGAGAAAAATGGATGGATGGTATATGAGACTATGTTTCCCATGATCCCCTCATACCTCCCATGGTTTGTCCCAAGACAAAATAGCCGGTGATGCTGGTATTTAGTAAATGTGCTACAATGAGAAGCCTTAATTTATGTTGTTTGTCGCATTCACTCAGTGAAGTGTCAAAGTGAACTTTCACTGTCCTGTTCTGATGTCCTGTCCAGCCTTTGATTGACAGTGGATTTTCCACATCCTGTTGTCTCCCATTGGACTTTATTTCACAAAAAAATTATAATACAGTCAATGATGAGAGACACATGATGTTTAGGTCCTGTTGAATCATTAATCATTTCCACATATAATATTTGTCAGTTTACAGATAATTTTCTAAGTGAAAAAAGTGTGATTTTATTGTAAAACTGTAGAAGTATCAGACTGAAAATCTGCCAATATAACTACACACCTGATAGTCATAGAGATGTCGTCATGGTAACTGTCTCAGTGTCTAAGGATGAAACCATTAAACCAGGCTGGATCCATTAAACTGGGCCAGAACCATTTATCAGACCAAAACCATTAAACCAGACCAGAACCATTAAACTGGACCTTGATCTGGATGAACCGCGTTAGATGTCCAAAGCCAGTGGTGGTTTGTTGTCGGTGTTGTGTACAGATTCAGTCCATTGATGTGTTTGACATAAACAGAGAGATACAACAAACCCAGACTTTATCTTTAATTTGACAAACATCATTATTCATCTCTCCATAGACCTCCAGTGAAGAGGTGGGGCTTCAGCCCTCTATTAACTTAGAATTAGCCTCTTGTTTCTTTTAGCTTTTAATTTTCTTGCTTTTAGTTAAGAATTAGCTGCAGGTCAATTCAGTTAATAGTTGACAGATTAGTTATCTAGTCAGTGCAGTTAACTCTGAGGTTAACTGTGTGGTTAGCTCTGAGGTTACAGTTTTCCTCAGCCGATTTCATACATTTCTTGAATCATCCTTGACATAACAGTCAGTGCATTTCTCAAAACAATTCATACAAATAAAACACCGTGGATTACCTGTAAAAGCCAGTCTCTTACTCAAAATCCTTAGTTCATCTCTCAAAAGTAAATCTCAGTGTCAATGAACATGTCAGTGCCATCAGAAGGACATGTCCTTGTGTCACTGTTTACGGATAAGATAGTCAAATTGCTTAGTCATGTTGTCAATATAACAATGTACTCTGGAAGGATGTTCTGATGTAAACTATGGCTAAAGTTTGGATGACAATTATTGTAAATTGCAAGTTACACCTTAGTGTATGTGAGAGATTGATTGCAAGAGTCTGGACAAGATTCACATTTAGGCTCTTCCTGTTTGTACTATAATTTATTGACAGCCCATATCATTGCAGTGCAGAAAGGAAAAGACAGCACTGCATAGCACAAAGAACAAACAAAGAAACAAAAGTAGAAAAGAGAACATAGGACAATCTCCTGAGGGAAAACTGTCCGTACAGTGCTATAGGAATGACAGTGCGGTCTTCCTACACCTCCTGACGTTCCTGTCTATGGGCGACAAATTCTCATCCACATCACAACGAATATCTTCTCTTGTGATGCAGCGCAGAAAGAATCTTTTAGAAAACGGGTTGATCTAATGCTTCATATGTTTCCCTTTGTTAAGTCAAGATTCACCTGAGAGCAATTCACCAGTTCAGGACAAATTTAGAAAAAAAAAAGTCTCATGGAAATGTGCAGAAACATGCTTGACATATTATGACCACTTGTTCAACCATTTTGCATGTAAAGACTTACGCAATGAACTAATGCCTAAATGTTGTGGGGGGTGAGACTGTTCAGCAGAGACCCATTACAATCCATTTTGATCAACATGACATGAGCAATTGATAATGTAGGAAACAGAAGAGAATTATACATAATCATTTGCATGGATGTACCAAAGCATTGTTCAAAGTAATGAGAAACTGCTTTTTGATGTGCACAAGTGACACAATGATGTGAAGATTGAACAAGTAGTTTTGAGAATTTCATTTCTGATCTGAGAAATGTACCAAACTGTAACTGAGGTTAACTCTATGGTTATTCTATTGCAGTGTTAACATCTAGATCTGCTATGCTAACAGTTAGCCCCTAGTTACAGTTAACTTAAGGTCATTGACTTATGCTGTTGACATCTTCTACATTAAACAAATCATAGATTCAATGAGATGATAATTTGTCTTTTGTAGTTGAAGAAGAATGAAAATCAAAGATACTGGATTTTATGTGTTTGATACTCAACAGTTTCATAGTTTAAAGTGGTTTTGTTTTCTGTCTGTTTCCTCTTTTGTCCCATGCATGTAATTTGTGGTCGGTTTTATGTGGTTGGTGTTTGGTTTTCATTGACTGTGGTGATGATGAATGAGGTAATTAATAACAGAGTTAAATCAGAACCCACTTCTACATCAAGGACAAGCACCACTGACAGTTTTTGAACATTTACATTTTAATGTGGTTGAAAAGTCTCCCCATGTTCAACAGTTCTAACTTGTTTTTTATGTCTTTGAGTCAGTTCTTCTGTGTCTTCTAAATGTGTTCTAATCCCTGACCTCCTGAAATAAAAACATGTTTGGTGGATGTGGTACCTGTGCAAGGTCTCCAGCTTTGACCTCGGACTCCAGACACGAGCAGAACCCCGGTGACCAGCAGGTGGCGCCACGCCCACATCACGCCTTTGTACCAATAACGCAGTGGGTTTGAGTCTCACCTTCCAACTTCATTACGCGAACTCCTCATTGTTAGTTCACCATCGGTTGGATTCCCTTCAACGTCCAAACTAAAGCCTCTCCTGTTCAGAGATCTGTGTAAAAGGAACAAGAACCAGTACAAGCCTGAGACAAAACCAGGAAACAACTGCTGGGTTACAGCCAAGACTGAGATAAACTGGACCAGAACTGACGCTGAACCAGACTCATACTGGTCCAAAACTTAACCAACACTGGGTCTA
>JAPQRP010000016.1:35507709-35525430 GCA_037367295.1 Apogon hyalosoma | reverse complement strand
GAACTAAAGCAGGTAGAACTTAAGCAGGTAGAACTGAACCAGGTAGAACTAAAGCAGGTAGAACTAAAGTAGGTAGAACTTAAGCAGGTAGAACTGAACCAGGTAGAACTAAAGCAGGTAGAACTAAACCAGATAAAACTAAAGTAGGTAGAACTTAAGCAGGTAGAACTGAACCAGGTAGAACTAAACTAGGTAGAACTAAAGCAGGTAGAACTAAAGCAGATAGATCTAAAGTAGGTAGAACTGAACCAGGTAGAACTAAACTAGGTAGAACTAAAGCAGGTAGAAAGTGTCTGTTTTATTTCCTCTCATTGGGTTAAATGTAGTGGAAATGTGGTGCAGATGTTTTATTTCATTTTATATTCACAGCAGCCGTTCACTAACAGCCTCCATCTGCTGATTCCTGATCGGTTCATCGATCGGTCGATGATCAGACGCCGTGGATCCTTTGAGCTCAGATGAAAACAGATGAACAGAGACAGATAAAGTGTGGCGGTGGACTGATCTATGGCTCAGGTGTGCCGCTCAGCGCTGCACAGGAATTCCCCTGATGGGCTGAAACCCCGCCCCCTACCTGTCTGCCCCTCCCCCTTCACATGCTGAGACACCTGATACTGAAAATACACTCGGTTTAACGGAGCCACATCACACAGCTGATCCACACACATAAACAACCAGGTGGACCACAGCTCCCAGAGTGCACTTCATCCACATACAAGGTTGTACGCTTTGGAGGAACTGTTTGACAACAGAGACTCATGGGTATTGTGGTATTTAGACTCAGTGAGTAGTTTGACCATCATCATTGTGGTTTTTCATAGATGACCATATTTAGACAAAAGGGTGGAGCTAAGACAGAGTGTGTGTGTGTGTGTGTGTGTGTGTGTGGGGGGGGGGGTGTTCACTCTCCAAGCCAACGCTAACACCACCCATGACAATCTGTACCAGAAATGGTCACCAGTAAAACTACATACATACATACATATTAAATAATGTTCTTCTGTGATGACCGTCTAAAATGTGCAGTGGAAACAGATCAACTACATTTGTCATTAATGTAGCTGAGAACCAGATGCTGATGGTTTATCAAGAGACAAAACTCATTTATGTTTCTGCAGCAATATCGATGTTTTTGTCATTTCTCCTCAGTCTGATTAAACTGTGCTAAGGGAGCTAATAGTAGCTGCTGTTAGCTCACTGGCTAATGTTACCTGCTTTCATTTCTGTTACTTATGTTGGCTGCATTTAGCTCACTGGCTAATGTTAGCCATATCACACAGCTGCCGTTAGTGTGTTAACTAATGTTAGCTGTTATTAGCTCAGTGAATCATGTTAGCTGCTGTCAGCTTGTCTTTGGTCCAAATAAAGGGAACCAGACCAGAATCCCCCCAAGTCCAGAGAACAGGGCGGTCCTATTCCGAGGGGTTGGTCCCGTACAGGTCTGGGTTGAATGGGTTCAGGTTCTGAGGGTTCATCTCCAGACAGAGGGCGTGTCTCCGCTGCTGAACTGGATCCAGTTTTAGATTTGAACTGGGATTATGTGGTTTTAGGAGGATTCACACAGAGAACATCAGAGTTGAGCTGATCCAGCTTTTCATGTCTGAGTCAACATGAGACCACATCCAAACCTCCTCCAGGTCTGAAGGGAACTCGGCTCCTCACAGTTCATTATGTTTGATGATCAGGGTTTAACGACAGTCGCTGATAATTCAGATGTGACGACCAGACCACAGATATGAACTGAACCTCTGAAGATCAGCTGAATTAACAGGATTTATGTCTGGATTTACTCACCTGGGTCTGAAAACCTGCAGGATTCAACAACTGGACAGAGGTCTGACATCAGGATCTTGGAAGATCTGGACTCTACTGCACGTGGAGTCTGGAGTGTTTTCATGTAATGAGTCAGAGAAGTTCCACAGTTCACAGTCCACCTCTGAACAGAAACCAGAATCTGGGACTTGACTGTGGCTGAGGTCTTTAGAAGGTCCTGGACCTTGATGGGGTCTGACCCGAATTCCTGAAAGTTCTGGAACTGGAAGGGGTCTGATCTGAGTTCCTGAAGGTTCTGGACCTGGAAGGGGTCTGATCTGAGTTCCTAAAGGTTCTGGACTTGGTGGATCTGTCCAGGATGACAGACCTCTGGTGGATCCTCTAATTATAAATGAGTATGGAGGATCAGACACCATCAAGGTCTGGTCCAGGTCCTGGAGACCAGAGTCCAGCAGAGGGGCCAACCTCACACAGACACACACAGACAGGTGGTCTGTGTTGTTTTTTGTGTTGATTTGTGTTGGTTTAGTTTGTGTTGGTTTGTGTTGTTTTCTTTTGGTTTGGTTTGTGATGATTTGCATTGGTTTTTGTTGTACTGTTGGGCTCTAGTGGTGTCTCTGACTGACAGTTCTACTGGTGGGTTGTCGTCTTTGATCGTGCCTCTTTTAGTGGTGTGTTATTGTGAAAGGCATGCTGGGACAGGAAGCTACTGAAACCGCACACAAACACACAGTCACACAGGAGCTGCTGTTCTCTGAAACTACAATACCCATGAGCCCCAGGGGCCTGTCTGCAAAGTTGCAGCTGAGTAACCTGCTGTCCTGACAGTGCATTTGGTTTCATGTCCGTCGAGGCTTCCTGGTTTATTATCATTCAGACGTGTGTTCATACATGAGTGTATCCATTGCACCGACAGGACAGGGGCGTGGTCAGCAGATAAAGCACCAGACTTGACCCCATTTCCATCCACATTAATCCTCTGATCAGTATCAGATCTATGTTATAAAAGGGAAGTGGACTGCTGCTGTTTGGCATACTTATGTATTTTTGGCAAGTTGATGGGACCAATATTTTTGGGAAATATTAGTAATTTTGGAATACAATAGCCTTACAATCGCGTTTCTATGCCCAGAATCACAGAATTATCATCATTTCCCAAAAGTCACCTCTTCCCAGCATAAAAACTGACATCTAGTACCTGTGGTTCCACACGGCTCAACGCACTAGTTACTGATCATGTAAACAGTCTAATCTGATCGGTTTTATCAGATAACGGCAGGAATCTGATTATAATAAAATCACATTTACACACCTATATTCATCCCCAATACTCCCATATCTTCATGCATGAATACAGGTTAATCTGATTTAGTTCTGTTACATCTGAACATGTGGAAAAACTTATGAAATCACAGAAAACAGAAGTGACGTAGAGGACAATGACAGGAAGTTGGATTCTACGTCACTACGTTCATACAAACTCTGAAATAAATCTGATAATGGACTGAAACGGCTAAACCAGGGTTTATGGATTATCACATTTCTGAAGCAGATGTAAACGCATCACATCTGATTATTACAATGATCTGATTATTAAGAGTTATTGGCTTTATATTGTCATGGAAATGGGGTCAGTGAATCAATCTGTTTGGGTCAGAACTGGACCAGGAGGAAACAGATGATGATCATGATGATGTGTTTGAGTTTGACCCAGATTGTGCGAATTAATGAAGGATGTGTGATGACCCTTATGACCTATAAGGACTGGACGGTGGATGTGACGCCTCGTTGACAGGTTCTAACCACGGGCCAATGACGGTCCAGGTTCTCCCGGACCCAAACAGAACCAGTCCTCCTCCAACACCTCAGAACTGGAGGTGAAGCTCCGTCCACAACCAGTCCTGACCAATCATGGAGAGCACAACAGGTCACATGACACAATAAATAAGGAGAGCCCGCCCACCAGCAACACCATGTGACCACATGGCCCAAGAAACAAACAAACCAAACATGGACTTGACCCTGAAACATTTTAATGATGAACCCTCCTGATAATTAACAGTCAATCAGTTGCTAATGAAGATGGAAAAGGAGACAAATACGACCCAAGTATGAGGACGCCTGCGAGACAGTTCATCTGGATCTGACACTGATGTTAACCTGGACCATTTAAAGTCCTGTCACTAATTAAATGAGCTTCCAAATGACTGATTCTGTCTGAATTAAACTCAGTTTTTACTAATTTCACTTTATTTTTTCAGCGTTTGAAAATTCAGATTAAAAAAATAACAAGATTGACAAGACAAACTTAATCTGATAAATGAAGATTAAATTAGGATCCTATTTAAAAGATCTGTTTAACCTGTTCCACCTAATTGATGTTAAATACCTTTTATTTTCCAAGCTCCAAAACTTAGAACTGAAGAACCATATGGACTAAATGAACCAATGACGCGTTTAAAGATAATAACCTCTAGTTTCACTTTTACATTTGTTGTTCATTAATACTGTAAAATAAACTTAGAGTCTGTGGCGAATTAAATGTTTCTAACAACACATAACATCAATGTACTGACTTACGTTTTATTGTTAAAGCTTAAATGTATTTAATAAAATTGGGGATGAAAGGGTTACACTTTAAAAAAATATATAAAAAAATATAAAGTGTACTTTGGAGATGTCACAAAGGTATTTTCAGACATGAATAAAACATGTTAAGGTCAAAATAATCATGAGTGTTAAGGATTTTTGGGTGAGGTGGTTTCAGGGTCTATGTGGTTCTAGAGTCTGGATCCATTTCAGTGTTTTCCCATCAGCCCCTTCTCCACCACAGGAACTTTAACTTTACGGTGGATTCTGAAAAACCTCAGTGCATTTCCACTGAATTTACCTGGTAAAAAGCTTTCCCTGAATATACTTCCTGGGGGGGTGAGGGGGCATGTCAGATTCTTGATTTCTTTGGGGCGGGGCTGTGTGTTGAAAAACTGTTTGGTGAAACACACTGTCAATGTTCCGTTCTCCCTCCATGTTTAATCCAGCAACGTCAGTGTGTCACATGGTGTCACACAGGTATATTTGTAGTAAAACATAAAGAACAACATAACCACTGTATCATCCTCCATCCTGACACAGTTACAAATTATGATGTGGGTTCTTCTTAGCACCACCTACTGGACTGGAGGTGTAGTGCAGTGTCTTTGACCACTCCCTCATACGTCATCAGACTGATTTAAATAAATTTACTGAACTTTGAGATGGAAACACAAACCACACAGATTACCAGGGATTCTTTTACCAGGTAAATTAATAAAAGTTTATGTTTGTGGGGAAGGGGCTACAGATTCTAAAGATGAACCACGGCGTCCACATACTTCTGCAAATGTCGTCAAATGATCGTCTATATTTTCATTTTATTCTTTATTTACATCTTAAACAGGCTAATTCCTCATCTACGTTTCCTGACGTCACTTCAGGGCTTTACACAAAATCAAAACTAAATGTAATTTTCTTTCTGATCATCCACAAAAATAATTCTCGTTCATCTACAGTGAGAAGTGTCGTTTACATGGGTTTGTTATAAACCTGTCACACATGTTTAACTCCTTCTCCTCCTCCATTTGTCCGTCCATCAGTTTATACATCAGTCTGTCTCAGCAGCTCTGTGTGTGTGTGTGTTTCCATGGCAACCAGGCAGATAGTCAGCTGATGAGAAGGAGGTGAAGTCTGTCTAACACACAAACACAGAGCCGGGAAACTGTCGCAGGGTGATGACATCATCTCTACAGGCCCAGAGACTTGCGTACAATGTTCTGAGCCAGTCTGTAGAACTGTTCTCTGTCCTCACGCCACATCTTCGAAGCATCGACGTTCGCTCCACTTTCATCATTTGGCTCTGAGGAGGTGGAGGAAGAAGAGAAGAGAGGAAGAGGAGGAGAAAAGAGGTGGAAGAAGAGGAGGAGAGAGGAAGTAAAGAGTAGGAGGAGAACCAACATGACATATGGATTTAACCAGTTGTTTGTTATATTAGGCACAGTGTGTCATACATGTCGTAGTCATATGGGTCATACGTGTGTTACCTGCCAACATGCTGACCACAGACAGCAGGATCTTCTCAACACTCTGGACTGGACTCCACCTCTCAGCGCTGCTTTCGTAGCCCATTGGGTCGTCACCTGGAGCGTGGAGGATGGAGATACAGACACGCCCATCGGGATAGACTGACAGACAGGACAGATAGGGGAGACAGGTGAGTCCAGATGAGTTCAGGTGAGTCCAGGTGACCACACGTACGTCTGGGTGAGAATTGGCCCAGGTCAGTGTTTCCTGTTCACTTCCTGTGTGTGTGAGGAGTTGAACCATTGACCTGTGTGAGGCACACACACCTGGAACTGTTTACTTTGGGTCTGTTCTATATGTTACTAAAATGTTCATGAATCCAACCTAATCCCGGCTCATTTGCTGGTGGTGTTTGGGGTCAAAGGTCGTGCAGCGTGTGCGTGCTGATGCTTCTTTGTGTGTTTTCTGTTCAGTGATGTGGATCGGAATCAGGAAGCCAAGGCCAGTGTTTGATGATGATGATGGGTCATGTGGTCTGTAATCAGTACGGAGCGTGCTCAGACTGCTGTGACCTCATCTCTTTGCCTAAAGCCACTAATCACAGCACGCTAACGACGCGCTAACGACAGGCTAACGGCAGCACAATCACAGGGTTGGGTTGACTGAGGGGGCGGAGCCTGTGGAGCAAAGTGATGCTCCATGAAATCTAACCATGTCAGAAGAACTGAGAAAAAAACAGCTTCATTAACTGAGAAGAAAAACAGGACAAGGAAAAAACAACTACCTAGACTGTTTTTATCAAACTCACTCAAACATTGAATGTTTTGGTCGACAGTTTAAATCTGCCTCCAGTTTCTGTCCTCATTTCTCTGAAAACTCAACTGAATCTAAGGGTTTTCACAAACATACGTCAAAGAAAACCAACTCATATGAACAGAACTAAACTAAACACGGCTTTAAAGATGCAAACTAAACCAAAAACACAAAAATGCAAAATAATTTCAACCACTGTGATATTTACTATTGTTTATTTGGGTGTGTGTTTATTTGTGCATTTCTTTGTCTGTGTGTGTTTGTTTGTTAGTCTGTGTATGTTTGTTTTTGTATTGTGTTTATTTGTTTGTGTATTTGTCTGCTTGTTTGTTTGTTTGTTTGTTTGTTTGTTTGTTTGTTTACTTACTGTTGGGGTGGAACATGTCACAGGTGAACCTCATCTTGGGTGGACTCAGTGGATAATCAGATGGAAAACTGAGGACAGCAGGAAACACACCGCCTTCGAAACACGTGTCTTGAGGACCCCTGGAAAACAGAGGGTTAAATGGGGATAAACAGGGTTAAATGGGGGTTAAAAAGGGGTTAAACAGGGATAAACAGGGTTAAATGGGGGTTAAACAAGTTAAAAAGTTTAAACTGGGTTAAACAGGCGTTAAAGGTGGTTAAACAGGGGGTTAAATGGGGTTAAACAGTTTAAATTGGGTTAAAGAGGGGTTAACGGTGGTTAAACAGGACTAAAGGGAGGTTAATTGGGGTTAAACTGGGGTTAAACAGGGTTACATTGAGGTTTAATGGCTTGACTGGGGTTAAACAAGGGTTAAATGGGTTAAACAGATTAAAAGGGATAAACAGGGGTTAGAGGGGATTAACTGGGGTTAAACGGATTAAACTGGGTTAAATGGGAGTTAAACAGGGGTTAAAGGGGATTAACCAGGGTTAAAGGGGATTAACTGTGGTTAAACAGGGGTTAAAAAGGGATTAACTGGGGTTAAACGGATTAACTGGGGTTAAACAGGGGTTAAACAGGTTAAATGGGTTAAACAGGGTTAAACAGTTTAAACTTGGTTAAATGGGGTTAAACAGGGGTTAAAGGAAGCGCAGTGCAGGTTAAACCTCCTCCACGTGTCATGTGTTCATTCAGTTAAAGTAAAATAATCTGATGAACAGCTGACGTCAAACCGTTCACACAGTGAAAACATCTGGAAACACTGGGACCTGAAACCTCAGGTCATGAATAAAAACAGAACAGGTTCAGAACAGATCGAAGTCAGCTGACCACTGCCAGTCACATGACCTGGTCACGTGACATTCACTGTTTAATAAGAACATCCAGACTGAACCTGGGCAGGTGAGTCACATGACCTCAGGTGAGTCTCAGTGAGGTCATCACAGCAGAATGTGAGTGAAGGAGCTGCAGGTAAATTGAAGAGCAGAAAAACACTGTCGGCACAGCAACCAGAACAAGAACACCACCTGACAGCACACTTCATTAGAACTCAAGACGATGCCTTCAAGGACAACACTGACAAATGCCTTCACTGATACGACACCTCATAGATATGACACCTTCACTGACACCTCATAGATATAGTACTTTCACTGATGCCTCAGAGATATGATGCCTTCACTGATCTCTCGTAGATATGGTGCCCTCACTGACCTCTAACAGATATGGTACCTTCACTAACCTTTCATAGATATGTCTTTACTGACCTCTCATAGACATGTTTCCTTCACTGACCTTTCATAGAAATGATACCTTCACTGACCTCTCATAGATATGATGCCTTCACTGACCTCTCATAGAAATGATGCATTCAGTGACATCCCAGACCTGCTCAGATCAGATAAGTGTTTTAGTTATTACATAATCTGTTTCTTTCTGTCCATTTTTCTGACATTGTTTTAAAGTCTGATCCATCAGAGGTTCTTCACTAATGAATCAGCTGAGATGCAGTTTGGACTTTTATATGTTGAGATATTTTATGAGTAGAGATCATGAGTCCAGGCTCAGCTAGAGCAACCCACATCCACCCAGGACCATGAATCCCATCTGTAAACTGGTTGGTGTCTCAGGGCTGTGTGTTAGTTTTGGAGCAATGCCCCCTGCTGTTCATATGGTTAAGCTCTGAGCTGGGATTTACTGTCTACTGGGGTCCAAAAGTAAGCTGAACCTGGTTCTGGACTCTGAGGTCCTAGTGAACATGGATGGTGTACAGGTCTGACATAAACCAGAACCGGATTCAAATCTACCGTCTGTTCTGTCTCTATGACGTCTTAATACTTTCACTGCCGATTCTGTTGCAGTTATGCCTCCTTCAGTGGATCAGACCTGAAGCTGCCTTTCACTCCTGTTCCAAATCCTAGTTTTCCTTGGTTTGGTTTATGTTGATGGTCCGATGCCGTCACCAACGTATTACGTGACCATATACAGACATAAAACCTCCACATTCTGACCTCAAACCACTCAAAGAGACACTGAAGCCGCTGAATCATGACACATCACATCAGTAAACGTAAAATTACTGTTTGAGAAAGTTTAAAGGTTGAAGAACTCTTATGGATCCTTCAGGTTCTAGACCATGACCTGGGTAAAGTGATGAGTGTTTACTCACATGATCAGAGCCTCCCATTCAAAGAAGTTCTCCTCATTGGCCGGACCTGACACACACAGAAAACATCAATAAAGAACCAACAAAGAGTCCATTCATTCCATAAAATACAAAATGTACTTGAACACAACACAGATGAGAGATGGAAAGTAACACAAATAAAACCAACACTCAGACAGTGGATGTCACAACGTCAATGTCCTTTAATAAACATAGACTGACCTGCAACGATGCCTTCAGGTGGATTCAGGGTCAACTCTAGAATAAACAAACAGGAAATAAAAGAGTGAACAACACAAATAAGAAATAAACAAGTAAACAACACAACCAGGAAATAAAGAAGTGATCAAACAGGAAATAAACAAGTAAACAAACAGGGAATAAACAAGTGAACAGTACAAACAGGAAATAAAGAAGTGATCGACACAAACAGGAAATAAACAAGTGAACAACACAAACAGGAAATAAAGAAGTGATCAAACAGGAAATAAGTAAACAAACAGGAAATAAAGAAGTGAACAATACAAACAGGAAAAAAAAGTGATCAACATAAACAGGAAATAAGTAAACAAACAGGAAATAAAGAAGTGAACAATACAAACAGGAAAAAAAAGTGATCAACATAAACAGGAAATAAACCAGTGAACAACACAAACAGGAAATAAAGAAGTGATCAATACAAACAGGAAATAAACAAGTAAACAACACAAACAGGAAATAAACAAGTGAACAACACAAACAGGAAATAAACACGTGAACAACATAAATAAGAAATGAACATATGAAGAACACAAACAGGAAATAAACAAGTAAACAACACGAGACTGTGGCTTTTCAAAGGTTTGTACACATATGGTAAAAATAAACCCCCCAATCTAAAATCAGGTTTTCTTTGTCCGACCCAATAAGAACCAAACCCTGGGATCTAGATTTATCTGTTATTAAGTGACTGTTTGTGTTCCAGTCTTTAATAGATTAATGTGAAAGAGACTGATGTTATAAAACTACTTAAAAAAAAACTTTTGTTCTACTATAAACAACTGCGGTCTGACAATGTTTAGTAAACGTCGTTAGAAGTAAAACTACCAACACTAGTCCATTCTGTTCCACTCTTTAACCTCCTGAGATCCAGGAAAATATGAATTTCTGAATTTTTTTAAATGAGAAAATTGTCTAGACTGAAAACAGCATGACACTGACTCATTTTTTCCAGATAATGTTCATTTCTTTTCTCTGAAAGTCCTTTGCAGTGACTTTTTTGTTTTAAGGTAACACTGTGGAACCACAAACATGGACAAAAACATATCTGGGTCATAGGAGGTTAAGGTTTGATTTTGTTGTTTAATCCCAGGTTGTTTCATTTTCAGAGCACATTTATTTCAACACTAACTCCATCTGTTTCCTGATAAACATTAAACTAAACCTCGTCTTCATGTGACAGAAACATTTATATGGTTGATTTATGTAAATAGATGTTCTTTATTAATCTCTAATTTCTGCCTTAAAGGGTTAATTAAACTAGATTATTTTTCATTTTTGTAAATTATTAACTGTCAGTTACGTTTTATATTTTTTGTCAGTAATTTTTGCAGGTATTTATCTGCCTTGTCCGAGTCATGTTAAAACGTGTGTTATTTTAACGTGATCTTGATCCTTTTCCTTTTTCCTAGACAACACTTAAACTCTTCCGTTAATAAATGAACATTAGTTCATTTCATAAACCTGCTCTGAAGCTGTTTTTACTGTGAAGTGGATTTTCTGTTGCGTTACTTAATACAGTGAGTTCGTTTTATCGTTAACGTTACAATAAAACCAAATAAACACATTTATACACTGAATAAACGTGTCCTGATAATCTGAGTCTGAATAAACTGAGCTAAATTTTACCATTACACAGAATACAAACAGTAAAAATACGACATAAAACTGAACCAAACTCCATTGAAAACCTGAGCATTTTAAGGTTTTACCTGATTACGGAGAATGTACGGGTCTGAGAAATCCAGAGTTTAATCCGGTCATAAAACGCATATACACCGGACAGGTTTTTATCTAATTTTAACTTTTAGTTCAGTGAAAATCAAACAGAATCTATAATAATTAAAGTTTCACCAGTGTTATGTTTCCTATGGAGAACGTTCTGGATCCGAGACGAACGGAATAAACTGCGTATAGATTACACTTTCTATTCAGTTACGGCTATTATAGTGTGATAAAAATTAAGCCGAATTAAATATACAGTCGGTTTTATTCTTAACGTTAATTTCATATTCCTACAGACATTGGTTTTTAGTGATTTCCAGGTCTGTAAACTCTAAATGTTCTGATATTTCTTCACAGTTCGGTCGGGAGACGCGCCGTAAGCCGTTAGCCTGTAAGCTAGCCATGCCGGTGTTGTGATTGGCTGAGCGCGGTGTTACGACACACGGTGTTGACTTACGTTTGTACTCCGCCATGAGCCGTTTGAGCGCCGTCCCGGCCATTGCGGACGTTAACGGAACCGGACACAACAAAACTGAACCCAAACTGAGCCCCGAGTTCGAGCCGAGTTCCAGCACACACCGAGGACACGGGCCACACACTGCGCATGCTCACACTGGGGGCTCACTGAGCGTCTGCGACTGCGGCGCCGTCTGGTGGTCAGCGGTAGACCTACAGGAAAGATAAATAAATACAAATACAGACAATAACGAAGGGATGCATTAAAAATACAATATAAAAACACAGTAAAATACAATAAACTGGCCCCTCCCTAAAACTGTGACTTCCCAATTTTACGTTAGCAACCGTATCCAGATGAAGATGATGTATTTTGCTGCTGTTAACTGTGAAATTTAACCCATAGTGGGATAAATTAAGTCATATCTTGTATTATCTTATCCTATTTCAGACCTTAGTAACAATAGTCATGTGTTACAGGTTCAGACAGGATAAATGACCTTTGACCTTTCTCTGAATTAAAAAAAAAAATAGATTCACAGGTTGCTCCTGTCACCACACGAATCTACAAAAAGTAATAACTCTGGTGTTTCTTCATGTTCAACCACTTTCCTCATACAATCACTTCAATAATGTGTGATAACTCTGTAAATGTGAACTTTGTGCAATAAGTTGTGCAATAATCTTCTGTTCTACAATAATTAGGTTGAAGGTATTTTATTATCCTCTTGGGGCAAATTATTGGACTGCCAGCAAAAACACATCAAAAACAAATGACATACACATGCATATTTACAGATGAATGCAGATGTCCTTAAAATTATTCATACCCCTGCCATTTTTTGTTTTTGTGATGAACTTAATGAGTTTCATCAAGTTTGTTTGTGACTTCTATGTGATACACAAGTGAGGGAATAACAACAAATGATACTTGAAGAAATACTTTATTTGAGGAGTATTTTATTGATGGATTTCCAAAAAAACAGAAGATGGAACCACCACCACAGACACCAACATGCTCATGAACCAGTAAAACCATCATCAAACCCATTCACAAACATCAGTTGGCGCTAACGCCACCGGTCACATGACACAGTGACGAGGACCAAGGTCTGTGGTTGGAGGGTTTTATCTGATCTGGATCCTCTGTAGTCTTCATTAAACACTAACCCCCTTCTGATGAAACTCATTATTCACTGACTGGGACGGATTCACATTTGAAACATGATCATTAATAGGTTTAAACATGAAAACAATACATGTTGAAACATCAGTTAAAGGATCGACTTCTACAAACCAGGTCCATGACAGTTGAGATGACTTAAACTGAAATAAAAACAAAAATGATCTGAAAACATAAACACACATTGTATTCACGTATAAAGCAGCTGATGTGATTACTCAGAGGAAATGAACCAATTTAAGATAAAATCTGGTAATTTTTAATCTGATCTCAGGAACTGGTCTGTCCAGTGTTTCCACTGTGGATCATCTCCTGCTCTTTAACAATAAGATGATGGACTTTAGAAGAACATTGTCCCGTTGTGGTCTGATGTAGATTCTAGAGCAGGGGTGCCCAACCTTTTTAAAATAAAGATGTATTTTAAAAGTTTCTAGTCTGTATGTAGATCTGAACACAGATTCACTCAGATATAATGAAAAAAGTATATAAT
This sequence comes from Apogon hyalosoma, assembly GCA_037367295.1. Classification (NCBI taxonomy): domain Eukaryota; kingdom Metazoa; phylum Chordata; class Actinopteri; order Kurtiformes; family Apogonidae; genus Apogon; species Apogon hyalosoma. The sequence continues at coordinate 35,512,103 of JAPQRP010000016.1, read as the reverse complement.
ATTTCGTGAGTTGCTGAAACATGACAACTAATGCATTTTCCTACCTTAGTGGGACCTCTGGCACTGGGAAGAGGAGGCTAGTTTCTCATAGTCAGGGCAACAGGAGTTGGTTGCAAGTCACAGTCAAGCCACAAGGTGGTCATCTGTCATTGCTGATCTGTACTTTGACTTGATAATGTTCATGTGAGAGAGAAAGCAGCTTCACACAAACAGGTTGATCCAAAAAGTGCTGTCAGGTTGAAGGCACATCTTCTGAGGTTGGGATACTTCTTTTCCAGGAGTAGGTTCCAGAAGTCTCCTTTTGTGCCAGATATTGCCCTGAATTTGATCTCAATGTCACTTTGCAGTGTGAGCATCTGATTCTCAACAGCACAGCTATCCAGCTGAAACAGTGAAGCTACTTTGGAAGAAATGCAAACAGGCTTCTATATATAGGAAGCCTGTTTCCACCACTGAAAAAAAAAATCCCTATGGTAAGTCATAATTATGAGTTAAAATTCATAATTATGAGATTAAAAATCAAAATTGTGATATAAAAAGTCATAACTATGATATAAAAAGTCATGATTATGAGATAAAAAGGCGAAATTATTTTTGTCACAACACCACCACCACCAGTGGACATCAGTGATCCAAGCAAACCAACGCTTTAATTCACACAATAATGTCATTAATCCTTCATGTCAAAACTGAAATGTAAAGTCACATGTAAAATATAAAAATAGATAAAAGACTCAGTGTAAACACAATCCAACCAACTGGAGTTACAGTTTTATAGGGTTTTAAAGCAAGTTCAATCTGACTGGACCACTGTTAGCAGACTGGCAACTGTTAGCGCTGTCAATGTCAGCTGATTGGATAGTTTGGAAGAAAAACACGTCATTAAATATCTGTCATAACAACTAAAACCCAAAGATTTAAATGAATATTCAGTAGCCTACCTACGAGTTCCAGAAATGTATAAATTACTTAAAATTTCAGGTGGAAGGAAGTAGCATGTTATGTTGTTATCCTTACTGGTGTGGATCAGACTGGTACTGGTACTGTCCATCCTCCTGTTTGGTACCAACATGAAAGTCGACAAGGCTTCATGAAACCTCTTAACTCCATCGACGCCTGAAAACAGTGAGTTCTGACAGATGTGGCCCATTTGGTTCCATAAAAACACCTTCAGTCCTGAATAAACCGACCTCCTCCAGAACTCATGAACATTCACCTACATTTGGATTTAGTTCAAAAAACCTGTTCAGACTCAAGTTCTGATGTGAAAACTCAAGACCTGTATCTGATCTGAGACCACATTAAAACCAAACTGAACTGATTTATACTGTTCACATTGAATAAACCACGAGTCTAGCCTTAGACCAGGACTGTCAAAGTGGGTCGGACCAGTAAAATAATAGTACTATAACTTGAAAATAATGACAACTCCAAATTTTTCTCTTTTTGTTAATTAGTAAACTTACAGTATCAAAAATGATTATATTTACAAACTATCCATTAGATAAAAATGTGAATAACCTGAAGTGGAATTTTAACAATATTCTGCCTCAGCTTCTCAGATACACATGTATATTATAACTTCACAAACATCCCAGTGGATCTAGAGAGGTATAGAGCATTTATTAACAGGCACACTGAACTGAAAATGTACAATTTAACTTTAGGATCAATACAACTTTGAAAATTCATTCCTATGGGCTGGACTGAATCCTTTGGAGGGCTGGTTTTGGCCCACGGGCCGTATGTTTGACACCCCTGTCTTAGATCACATGAGCTTAAAGTGTGAATACCTGAGTCTCAGTAACCTAGGTAACCCAGGGGTCAGCGTCGAGGCAGTGATGTGATCCTGCTGGTCTTAATGAGACCCAGGTAACAAGGTAGTCTCAGGTGGACTCATTAAGGACCGACCATCTTCCTCTGGGACCCATGTGTTTACCGCTAACATGTCCTTGGAGGAAAACCAGGTTTAACTGTGTTTTTACATCAGACCAGTAACTGAACAACCAGACAACTTCTACACAAACACACACCACATACTGGTTTTGTGATAAAAATTTATTTGGTATCTGTGAGTAACTACAGTTGTAGTGTTCTCATACATGTCATCTGCAGTTCATCAAACTAATATATATTTATAAAAATTAGAGAAATATCATCTACATACATCTAATACAAAAACAGAACAGTCTGAGTCCACTGCTTGTTTTAGTATCTGGGACGTAATGTGAAAAATTAAGTGCTGACATGAATCTCCAACAAGACGATGCTCAAATGATAATATTATAAGTATGAATCTGTGCTTTAAATAAGTCTAAAAATAAAACACTTCTTAAACACAAACAACCACCAAACGAACACGCGAACAGGCAAGTTCACAACAAACGCACACCTGTGAGTTAACGGTGTCTCTTTGGTTTCAGCTGAAGCCGTTAAATAAATGATCTAAAGCACAAACAAACAAACAAATAAACAGCTGGAATGTGGCAAACAGATGATCAACGGTCAGACTTTCAACAGTAGGATGTTCAACAGCCAGACGTTCAATGGTAGGACGTTCAACAGTCGGACCCTTCGATGGTAGACGTTGAACGGTCGGACATTCAACGGTCTGACTTTCAACAGTCTGACTTTCAAAACGGTCGGACGTTCAACGGTATGACACTCAACAGTAGACGTTCAACAGTTGGATGTTCAACAGTCAGACGTGTGGACCCAGAGACACTGATCAAACACGGCTGCATTTTAGCTCAGATCTGTTTCTGGAAAAATGAACTAATGGATACATTTCGATGTTTGCATGACCTGGTTATAGATGTTTGATTTCATTTGTAAAAACTAATGCCTTCATGGTCAATAATCCAATAATATCAGTCAGATCATTTTACACATTGACAGTGATCCAACACCACAACACTGATGTGCATTAATCTGGACACACCAGTATATATTTTATCTTACTATCCAAAATATCATATTTTTTTTAAGTTATCCCAAAATTACAAGATTGCGTTGAGTAAATTAATGGTGGAATCTCATCATGGTGGCTAATCTTTATTATTTTCAAAATATTGAGTTAAAAATGTGTAAGGAAAGATCTTTTAATTATTATTTCATTTAGATATTAATTTTAAGATTTCAACACAATTTCAAAAACCTAAAATCTACTGTAGTTCTCCAATATGCCGCCATATCAATGAAAGTGAGTCATGAATAAATATTAAGAAACTATCCCTCGTCAGCTTTTAAAGCGTTGACATTAATGATATATTAACATTTAATAGTCTTTATGAAGCAGATTGTCGAACGCAGCTGAACCAGACCATTAAAAGCGTCTCTGTGTTGATTTAAGGCTAACATAAGGCAGAGGTGTTAGCTGAAAAAAACAAAAGAAAAAAAGCACAACAGAAAGAAAAGTGCTCAAACAGAAGTAAAGATGACAAATTTAACATTTTTCAGAAAAAAAAAAACTGAACAGAGAGGCTACAGAAAAAAAACGATTAGCACTGACCATCAGAGCCTTTGACAGTTAGCTCACATTAGCATCAGGATGAATTAGCTCATGTTAGCATCAGGACAAGCTAGCTCATGTTAGCTTGAGTGCAGACTGTTAATGTAAATAGTTGGTGATCACTGATTCTTACTGTTTCTTGCTACATAATCAAGACTCTTCATATCTGAAACTACTGTTGTAATGTTGAAGTTATGGATCCACAGTTACTAACAGACACTAAAGCCTCCTCTTGTCGGGACGTTGGCAGACAATCAGTAAATACAGATGATGCTGAGCTGATGAAACTTATTTAATTATGTGTCGTCCTATCAATGCTGTTTAGCTGCGATACTAATGTTTTAACTGCTGTTTGACAGATTTTTGCAGGTGAATTAACTCTGAATCCAAGGCTCTGACGTCTCCTCTGACACCTGGACTCACACAAGAAGTGGCCTCGGACACATGTTTTCAGATCCACGCTGTTAGCTTTAGCATTAGCATGTTCTCCACAAGCACCTCGTCTTCCATTGTTTTTTTTTTTTGTTTTTTTTATGGTGACATTGGCTTATGAGCAAAAACATGGTTCAGTCTAAAGTTTGCTTGGAAAAATGAACCAATGTGTAAAATACATGATTTGATTGAACAGAGCAGGTTAATTGGTGGAGAAACAGCAGCTGAACACAGAAAAAGTGCTCCCCTTTCAGTTTTTCACCGGTTTGATGTAATTACCTCTGCCAATGAGGTTGTTTTCATTGAGGTTTGTGTGTTTGTTTGTTTGTCTGTCTGTCAGCAAGATAACTCACAAAGTTCTGGAAGGATTTTGATCAATTTTTTTCAGAAATGTTGATACTGGCACCAAGAACCAATGATGAAATTTTAGTGGTGTTGGGGGGGGGGGGGG
>JAPQRP010000016.1:35493039-35507609 GCA_037367295.1 Apogon hyalosoma | reverse complement strand
GGGGGGCTTGGCGGAGGTCTGCGCTCTCTGAGTGATTTTATAGTTCTGACTGATTTAATATGGTTTACTCGGAGGATTATCGTCATTAAATCAGAATCTAAAAATTGGCCGCGGTTGGAGGTTAACAATAATCAACTGACCGACTGAAAGGTTGTGGAGATTAGTTCTGAGACAGGAAATGAGGAGCACAAAGGGGCGGGGCTTCTGTTTACCTGGTCAGGTGTTTTTGGATTATTTTAAAGAACAAGTGCGTATTTATGACGGTGGTATTTTCAGTTATTTCAGAGGCTCCTCCTCTTTCTGTGGAGTCCAGAATCCATGGCCTTACTCCTCCTCCTCTTCCTCCTCCCCCTCCCCCTCCATCACCTCCACCAGCAGCTCAGCGGTGCAGGTTGCCTCCCCCAAGCTGTTCACCGCCTTCACCGTGTATTTGGCGTCATCGTCTCCTGACACCTGAGTGTCGACATCAACGAACCAAATGAAACGAAAAAAACAAAAACACACCAATCAATGGTAACAGCCACAAAATACTGATACTACAATAAACAAAGTACAGGTACTTTAACCATCATCATTAAAGGGATTTTATAAACAAAAATTCTAATGTGATGTAATGTAATCTAATATTTGTTTTGATTTAGGTTAGTGTTCTAGTCTTTTACTACTGTAAATAATCAAAGGTCTCCAGTGAAACTGGACTGGGATGTTCTACTAGAACCTTCCATGTCACTGGTGATGATAACTATGAAGAAGGTCATGTTTGAGTGTAATGTGGTGTTGATCTCTGACCTCTGAAATGACCAGGCTGCAGTTCCCGTCTTCATCGTAGTCGATCTGGAAGTGTCGGGTCTCCTTGATGGGCTGGTCGTCTTTATACCAGACCACCTCCGGGTCAGGGTAACCTGTCATTGGAACCAGAACCAGAACCCCCCTTTGTTAAATCCACACTTTACACCATGGTACCACATGGTTCTGACCCGGTCTCTGCTCGGGTTGAGTCCTCGGGCTTTCATGCAGTACCTTCTATCTTGCAGTCGAAGCGGGCGGCGCTTCCCTCCACTACCTCCACGTCCTGGATGACGCTGCTGAAGGTGGGTTTAGACTCCGCCCTCTGCTCGTACTCCAAACATTCCAGGAACTGGTTATCCTCTGAAACACACCCACCCCAGGTCCAAAGATTAGAGGTCGACTTGACCAAGGAAGGTGTTGATCAGGTTGATGGAAACTGAACGCATATGTGACTGATGGACGAAGTATGGTTACGACCATGGATCAGACTGGGGTCTCTGATTGGACAGTTTCAGCCCACGTTCCAACTCAAACCCTGGTGTTTTATTCTATGATGGAACAAACTCATGTGAAACTCATCCACTCTTTAATAGTTTATCAGTTCTGTTCCATTTGTTCCATCCTCATACATGTCATTGATCTACAGTTAAAAGAGATAAATAATCAGATTAGAGATAAATGATCAGATTAAATGTGTTCAATCTGACATATTTTAATCAAATGAATTTAATCCAAATGACCAAAGGGCCGTTTATCTGATGTTTTTAATGTATTTAATAGTGTTTATTCCACATATATACTGGTTTGTGCCAAGTTATCCAGTAGATTTGTAATTGCTCCAGTAAATAGAACCTGTGAATGTATTAATGAAATGAATGTATTATAATGTACAATGTTTTGTTTTGGACTCAAACCCATTTAGACATAGACTGTATCTGTGGAGCGACACACAAGAAGCATGTGGACGGTGTGGATGGCGTGGACAATGTGGACGGTGTGGTCCAACCTTCGGTGGGCGACCCCTTCTTGGCGCTGACTCCGGCCATCATGGCCATGGACGACAGACGGCCGATGGCTCGCACAGCATGACCCGTTTTCTGTCAAAAGAAGAAACAAACATCACGTCCTGTTTCTACAGTGGACGATGCTGTAATCGTCCGTCCACCGTCCAACTGAACATGGACGCAGACGTCCCATCACTACGTCCAGTGTCTCTGATGTGTGTTTTCATCATAGTTTTTATGTCTACACAGGATTCAATGAGAGGTTGAACAGAATCAAAGAACCAGAACCAGGCTGATGAAACGGAACCAAATCAGGTCTGAGCAGAAAACTATTCAGGCTGAATGTTCATCTTCTGTGGTTTCACATCAGATTCAACTGTCAGGTGTTGTTTACCTGCCACTTCCTCCTCAGGATGTACTTCTTCATCCTCTCCTTGGACAGTTTCTTGGCCTTCATAGTGTTTGTGTCCTGTTTGAGCCACGGGTGTTCGAAACACCCAGCACAGGACAGACGGGCCCTGCACCACAGACGCACAATGACACACAACAACACACAGAGACACAACACACAGAGACACACGACACACACACACAGACAGTTTTCAAAGCCATGTGAGCATTTGTTGGACTGACTGAACGTTCTGAACCTTGGATCATTCATCTGATCAGAGTAAACCTGGTCCTCACTTCATGTCCTTTTTCAATAATTTGGTGATGAAGTCCTTGGCGTTGTCCGAGATCTCATCGAAAGCCTCGTCCTCAAAGTCCCAGGTCGCCGAGGTGACGTTAGACAGAGTTTCGTTGTCGTTGTCGCCCATGAATGGAGACAGACCACTGAGTCTGGACACAAGGAAAACAAGAGGAAATGAGTCTGACTGACGCTAACGGACATAAAACTACAGATAACACCAGAAGATTGAACAGTGGAACAGGACCCAGACGGAGACAAAGACGCTAAGGACGTAAAACACACTGAAGATGGGACGTGATCCTAATGTACGCTATGCTAACAACCTAACAAACATCAGAATTTAAGTTCTATAGAGCAAAGTGGAGATAAGCTAACCCTCAAAATGAACCTAAACGAAGCCCAGCTGAGCTAAAAGTGCAGAAAATTTAAGATGTTGAGTAAAATAATCAATAATCAACAATAATCAATATTTAACAGATGAGAGTGACGTTAAGCTAATGAAGCAAAACTGAGTCCAAAGAATTATCATTCTGAACTAGGGCTGCGTGATTGATTTTAAATCAAAATCTGATTTTTTAATTAAAAGTGAAAAAGGGAAATTGTCAAATTGATTTCATCTCTCTCGTGTCTCCGGGCCGTGCGCCTATGAGCCACGTGGCCCCGGGCTAGTGTACGCTCCTCCTCCTAAGTCCGCGTAATAGCCATGGACCTTAAATCTGTGATGGACTTGCAGTAGTGACACCAATGTAAGCCGTGGTCCACGCATGGATCCCTCAATTCAAATACAACTACATGGAGGGATTAATCTTATGTTGTCCACGCATGGATCCATACTGTACCGTCTTCTTCTGATCTGGGTCCGGGTCACGGGGGCAGCAGCCTCAGCAGAGTAGCCCAGACAGCCCTCTCCCAAGCCATATCCACCAGCTCTGGGTGCATCTCAAGGCATTCCCAGGCCATCTGACAGATATAACCCCTCCATCATATCCTGGGTCCGTCTCCTCCATGCATGGATCCCCCAATTTAAACATAACCGCACAAGGATCACTCATCTTACGTGGTCTGATGCCTGTCAGTGACTTACATTGGTATCACTTCTGTGACCCATCACAGAATTTTCGGGGATTCCATAATACCATCACAGATTTGAGATAGGGAGCAGGGACTTGCATTGTGGGCTGCTCACGAAAACGACATGCCGACTTCTTTTGTTTTTTGTAGTTTTACCCAAAAATCTAAATCAAAAATCGAGTTTTTAGAGGAAACAAATCTGGATTTTATTTTTGGCCAAAATCGTGCAGCCCTGTTCTGAACTGTACAGACCTACGAATCTGATAGTGGAGGCTACTAATGTTAGCATGTAGAGACTGGACAGTACCAGACCTGGACCTAGACAAGGACCTGGACCCCAAACTTATCGTTCAGCGGTGATGCTTACAGGATGTAACAGATGACACCAATGCTCCACATGTCGGTCGGGTAACTGATGGCCTCGTAGTTTATCACCTCAGGTGCCACAAACTCCGGCGTCCCAAACAAAACCTTCAGCGTCCCGGCATTTTCTAACACAAACACATCATCATTATCATCATCAACAATCACCGTTCACTTAGAAAACACAAAACTGGGTCATAATTTCATCTCCTCAGCTCCTTCTGGTGACCTCTGACCCCACCTTCTCATCAGCCCTCGTGGTACCTCTGACCCTGTCTTTCCATCAACCCGTAGTACCTCTGACCCCACCTTCCCATCAGCCCCTGAAGTACCTAGTCTCCTGGCAAGACCGAAGTCGATCAGTTTGATTTTGCTGCCCGTCTTGTTGACACACATGATGTTTTCTGGTTTGAGGTCCAGGTGGACAATGCCCTGTTTGTGGATGAAGGCCACACCGTCGATGATCTGTAACATGTACTTAATGACTTCTCTCTCTGTCAACTCAAAATCCTCATCGATGATGCGCTCAAACAGCTCGCCGCCTGAAATCCTGGGCAGAGGAAAACAAAGACAAGAGTTAAAAAGTGTTATTAATCCTTTAAAACCTGAACAGATGACCAAAATCATCCACTGATGTAACCGTTTAATACCTTTTGTTCCATTAATCCTATCAATCCATATAAATAATTGGTGTAAAATACAGTTTGTCATCTTCTCATGGTCATCAGATATGACCCATTTGGATGTTCAGAGGCTATGTAGTTACCATGGAAACACTGTCATCTTCTACAACATTGATTCACTAGTAAAACCCATGGAGTTGGATCGATGACATGGATAAAATGAACAGAAATTAAGAAAAAAACCCTACAAAATAATAATGAGAAAAAATAAGCAAAACACTGACTGAAATAAAGTAAGAAAAAAAGAATAAAATAAGCAAAAACAGACAAAGTAATGAATAAAAGGAAAAAAATACAATAAATTAACAAAATAATAAGTAACATTAACAAAATAAGCCACAAACTGAACACAACTGAAGAAAAAATATTAAACCCATGAAGTTTTCATCAATGCCAGTGGATGGACACACTTGGTTTATGTATATTAACCTTCGTATTATCTTTAGGGTCAATTTGACCCCATTCAATGTTTATCATTCAAAAAATAATAGTTGAATTTTTTTTTTGCTTCATAGTTCATGACGTTTCCTAATTTGATGGGGACAGCTGATTAAGCATAAAATTACCATGATGATATTTTTTCAATGTGCTGAACACATATTACACGCATTGGTGTTCCTCTTGGGTCGATTTGATCCCAGGCTATTTTAGCCGAGTAAAACTTGTCTGTCTGTGTGTGTGTGACCTAACATCCCCACACCTGCAGTTGCAGAGTGTATACTTTTGAGTTGATACATAACAGGGGATGGGGAAAACAACTATTCCCACCAGAACTTTGATACTTCTCATGGTGTGGGCATGTGGGAAACAACTTGACTTGTGAATTCCAGCCAAAACGAGGAAGCCAATGTAAGCTTGTGAGTTGATCACATCCAAGTCTAGGAGACAGGTCAACACACAGATAGGTTTCATTATCAAGGGGTTATTTATGTATTCAACAAATAAACAAAGTACCTGACACAAAAACTTGGTCAACAATTTTACTTACATCATTTACTGGAGGCAAATATCACTGGGGTCAGATTGACCCCAAGGGTAAAAATGTGTTAGTAATATTTGAGGATAACAAGAGGGTTAAATAATAAATAAAATGAACAAAAAACAATTAAAAAATGACAAAATAATACATAATGTGAAGTAAAAAAGAAACTAAAATCAAGTAAAAAAAAAAATCCACAAACTGAACAAAATTGAAGAAAATTATTTTAATAACAGACTGAGAATAGACTGCATTTGACTGAAAAAGTCACTTTGTTTTCTCCATTTTCCTATAATTAACCTTTAAATGAGTAAATTAAATATACAAACATAAATGATTTCCACTGAAAAATGCAAAGGATTAAACAAACAGCAGTAAACCCCTGATAAAGGTTCAATGTAAAGATCAGTCCTTCAGTGTTTTTACCCATAATCCTAAGTAAATGTAAACGTGGGCGTGGTATCTGATGAGATTCAGATAAAAACAGTGGAGTTTATTTGTGAAAACTTGGTCTCCTCTGTCCATCACGGCTCTAAAATTAGCAGAGGAAATAGCTGATCTCAGATTCCTCTCATACTTGGACACAGTTATTTTCCATCATTTAGTCGAACAGAAACATTGCAGACTCCAGAGTTTTTACACCAAACCGTTGGATTATGATCAAACCCAAAAACTCAACCAGATAAGAGTTTCTTGACCAGAGAAAAATAAACCTAAACCTCTGAGTTTGTCTCATGGGTGTCAGGGTTTGGACATGAGGAAAACAATTGAAAAACAACTGGAAACTGGACAAAGACACGACAAAACAAAGCAAAAAAGGAAACAAACCACTGAGAACAAACCCTTAATCAGAATATTTCACTTCCATATGTTTACAGCCTGTAGTTTTATTATTGTTATTCTGTTTTCTATTGTTGGTTTGTTTTTTTAATAACCTTATGCTGCACTTTACCCCATTGCTGCCTTGACCAGTGTATTTTCCTAATGTGGGATCAACAAAAAGTAATCTATTATCTATTTAATCCTTTGATGCTCGAGTGTTTGGACCCTCCACTCCAACATAAATGGGTCAAAATGAACCGGGTTCAACTCAATGTGTTTTTATGACACTTTATTCCATTGTAAATGAATGTGGGTCATTTTGACCCACCTAAGGAAACTTGGGGTAATAATACAAAAACTACAATTATACAAAATCTGTAACAATGCTAAAGAACCTAAACTGATAAATGCTAATGCTAGCTGATAGCAAAAGGATGTGGATTGGACATACATCTCCAGAACCATGACGATGTCGGACTTCCCCTCGAAGGCGTCGATGCACTGGACCAGTTTGGGATGGTGGAGGCTGTTCATGATGCCGATCTCCTGCCGGACATTCTCCTTCTCCTTGGCCGAGTACGCCTTGATGAACTTCCCCGCCCACACCTTCTTTGTGGCCTTTTCTACCAGTTTGAAGACCTGACCAAACTTCCCCCTGAGACCAGAACAGACCACAGACGTTTCACTCTGCTGCTCATTCTACCAACCCAACTCAACCCCGTCTGTAAAACAGGAGAACCCTGCATACGTTCCCAGACGTTCCTCCACGTCGTACAGCTCCTTCACCTTCGTGTCGGTTCTGATCGTCACATCTCGATAATCTGGTTCCTTATCTTCTGAAACACAAGCATCACCTCATGTTGTGTCATAAATGGAGTCACCATAAACAAAACACCTGACGACCCATATTCATTAACAGTCAGAGTCTGAGGTGTCATCGGGGAAACGGTATTCACGTCTTTGTGGCATGTACAATAACATATGTACAACCATCAGTCACATTGGCATACACTGGGATTGTGTTGGTTGTGTTATTAGTGGTGTTGTATTAGTGTTATTAGTATTGTTTGTTGCGTTAGTGTTGGTTGTTGTATTAGTGTTATTTGTATTGTTTCTTGTATTAGTGTTGGTTGTTGTATGTGTGTTGTTTGCTGCATTAGTGTTATTTGTGTTGTTTGTTGTATTAGTTTGGTTTGTTATGGAGTGGACAGATGTTCCTCCTACCATCATCGTCCTCCTCTGGCTCCGCCTCCTCCTGGTTCTCTGTTAAAATAAACCAACCCGTTGTAAGTCTCACGTGGTTCCATTTGGCGTGTGTTATTGTCATCAGGTCATAGGTTCCTCACCGTCGTCCACCAGTCCCATAGTCACTGGCTCAGATTCTACACTTGGTTCACCGACTCCATAGATATTTTGTGCTCGGACACGAAACTTATACTGACGTTCTGGAAGAAGGTTCTGCAGACAAACACAAACTATGAACACTTCATTCTGCAAAGACTGAGTCAAATGAACCGCTGAAAACATTCTTACAATAAACCGAATCCAGAGAATTATCAGTCTGAACTGTACCCACGGAGCTGATAGTGGCGTTTCCTGTGAAAGCAGGAGTCTGTAGAGACCTCTGTACTGGTCTACTTGTGTCCTTTCGGATAACATCCACATCTTAAACACAGTGTATTTAATTAATACAGAAAATGCTGCTAATCTTTTATTTCATGAGCATCACATCAACAACACCCATGCTGGGTTAATTCTCTTGTCCAGGGTACTGGTATGGACCGGGGTTTATGGGTTCTAAACCAACCAAATGCACAGGTTGAAGTTTCCTACAGAGAAACTGAAAGTGAACTGTACTGAACTGTACTGTACATATTAGACACTAATTTATTACATGTAATGTGAATGTTCTCATCATAAAACAAAGAACAATGTTAATTTAATTGACTTTTGAATGTGTTTTATTTATCTATACTGCAGACAGATGTGCAGGACTAACTAACAACACCCACCATCTATATCTACAGAGGTCACATGGTGTACAAGATGTGTCACATGACTACATTTCCTGATCAGTTGAACATGGGGCTGTGTCTGGGTGGTGCCCCACTGCCTGTGGGCGGCGCGCCTCACCTGTACATTGTAGGAGGTGCTGTTGCAGGACACCAGGTGTTTCCAGACCTGGTCCACAGAGTCCCAGATCTCCAGGTTGTAGGACTGGACGGCGCTGCCTCCGTCATATGTAGGTCCATACCATGACAGGGTCAGACTGGACCGACGGATGTCCGACGCCGCTGGGACCTTAGCGGGAGGATCAGGTTTATCTGAGGAGGAGGAGCTGGAGGTGAGAGTGGGTGAAGACAAAGAACATTGCCCCCTACAGGCCCCAGCATGAACTACTGATGAGGAGGAGGTGGTGTTAGTATCTGTCATATGATGTGGAGGGGGTGTTGGTGATGGAGGGGGTGGTGTTGATGCCTGTTACTGGTGGAGGATGTGGCGGTTGCAGTGGGTTACCGACTATGGTGAGGTTGAGCGCGGCCTGGCGGAGGCCGTATGTGTTCCTCAGTTCCACGGTGTAGCATCCACAGTGCTCTTGCTGACCACTGACAATGGTCAGTTTACTGCTGCTGTCGGAGGAGTCAATGGAGATGTCGGCTGAACCCTCCTGGATCTGGAACACATGGCGTTAACCCTCACAACATGCACCACATGCACACATGTTGAGACAGTGTATTATTTCCAGCAACAGTTCACTACTTCTGTTGTAGCTGCTTTTGGATCTAATTTGTCTTTAAGTATGAATGACTGTCATTTTAAAGTCAGTGGTTTGTGTTGTGGTTGTTGTCAAGTTTTGTTGGAAATGACTGTATTTGGACAACAGGGGCAGGGCTGCAGGACTATACAAAGGGTCATGGGGTAGGCTATTGCTAAATGCTAACTTTGCGACTTGGCAAGGTGTCAATCATCAAAGCCTCTAATGGACCTGGGATCTGACTGATGGAGGAGGACGGACTGACCCTTATCCCCCTCCCATATGTTACTGGTCTTACTGGTTTCCTGAACTTGAGCCAGGTGCAGGTGATGGGCGGTGCTCCAGAGAATTTGCAGAGGATCTCAACCTTCTCTCCAGCCAGGATTTTCATGTCCTCAGGGAAGGAAAGGATCTGAGGAGGCAGAGCTGAAACGACACCATGGATGAAGCAAAGCCAGTCCCACATTAGCCCTGCCACATGACACAGCAGCCAATCACAGTGCACACAGCTCCTCATCTGACCAATCACAGCTTTAACCCATTGTGAGTCACTGATTTTCAGACTCTGAACTTTAATGTGAGAGGTAACATCATCCTCTACTGAGTTAAACCTGAGGTCAGTGAACGTGTCATGAAGTTACTGGACTGTATCGGACTGTATCTGTCCTCAGAGGACTGAGGTCAAAGGTCAGTCCATATGTTGGTCACCTTGTTTTGGAGGTGTCTTTGGCGTCGGCTTCTTTATTCGAGCTTCACCTGTTTGGAACAAAACAGAGAATCAGACCCTGATCCGTGTCCCATGTATGTCCCATGTATGTTATATGTATATTCCATGTGTTTCACATATGTCCCATGTGTTTCACATATGTCCCATGTCTTCCATGTTCTATGTATATTCCATGTATGTCCCATGTCTTCCATGCTCTATGTATGTTCCAGGAAGTTCAGGTCAACAGGAGGACACACTCAGTTTCTTCTTCTCTGTCTTTTCTTTTTTTTTTCCAGTAACGTTTACAGACAGAGAAGAAGAATGTGGAGGAGATGGAGCGTCCTGTTGACCATATATAGTCATTCTAAAAATAGAAAGAAGCTCAGTGGGTCTGATTTATTCTGATGGCTGCACGAGAAGAAGAAGGAAAAGAAGGAGAAGAAGGAGAAGCAGAAGGAAAAGAAGGAGAAGCAGTAATTCTTGTTGATCTTAAGTTTCTTTTCTTTTGGTGGAAACACAAACAGCAGAACTTTCCAACACAAAGTTCTTCCTGATTTCAGTTAAAACAAAGACGATGCATCAGACTCATTAAACTATCTTTTAAAGGAACAGAAGAGAATCCACGTTTCTAACAGAATCAATGACACAGAGTTGATGAAACTAATGAACGACCACAAACTGACAGAACCAAAGGAACCTGAAGGTGTGAACATCAGACCAGGTTTGGGTTTGGATTCAGTCCAACTCATCTAATGTCACATTCCTGATGTGCAGAGGTCATTAAATGGAGACAGTCATGCCTGTAGGGGGCGCTACAACAGCTGTAATGATTCAACCACAGAGGAAGAGCTAACTATCTGAACATCATCATCACATCTGTACACACATAAACCAAAGAGGGTCCTGTTCCAGGATTAAACCAACATCTGCGTAAGGGTTCCCCCAGGATGGTTGTACTTCCTGTTTGGAGGTGGACGAATGCAGTGATTGGATGGAGACAAAGGTCACATGACGAAACAATGATGATTACATTAAACGGGTTTGATTTGATGGAGAAAAGATCCCAGTATCTGTCCAGTGATGCTGACCTCTGACCTTTGACATCCTGTAGAAAGTTTTTGTGCTGTTCTTTAGTGAAACATGTCCCCATGGAGGTAGAACCAACAGGTAGGACCACCGGGTAGAACCAAAGGGCAAAACCAACAGGTAAAACCAACGGGCAGAACCATCGGGTAGAACTAACATGTAGAAGCACCAAGTAGAACCACTGGGAAAACCACCAGGTAGAATCAATGAGTAGAACCATCGGGTAGAACCAACAGGCAGAACCACTGTGTAGAACCAACATGTAGAACCAAGGGGAAGAAGCACCAGGTAGAACCAATGGGGTAAGACCAACGGGTAGAACCACCAGGTAGACTCAATGGGTAGAACCACCGAGTAGAACCAATGGACAGAACCACCAGATAGAACCAATGGACAGAACCACCAGATAGAACCAATGGACAGAACCACCAAGTAGAACCAACGGGTAGAACCACTGGGTAGAACCACCAGGTCGAATCAACAATCAGAACCAGCTCCAACTCAAACCAGTTTCAGAACCTGTGAATAAACCTGTTTACACTTGGATCAGTTTCAGGTCCAGATGAGGTGCGTGCTGCATTTACTGACACTACAGACATTTAACACTCATGTGTGTGTGTTCAGTCTGCTGTGTTTGCTAAATGTTGTGTCTGTTCAAACTGAACACAGTGTGTGTCAGTGAAAGTCTGTTTCACTCCTCCCATCACGCACTGGGGTTAATAATAGTAATAATAATCATAATAAAAGCAGACACTGATGAAGGATTAATGTTCATCTCTTCAACTCTGTTACCGGTTTGTCGCTCTGAGTCCAGACCAAGTATGTCCTCAGGGAGGACAAGCTGGCAGATGGAGACGGGTGTGGAGGGATACACTGAGGACATGGTTGGTACAGGCACGATGAGGACTGCTTCTGTCCTCAGTGGGACAGTAGTGTCCTGTCCTCAGGTGTCTGCTGGTTCTGTAGTTACATATTGTTTGGTTCTAATAAAAAACTGTCTTTGATGGATCATCTGGATTTGAATCCTGCAGGTGTTTGTCCTATTTGTCCTTTTTGGACATCATCCACTGAGACATAAATATCTGAAGGATCTAAGGTCAGAGTTTTCCACTGACAGTGAAGTCCAGCCCAGTCCAGGGTTTCAGTCCACATCTGTCTCTGATTGGTCGTCTTGTTGAGGTCTGTGTTTCATGACAGTTTTTGTTTTTCTGGATCCAAACAGACAAATAAACCCAACATTTACAACCATCGAAAATGGAAAATTACAGCACGTCCAACTTTGGGAACGTTGGGTGGACGTTGATCCTCCATAAAACAAAATGTCCTGCTAAGAGGTGAATTTTTACAGAGACTTCAGTGTCTTAACTAATAACTGGATGGACTTTTATTTGACTTTTTCCACAGTAATTATCTGCTTTTTGCTGCTTTTGTCTGTTTTTTTTTTTTTTTCAGTTTTTCCTTGTGTCAAGTGTCCTGTGAGTCTGGACGTCTGCACATCCATGAGTTTCATCCTAAATTGGGGCCGGAGTCGAGGACGAGCAGCGTCTTAAAAGGAGCAGCTCAGTGTCTGAATGTGTGAAGTAAAAACAAGTGTTGGAAACCAGGCCTTAAAAGGAAGAGGACGGGAGCAGTGGACGTCTGCTGTCGGTTCACATCTGCTGCTCAGACTCTGCTCTGTGTCCTCGACGTCCACCTCATTATCACACCACAACGCCACCACAACACCGCTAATCACACACACCGTCGCTAATCACACACTGAAAACTGCAGTCGATGTCGACAAACACCAAGATTAATCAGCCTGTTTAGGGAAAAAACACACTACACATGGAACATGAGAACATTTAGCCAAGTAAAAAATACGTACTGAGCTAACCTAGCTTAGCAACAGGGAAACCACAATCAGTGAAGCTAAAACAGTTAGCATGAGGATATGTGAGCGATGTTCAAAGATAAGTTCAGACAGAGAAAGGGTTCAAATGACACAATATTCATTTATGGCTGTGGCTCCAATTAGTTTAATTAACATCAATTTATATTAATTTCATATTAGTAGTTTTTAATTAATACTACTATTCATCTTCCATCATCTTTTGCTGTATTTATCATTTCTGCAGTTGTTCAAGAAACCACATGAAACTATTCTTTGTGACAACATTGAAATTGAATTAATAACGAAAAACATAATGAAAAATGTAGCTCATTTTCTTTTTCACTAGCATCACTTAAAAATAGAAATGTGTATTTATTTACAACAGTTTGAATCTTCTATTTTACTGCTAGTAAAATGATATAATGTATGACAAGCTTTATAGAATTCTCAGACACGTGTAGAACAAATCAGGTGTCTGGTAGCATTGCAGCTTAGCTTAGCACAAAGACAAGAAACTGTAAGCAGCCATAGTTAGCATAGAGGATGACATGATGTTGGCTAATCTTAACACTTATAAATAATATTTTAGCTTCACAATGTTAACATATTTGACAAAATAAGAATAGGAACCTAGCTTAGTATAGCCACAAACCACATTATGTTTTAATGGTTGAACAGTGTCACAGTAAATAACGTTAGCACATCAGAGATCATTGGTAGGACAGCATAGGTTTAGCCTAGCTTAGCACATAGTGTTAGCATTGTAAAAAAGCTGCTCTTATTTTTTTATTCTGACTCAAAAATGATAAATACATAAATAGTGAATGGACCAGAGGAGGTTATGCTAACGTTAAAGCTAACATTAATGTTATCCCAGCTTTGCGTCAATACTGTTACAGTGTTTTGCAGGAGCTGTATTTTACTTATTTTAAAGACCAGCTTTACCACGTACAATGGTTTTGTTCGTCATGAGCTTTACTTTACAGTTTTTTTCTGTCAGTGTGGTGTCGGGCGATGAATTCAGCTGTAAACGCCAGTGTTTACCAGTGGTTTATGGGAACATGTGAACGACAGATCAGGTTTCAGGAACGTGGTCTGAGCCGGACCAGGACCATAAACACACTGAGGATTTAGAGCTGGATCATAAAGATAAGAGCAGATTTTCCACTGAGGCCTGAACCCAGAACACGTCCATTAACTGGCTGTATGAACACATGGATCATATGACAAAACATATGTGGAACCTCAGCAGCTGAAAACCAACCAAAGCACATTAAAGAACCCGAGAACACCACAGAACCAGTGCTTAAGACCTTTAAAAGCGGGTTCCACTGGGTTTTATCTACTGATGCACAGCTAGCAAACCAATCAGAGCCCAAGAGGAAATGAAAGAACCAACCAATCAGAGCCCAGGAGGGAAATGATGTAGCCAACCACCAATACACAACGAAATCCAGTACACAATGAAACATAATAATACACAAAAACACACAATACACAACTAAACACAACAATAAGTAGAGCAGCTTTAAAATAGGAACCTTGTGAATCTGTGTTGTGTATCTATGTTGTCTATATCTGTGTGAGTCTGTGTGTTTGTATCTTTGTCTATCTACATTGCTTGTTGTATGTTACTGTTGTTAAGTGGGAAATTTCCCCATGGTGGGATCAATAAAGTCAGATCTATCTATCTATCTATCTATCTATCTATCTATCTATCTATCTATCTATCTATCTATCTATCT
>JAPQRP010000016.1:35456978-35468697 GCA_037367295.1 Apogon hyalosoma | reverse complement strand
TATCTATCTATCTATCTATCTATCTATCTATCTATCTATCTATCTATCTATCTATCTATCTATCTATCTATTAAAATAAACAGAAATAAAATGAATAAACACAGTACTAACAATATTAACAGTATGTATATCTATGAAAGGCTACAGAAAAATAGTGCATTTATATTTGAATAAATATTTAATAAATATTGCTTTGTTATTATGTGAACAGATGATTATTGGTAAATGGACTGAACTTATATAGTGCATTTTATGCACCTTCATGGTGCCCAAAGCACTTTTATTGCACAACTTATTCCACATAATTCACATTTTCCAGGCTTAAAAGTATTAAATCTATGTAAATATGATGAAACATGTTTAGTACATGTCATCTGTGTGAAAGGTCCTCAACTGTATCTGTAATCATACATGTTTTACTGTTATTATCGTTATTACCTTGGCAGGTGAATGTCACCTGGGCTCCTTCTGTTGCCTCCTGGTCCAGAGGAACAGCCTCAAACCGCAGACTGGACACTGCTGGCAGCCTCCGGGTGGTTCTGGAACAGGACCACGTAAATCAGAGAATAGAACCACAACAAACAGAAAAAACATAATGTATGTGCACTTGAAAACCCTCGGTCTGACTTATCAGGCGCAGTACTGCCCCCCAGTGGCCTGACTTATCAGTGCATGGCAACATTTTTGGACAGATGGATGGATGGACGGACGACCAACTGGTGACAATACATGAACAATCTGATCAACCAAAACACTGGGCCCTATTGTTACCATGGTGATGATGTACCTGCAGTCTGATCCAGTCTGGACCAGTCCAAGGGGACTCACCGTGGACCGGACCTGCAGACACAGATGTACAGATTGTTAATGTGTTTCCTTCAGTCAGGTTCTGAGCCATGGTTCCTGTGACCCACCGACTCAGAGGCTGCAGTTCTCTTCTCGGCCAATGGAGGGAACTGGACTGAAGGTCTGCTCCTGCAGGTGGCGGCCTGTAAAGGCTGGTCCTGGTCTTCCCTGGAGCTGGAGGTGGGTTTGATGTCTTGTGCCCTGTAGGGGGAGACAAAGCAGCATCTTCATCATTATCATCATCATCATCATCAAACTGAACCCAGATACAGTGACAGGACAAATCAACCTCCATCAGGAGAAAATAATGAAGTAAATGACAGTTGAATGGAAACTGTCAAACAGCATTGTTTACAGTCTGTTAAAGGTCGGGAAGTTATAAAAACCAAGTCAAGCTCTGCCAGAGCATCAGAGCATCATTACTCTATCATTGGTTACCGTATAAACCTGGTTCAGATGTGGACCTGGTCTCCAGATTCCAGACCTTCTTGTTGTGGGTCCGCATATGGATCTAGTCCAGTATTTATCAAACCAGAATTAAACTCTGATGCTTTTCTGCATCCGTTGTGGTTTTATCATATTTGTGGATTGGATGTGGCTGATTTA
Source organism: Apogon hyalosoma (assembly GCA_037367295.1). Lineage (NCBI taxonomy): Eukaryota > Metazoa > Chordata > Actinopteri > Kurtiformes > Apogonidae > Apogon > Apogon hyalosoma. The sequence goes on along the minus strand of JAPQRP010000016.1, from coordinate 35,467,245 downwards.
ATGAAAGCTTTTACATTATGTCCAACGCTGCTGTTTGTCAATTTAAAATAACAGACTATGGATCAAAACCTGAATGTTAAAGGGGAACTTGGCAGGATTTTTACCTTAATTAAACAGCTTCAAAGTAATTCTGATGGTTAAATGGCTTGTTATGGGTTGACTGGAAGCCCTCCACCTACCCACTAGCACCTCTAGGGCTGAATCTGCCATTTGCAACTTCTCAGTACCATCCTGTGCACCTAGATCTTGTCTCGGTGGTCCAAGATCTCATGTCTCAACGAGAAACTTTTTAACAACTTTGAAAAATTTAACTAATTACTGAAAAAGTTCCATTCAATTCCAATAGGAGGTGATGGTGAAAATGAGCAGGCTCCACCCCTTCAGAGCCTCATAACCTCATCAGACCCTTGCCATCAAGCTGAAGAAGGAGTCCTTTAGGGCCTGGCAGGCACTTGGGTCTCCTGAGGCAGCTGACAGGCACCGGCAGGCTAAGCAGGCCACAGCTTTGGCAGTTGCTGAGGCAAAACCTCGGGTGTAGGAGTAATTTGGTGAGGCCATGGAGCTTGACTTTCAGTTGGCTTTGAAGTCAGGTGACTTGGAGGGGGGGCTCCACGCACACTGTTTACAATGATGATGGAATTCTGCTGACTGGGGACATTGTCAGGGATTCAGGCCCTGGGACACAGGGGTGAGATCGCCCATCAACCGGGCTGAGTAATTGGACAACTCTTTGGTGGCTGGGCACCGGGGGTGGATGAAATCCACCCTTAAAGCTCTAGATGTTGTGGGGCTGTCTTGGCTGACATGCCTCTGGACTGGCAGACTGGGGTGGTGGTTGCCCTTTTCAAGAAGGGGGACCGGAGCATGTGTTCCAACTATAGGGGATCACACTCCTCCGCCTCCCTGGGAAGGCCTATGCCAGGGTAGTAGAGAGGAGAGTCCGACCAATAGTTCAACTGTGGATTCAGGAGGAACAATGTGGTTTTCGACCCAGTTCTCGACCAGCTCTTTACCCTCCACAGGCTCCTACAAGGTTTGTGAAAGTTTGCTCATCCAATCCAAGTGTTTTGTGGATCTGAGGAAGGGATTTGACCATGTCCCTTGGAACATCCTGTGGAGGGTACTGTGGTAGTATGGGGTCCATGGCCCACTGCTACGGGACATTAGGTTCTTGTATGACCGGAGCCTGAGTTTGGTCCACATTCATTCTAGGTGTGGGTTGGACTCCACCAGGGCTGCCCTTTGTCACTAATTCTGTTCATAATCTTTATGGACAGAATTTCTAGGTGCAGTCAGGAGGAAGGGGGGTCTGGTTTGGGGCCCTCAGGGTTGCATCTCTGTTTTTTGTAGATAATGTGGTCTTGTGGCTTCATCAAACTGTGACCTCCAGCTTGCACTGGGACAGTTTGTAGCCAAGTGTGAAGCAGCCGGGATGAAGATCAGCACCTCCAAGTCCAAGGCATGGTCCTCAGTCGGAAAAGGGTGGAATGCCCTCTCCAGGTTGGAGAAGAGTTACTGCCCAAAGTGGAGGAGTTTAAGTATCTCGGGGTCTTGTTCATGAGTGAGGAAAGGATGGAACAAGAGGTCAACAGGTGGAATGGGCAGACCCAGGATATGCTGGAGGAATTACATCTCTCAGCTGACCTGGGAACGCCTTGGAATCCCCCTGGAGGAACTAGAGGAGGTGGAGGGGAGAGGCAAGTCTGGGCTTCGCTGAGGCTGATGTCCCCGTGACCCAGACCCAGATAAGAGGAAGAAGAAGGATGGATGGATGGATAGTTGTAATGCACGGTTTATTACGTTAAACATTTGCAATGTAGGCGGACAGGTGAGACTCACCTGGATGGGCTGTCAGACCAACCTGTGGACAAACAGAAACAACATCAGGACTGAAACACGGACCCACCTGGACGTCACATGTCTGAGGGAGCATCTGATTGGTCGACTCACCCTGGATGCTGAGCTCGGTGCTGGCGGTTGCTGACCCAGCACCATTGGTCATCAAACAGGTGTAGCTGCCCACGTCATCCAAACAAGCATCCTTTATCTCCAGAAAGTGAAGACCACTGCGCTCGTACATACTGACCCGCCCACCGGCCTGAAGCTCCACCTCCCCCTGAGGAACACAGGAAATAAATCATCCACTGCCTCCACCTGATGTGTGAAAACACTATTTTCTGTTTCCAGTATTTCTAAATAACATGTAGTGTGGATTTAGTTTTGGTTTTTGATAGTGACAGTGACCAGTATGCAGAGCACTGATTAGGCTCCGCCTACCCTGAGCCATGTGACCGTCGGCGGTGGGCGTCCTGTGGTTTTGGCGGTGAACTTGGCGGTCTGTCCCAGCTTCGTGAACACCCGACTGGGCTTGGTGATGAACCTGGGTGGACTCTCGCTCCAAATACTGGGCCGGGTTTCCACAGAGCCACGTCTGGAATCATGGGAAACGGAGTTAATTGAGACTGTATTCACTTTATTTATCTCTAACAGTGAAATGAATAATCAGCCCTGAAACATGTTCAAGGTTTACAGATGAATACAGACGCAGACAAACAGTCCAATAAAAGTAGATAGATATCCAAAGATGCACTGAAGCTGCAGATTTAAAGACCCACGATCCAGGTTTAGGAACTGAAACTGTTCCACCGGCGTCTGATTTATTAAATCTGACTGAAAGGAAGTGACACCAGAACCACAGATGAAACCAGGACTAGAGCTCACCTGGGTTTCAGTGATGACAGAAGGCCATATTTCTTCTCAGAGTTCTCTGCAGGTGGAAAAATAAGTGTTAGACTGAACAGAGTCAATAAAAAACACTTACAAACATACATGATGAAACCGGTTTATATGGAACAGTTCAGGACCAGGACTCGGGTCCAAACTGGGACCCATAATAGGGATGATTCAGCATCGACTGTAAATGTTCTGGACGTTAAAGATGGCATAGAAATGTGGACGTTAAAGGTGGACATCTGAGCTCAGTAAACCCAGGCTTTCATTCCCCTCAGAGTGAAAATCTGGTTCTGTTTAGAAACAGGAAACTCCTGTTGATTTGTTTACGACGCAGTAAAATCTGTGAAACAACTCACTGAACCACAGTGTGCTAATCACAAAGGCATGATGGGAAATAAGGAGGCTACACAAAACATGGCTTAAGCAGCTGCAGTGATGGTTTATGATGAGTATCCACAGTAAACACAGTATTTCTGTACATGTAGATTTAATAACTGTCATGTGTGGATAAACTACTGACTAGTACGCAGTGGGTACATTTTCTTTACTTATTACTGCCACCTGTTCTCAGCTGAGTTTTTATTCATCAGTTCAGATCTGCACCATTTCTTTTAAGCTTAAAGTTTTTATATGTTTATCGGTTTTATCTATTTCTTTTTTTCTTATTCATGCATATACTTTTTATTGCTGCTGTAATGCTTTTAATGTTTTATGTAAAGCACTTTGAATTGTATTGTACATGAAATATGCTATAAAATAAACCTACCTTGCTGTACTAATATTTTCCCTAAAGTCACCCATCTTTCATATTTTTAAACTATTATTATATGCTATGCTATATTGTCATTTTATTCTATTATATTCAGTGGCTAATGTTAGTTTCAGTTTGATCAACAGTTAAAGTGAACCTGTACTGGTCATGTTTACCACATTAATTGTTCTTTGTGTTTTACTTATAAATAACAAAGGCACAAATTCAATTAAAAAAAAAAGCACCACACTGGACCTTTTAATTATGTGAATTATGGGCGGGGTCAGAACCTACAAAGAGCAGCCATTGGCTTTAAGTGACATACTATCGTTGATTCCAGGTGATGAGTACAAGTAAACCAGTATCAGTCAGTGAGACAGATTGAGTTCAAGTATGTGTTGTCATAACCTTTCCATTCCACCATTGTCCTAGAGACGTGACCCAGCACTGGATGATAATGTGTCATCTTAGACTGGTGTCAGTGACCAGTCCATCTTAGCCCAGGTAATCAGACAATACAAACAGTCTGGGTCAGTACCAGTGCTGGAACCGCCCATGAAGGAGGGAACATGTCTCTGACCCTGTCTGACTGACGGAGCAGTGACTTAGTACTCGACAACGTGTACTTGACAATGGGATATAAAAGTAAGTTACCGACAGAACCGCTAGGATTATACGTGATCTTTGAAATAGGTACCAATGAAAATTCACTACAGGCACACTTTAATGAATACAATACTTCATATACGAGATAAAATCAGCACAAATGACAAAAACACAGAACGTTCAGAGATAAAATAGTAAGAGAAGAGCAACAGCCCACCATTAGGCCGAGCAATAAAGTTTAAGGTAATGAAGACAAAGTTGAAATCAGAGACGTGACACAAAACAATTAAGGAAGTGAAACACTTACTAAAAACAGACAAAAAGACAAAACCAGGAGAACTTGAGTGAAAACACAGACTCGTTAGTCGATGTAATTTTACTGAACCCTCGTTAAACCTTTTAAACCTAAAATACTACACGTAGTGTCTCAGATTCACACCTTCCAGGAGGATCTCCACAGTAACCTGCCGACTCCCCGCCTGATTGGTGGCCTGACAGGTGTAGCAGCCCAGGTCCTCTGCTCTGACTCCGCCCACCACCAGGCTGAAGGTGCCCCGGCCACCCTGTGCCGCAACACACCGCTCTCCACCAATCACGGGCCGGCCGTCCTTGTACCATGTGACTTGAGGCTCAGGAAACCCGTGGACCTGGAACAGAGACAGGTCAGCGTCTGGGTTTGGGTTTGGACTGGTTCATCTTTAACTGGGTTTATTTTTTCCTGTTTGTTCCTGGGTTTAATTTGTGGGTTTCTTTTGTGTTCAGATCTGAGACGGACCACAGGTTAAAACAGAAGAACAGATGAAAAACGACACTGTTTGTCTTTAATTCCAGCCGGTGATGCTTCATCGATGCCAGTCACATGATCCAGCACAGCTGTTAACCCTGTGCAGATTCCAACTGTTTCTTCTTCTTGTCTCTTTCATTATGAGGACAATTCTTCATCTATGACAGGACCGTCAAACTCATGTTAGTTTAGGTTTCACATTCAGACCAACATGAAATAAAGTAAAATAATAACAAAAATCAATAAATAATGACAAATACAAACTTTTCTGTTTTAGAGTGAAAGCAGTAAAATAACATTATGAAAATGTTTAAATCTACAAACTATCTTTTGAAAAATGTGAATAACCTGGAATGTCTTCATAAAAATAAGTGTAATTTTAATAATATCAGTTTATCATTTCCACATGTACATTATAACTAACAGATCACAGTGGATCCACGAATACACAAAACAATTAATAACAGGTGCAATTACACTGATTTATATTAAGACATTTCAGAGTTATTTGTTCAGATCATTCATTTTTTTGGGAAAGGATTATTTGTAAATGTAAACATTTTAATATAATTTTACTTTTTTTACACTAAATCAAAGAGACAGGTTTATGGTTGTCAGTATTTATAGTTTATTATGATAGTATTTACTTTAGATCATATTGGTCTGACTGTGGAACCTGAACTAAAATGATTATAACATCATTGATTGTTAATATATTCAGTGTAATTTTTCATTTCATAAATTCATCCCACTGGTTGGATTGGACCCTTTGGGGGCCGGTTTTGGCCCACGGGCTGTGTTTGCCACCCCAGATCTATGACATCAGTTTGTAAATAAATGAACCCTCTCCTGTCAGAGAAGAGCAGATACAACACCTCCTCTTCCTTCTTTTCCTCGTCTTATTCTTATTTTCTGTCTTTTCCATTTTAAACATCTTTTACTTCTCACAGTTTGACCACCATTTTGAACACGACAAAGACAAATGAAGAAACACATTCCTTTCTACTTCTCATTCTTTATGATCGTTGGTGTGATTTCGCCGCTGGTCACGTGACTCACCTTCCCATCCAATCGGGCATCTCCTCCCAGTCGCACTCGGATGTTCCGTGGAGGCTGGACGAAGGCCGGGGGTTGGCTGCCATGGGAACCGTGTCCCGTCACCTTGGAGATGGAGGAGGCTGAGGCCAAACGGACGTCACTCATTATGCTGAAAGAAGAAAACAACAGAATAATGTCAAAATAAAATAAATAAAATCCATGAGATTGGATAATGTCACATTATTGATTAGGAATTATTTTATCAACATTAAAAAACATGGGCTGACTTTTCGACCCTAAGTTATGAAAACCACCAGACACTGGGTCACACCTCCAGTGTTTCCTGATCACAGACTCAGATAAAAGCATCATGGGAGATGATCGGTGAACATGTGACTGCATGTGAATGACCAAATATGGACAAAAAAACACCAACCCAGAATCCATCAGTTTAAGGCACTAATAGGATCAGGATCAGCAGATTTTGGTTAAAGTACTGCCACTGACCCCCAGGGGGTGCTGTCTAGTGTCCATTAGACCTGTTGGACTGAACAGAGCCGTTGTGAGCACGCTCATTGTGAGCAGTGCGTCAGTCTACAGATATTTGAGTTTTATCAGTCTGGTGTTTTCACAGTAAACAGGGTGGCATTCTGTCGCCGTCAGAGGCCGACGCCCACTGTTGTTTAACACCTTATATGGCGTTAAAGAACACCACCATGTTAAATACAACACGTTCAAGCATTGACATCGACCAGATGAGTCAGGAACCGATCCACGGCTCTGGACGCCTGCATTAACCCTCATCAGTTCAGTATTGAGGGTAAAACCATTAGATTCACTCTCGACACAAACGACCTGACACTAATAAACACAGAGATAACGAACCAAACTGTCCCTCAGGTCCAACAGTTACAACAGCATCACAATAAAACGAAACAAAGGATGATACGATTCAAAACCAGATGAAAATACAAACATAAGAAAATCTAAACAACACAAGAATGAGAACAGTCACTAAATAAAACCAACGATGACCATAAACCCTCTGACCACATCTGGACCAACATGGCTGATGTCATGGTGGATTCAGGGTCTGGTTTCTGTGCATCTGGACCTGGTTCATATTTCTGTTGGATCTGGATCATGTGGGTAAAACCTCAGCAGGATCTGGATGTTTTACATTCATGTAGGGCAGGGGTCACCAACCCTGTTCCTGGAGAGCCACTATCCTGCATGTTTTAGATGTTTCCCTCTTCCAGCACACCTGACGGTCGTTATCAGGCTTCTGCAGAGCTTGATGATAGGCTTATCATTCGAATCAGGTGGAAGAAGGATACATCTGGAGATAGCAGATCTCCAGGACCAGGGTTGGTGACCCCTGATGTAGCAGGTGCTACTGAGTTTGTTCATCCCCTAAAATTATCAAATCAAATTTTATTTATATAGCGTCAAATCATAACAAAAGTTATCTCATGACACTTAACATATAGAGCTGAACCAGAGTCTCAAATACAGTTCATTAAAGGGTTTGATGAGGCGTTCATGGTGTTGTCTAAAAAACAAACAAATGAGTGTTTAATGACCTTCCTGTGCAGATTCATGGATCCAGGTTACAGTTCTTCATGGGTCTGGTCCTTTGTTTGTCCTGACGTTCACCTGTTCCCAAACAGATAACAGCTGACCTGTTACCACGGTAACGCAGATACCACTGCGGTGACACAACAGAGGGATGTGAACATCAGCACAAACACAGCCAGTATTAGGAACGCAGCCAAAACACCGTCTGGGCTGTTCATGAACCTACAAAACCTGGATCAGATCTACATGGACAGGACCAGGATCTAACACCAAACATGTGCATCCATCAGCTGCTTCTACAACCAGACTGAACCACAACGTGTCAGGTTAACACACAAGGAGGTAACTGCAGGTGTGTGTGTGGTTACTATGGTAATTCCCACCTGTTATACATGGTTGCTATAGTGATTCCAACCTTGTTTGTCAATCACAAACACTAACAAACTGACATTGTCCTTCAGTTTCATGGTCAATCAGAGGGTTCTGAGTGTCAGTCAGTTCCTCAATGTGCAATGCTTGTTCCCGAGGGTTCACAAGTGTGTTGCAGCATCACTTTTACCCCCCCCTACACACACACACACCCTCCACTGATCCATGCGTACCTCTGAATTCAGGTCTGCTCATCAGTATAGTAGATTAAAAGTTGGACTTTTCACTTGTTATTTTGCTACGTCTTCTAAGTCATCTCAGACTAGTAAAAACAGCTGATTGCAGTCAGACTGATGTCAGGCTAGCAGCCCACTAAAGTTTGTTTTGAACGCTGTAATCTATGCATTTCACTCTTATGTCTGTCGACAGAACAGCCCCAGTTGATACCTATCTGACTACCGTTACATTCCCTAGTCATTTATGTTAGTGACAAAACAGTTTGCCGGTGAACTTTACATCCTAATTTAGCTAATATTGCTAATATAACTAGCTAAGCTCCGGCTCTGGCTTTGTCTCCTGAAAAAGTGCTCCAAGCCTCTGAGAACACACGATTTGTGCACGGAGAGGGGTACGTGCAGGGGGGGAGGGACAAATGGCAGTTGAGTTTGATAGACATATCATCATTCAATCATTTCGATGGTCCGGTTAAAATGATTGGATGGTGTTTTTTCAGTCCTGTCCGTTCCACAGGTGACTAAAATTTTTTTTATTTTTGTTACAGTATTTAATTAATTGGTTGTAATCTGGGTGTGAAGGGGATTTTAAGCAATATAGTAAAAAATGTTCCAGGAAAACATCTCCTACCCCACCTTTAAAGACAACCAAAAAACTGGACAGGCACGAGGCGACCTCTGACCTCCAGACCTGGTGAACTCCATCCATGTGCTGAGGGTTCTGCCTATGGGCTCTGTTAAACCTCTACCTTCTACCTCAGTTTCGGGTCAGTATGTTCTGATGATCCAGACGTCCCTGTGTTTTCAGTCTCGGTCTGAGCTCAGATGTTTCCTGTTGTAGTTTTGTTTTTTTCTGTGTTTGCTTTGGACTATGGTTCTGGTTCTGTTTGTGTTTCTGTTCCAGACAGTGCTGAATAAACGTCCACATGTAGAAACACACTGACCTCCAACAGGATCCGACATAAACCTGTCAGATAATTCTGACCCAGTTCTGTTCACTGATCTGATGTCTGCTTTTTCATTCACAGGAAATGTTCCAGCCTTCAGGTGTTCAGACGTTCTCTGCTCTGGAAAACTCCCAGAATCCTCCAGGGTTCAGCATCAGGTTGGATCTTTTTATCAGAGGAGATTCCTTCACGTCAGTCGAGTGTTTCATAAACATCCTGATCCCAGAGCAGCGCCGTTTCATGGACTTCAACCTGATCCTGATCCTCTTCATTCAAAATCAGAGTTCACTTCATGTTCATGTATTTATTTAAGTCACTGGACATTTAAGTCCTTTAATTTGAATCATGTTCTCATTGTTCTGGTCCAACTTCAGTCTGATTTCCAGATGCTTTAGACCAAGGGTGTCAAACATAAAAACCGGGCCCAAAGAGTCCAAGCCCTCCCACAGGATGAATTTATTTTAAATTTAATTATACTGAAGATATTAACAGTAAATGATGTTAAAATAATTTTAGTTCAGGTTCCACAGTCAGACCAATATGATCTAAAGTTAAAAAATCATCATAATAACCTATGAATAATGACAACTATACACCTGTCTCTATGTTTTAGCGTAAAAAAGTAAAATCACATGAAAATGTTTACATTTACAAACTGTCCTTTCACAAAAAAATGTGAATAACATGAACAAATATGAACAACATGAACTTTCACAAGAAAAATCAGTGTAATTGCACCAATATTCTGCCTGTTATTACATGCTTTGTGTATTTGTAGATCCACTGTGATCTGTGAGTTATAAAGTACGAGTGGAAATGATAAACTGAGGCAGAATATTGGTCAAATTGCACTTCTATTCCTTTTTTTCTCTAAAGCAATGAAAAGCATTTGGACTTATTATAATTTATAAATTCTGTTATTATTTATTCCACTGGTCCAGCCCGTTTCAGATCATATTGTTCTGAATGTTGAACCTGAACTAAAATGAGTTTAACCCTGGTTTAAAGTTAAACACTGGAATAAAACGTACATCTACAATGTAAATCTACACACACACACACACACACACACTGAACCTACACACACACACACACACACACACACACACTGAACCTACACACACACACTGAACCTACACACACACACTGAACCTACACACACACACACACACACCGAACCCACACACACACACTGAAACGACACAAACACACACACACACACACAAAC
>JAPQRP010000016.1:35340341-35452713 GCA_037367295.1 Apogon hyalosoma | reverse complement strand
ATAAACTTTGTCAACTTTGAGACCGAGCTGAATCCAGACTCATCCCTGGAGCTGCCAACAAAAGAACACGTTTACAACAATAATAATAATACATTAAACTAAATGAACTGAAAGCAACTTCGACAGCTTTCCTACAGAGCTAGTCCGACCACCGACTGCTCCGAAAATGAACATACGAAAAAGTGTGAGGAAGAACAGAGGGCTAAATACTGCTCCCTGCAGATCTTTGTCAACTGCAGTACTCTAAACTTTTCATAATATTTAACAACTGCAACTGCACTCATTCTGCACATTTTTATTATTGATATTGAACATGATTTTTTTTTTGTGTGTGTGCTTTTACATGACCAATTTTATATATTTATTCTTAACAGCTTTTATAATGGTTTTCTGTATAATTATGGGCACTTTACAAAGCACAAAAACAAATGGTACAGTTGTATTTTTGCAATGACAATAAAACTTATTTGTATTCCTATTCCTCTGAACCGGGTCCGTCTAGACCACATCTCACCATTTTGTCACTGTAGTGGATTGAGAATTAATTAAAAAATCAGAGTCTGTACATGTAGGTGTTGAAGAAACCAAACAGACAGATCACAGGAGGCATCTTTTAGTGCTGATAATCACGCTTTATTAAATCAATAATTGGAGAAAAACTCAAGGAGGCTGCGAAAATAATGCTACATCTAAGTTCAGTCAAACCAAAGTGCAGGGCGGCTTACAACACATGACTTCTTTCAGTTGGACGCGGCCCGATGGTGTTGGGCCACGGTACATGTGTTTGGCTACGCCCAGCTCGACTGACAGGTGAACTTCTAAAACTAACACACAAACACACTGCAGACCTCCGAGAGACAGCTCTGCCTCTGCGAACAAGTGCACGACGGACTCTGAGATTTGATTGGCCAGGTTGATGGTACTACGTAGAGCCGGGGTTGAGCGGTCATTCGCCAGAAGCAGAGCACAAAAAACAAAAACACTGGAGCTCAGGAAGTGCAGGCCGCTCGCACTCTGAGCACGTCATGGAAACGATCAGCAGTATGACATCATCAGTCGGAGCGTGAGGTCCAGTCGTCCTGCGTACATGAGGGTTGATGCAAACAGCACTCAGGATCTCACGCTCTGGTTACATTAATGCATCAGCTCCGCCCACTGCGGCGGTGCATTCATGTTCTGTCTCTGATTGAGGTTAACGTCAACAGGGAGCCTCTCTACCTGTTGAGGCAATCTTAGACTTCAACTTATCGTTGAGGCGCAGAGTTTAGTTTCTCAGTTTAACAGGGTATTCGTTCCATGTGAAACTTTCTCCTGCTAAACCACATTTAGTTTCATTTTGTTTCAGTTAATATTATTGTCATAAATAACAATGCATACATTTCCCATAACCGTTAAATTCGGCTATATACATTATGTACATGTCACAGAAAAATGGATCAAAAATCCTAAGTCATAGTTATCCAATATGGCACATTTTATAACAACTTTAGACTTTAGTCTAGTTTGGCATAAATTAATGTCAAGTTTGGTACAAAAATAGTTCATATTTACAAGAAGAGAAATCCAGATCTTTATCAGTTTTGCTTAATTAATAAATAAAAAGGCATGGAAGAAGGGAAAAGGGGAAGATTGACATTTAGATTAGTTTTACGCCGATCGAATGCTAATGTGAACAGTCGCTGTGTCAGAGCCGAGCTCGTTGGACAGTTTGAGGGTGTAGCTTCCAGCGTCCTCCTCTTTCACCCCGGTGATGATGAGGGTGGTCAGGTCGTCTGTGGTCTCGATGTGGAAGCGGCCTCCAGCTGTCACTTCGATGCTCCTCCCACCGCGGGACCACTCGATGTGTTTGGCGTCGCCGGAGAAGGCGCAGGCCACTGTCAGGACTTTACCAGGTTCAATGCTGATGTCCTCGGGCAGAGCTTCGATCCTTGGAGCACCACCTGATGCACAACAGGAACATTAGTCCACTGACGTACAATAAAGAGTAAACCAAATGAAACATGTCCAACTGACTATCTTACCGATGGCCCTGAACATGGATCCCTCCAGGTGAGACGTCATCTCCGTCAGGCTGCTGGAGCTCATGGCGTAGCTCTCCGATGCCATGGAGGACATGCTGGACATAGACATGGTCTCAAACTTCATTTCAGCTGCCATGCTGCTGAAGGAGCTGGACTCCATCATGGAGGACATCATGGCCTGCTGAGAGGACGAAGAGAAGGACGACGACTCCTCCATCATGTGGACTTCCTTCTTCATCATGACGGCGGATGCCGACTCTTTGTGACTCATTGTCATGGATCCTGAGGGTGATACAGACTTTTAAATACTCTTGGCCTAGTGCCCAATTCATTGTTATAAACTAATGGATTCATTATTTCATCTGTTTTTGTGAAGAATGCTTCATAGATTCATATTAAAATATTATATTTAGCTCTTTGACTCTTCATGTATTGTGCGAAAAATCTAACTTTGTAAATGTACAACTTATATATGTGTGTGTGTGTGTGTGTGTGTGTGTGTGTGTGTGTGTGTGTGTGTGTGTGTACACAGAAACTTTTGTGGAGTAAAAGTAAAAAAGATGCAGAAAATCATGCAAATAAAAGTACTTAAATACAAATAGCCATCCTGTCATTTTAGTGTTTTTGTCTTTTCCTCTAGTTGAATATTTAAAGCCTAATAAATAACCACCTGGACTCAATAGTTATCATTGACTCTTGAATCCTGAAGAGCTTCCATGGAAGACCTGAAGCTTACCTTTCAGAGCCAGTTGCTGTTCTCTGTAGGCTGTAACCTTCATGCGTATGGACTGGAACACCTGTCCGGTGAAGGAGAAGGAGGACTTGGACACTCCTCCATCTGAAGTCATCTCACAGACATACTCTCCTTGGTCACTGTCCGCCAGGTCGTGGATCATGAGGGTGCAGGAGCCTTCAGAGTAGTGCATCTCTAAGTGGCTGCTCTGGGAAAGTCGCTTTCCGTTGATGAACCACACCACCTCTTTGACGCTGCTCTCACAGACACAGGACATCCTCACCGATCCTTCACAGGCCTCAGCTGTCAACTGACTCAGGACCCGGGGAGGTGCTTTGACGGTGGGAGGAGACATAACTCTCTTCGGGGACGTGATTGGAGGAGGGGACTTCATCCTTGGAGGAGATCTGATTCCCTCAGGTTCTGGTGACTTCAGAGCTCTGGGCGATTTGATGCCTGGTGGTTCTGGGGACTTCAGAGCTCTGGGCGATTTAATCCCTGATGGTTCTGGGGACTTGATGCCTTTTGGTGATTTAATACCTGCAGGTTCTGGAGACTTGATGCCCTTTGGTGATTTGATTCCAGCAGGTTCAGGCGACTTCACCCTCTCCGGAGACTTGATCCCTTGTGGGGTCTTCACTCCGGGTTCCGGAGATTTTATTCCCAGTGGTGACTTGACTCCCTCAGGTTCAGATGGTTCAGGAGACTTCACACTTGGTGTTGCTGATTTGACACTTGGAACAGGTGACGTTACACCAGGTTCTGGAGATTTGATGCTAGGAGCTGGTGATTTCACTGAAGGTTCAGGGGATTTCACGCTAGGCTCAGGTGATTTAACAGACTTGATGCTTGGCTCGGGTGATGTTACACTGGGGACAGGTGAGGATACAGGTTCTGGAGACTTAACACTGGGAGTGGGTGACTTTACAGAAGGCTCAGGGGACTTGATGGCCTTGACCTCCTCCTTTGGAGCTGGTCTGAGGATGGATAAGGTGAAGTGGGCCTCCTGGCGGCCTGCTGAGTTTTCAACCACTACAGTGTAGCTGCCCTCATCAGAGGTGGTCACGGAGGAGATCTCCAGACTGGACTTGTACTGAGTGGTTGTAACCTTGACACGGTGAGAAGTTGTCATTGTCCTGCTCTCGTGCATCCATGTCACAGTAGGTGCAGGCTCTCCATCAATATCACAGGAGACTCTGGCTGTCTCACCTTCTGAAAGCGTCAAGGACTGAGGTTTAGTGAGGATTCTTGCAGCAAGAGATGGTTTGTGGACAGAAACCTCCTCAGTAGATTTGGCTTTAGCTTCAGATGTTGTGCGTTTTCCTGTCAGAGAAAACTTATCAGAAGAATATGATGAGCTTGATGACAGGTATTCAGTGGAGGCATACTTGATGGATGCCTCATACCTCTCTGCAGAGGAGTACCTCTCAGAGGAAGCAGCATATCTTTCCCGAGTCTCCGTTAGTTTGGTCTTGCTCTCTTCTACCTCAAAGTGGCTCTCGGAGGCATAACCAGCCTTGAAGTGGGTGGTGTGATAGTGATCAATTCTTGAGACCTCAGGAACAAAAGCTCTAGGGACTTCCTCATCCTTACGACGGGAGGAGAAGGTGGTGTAGCCACCGCCTGACACATCCAGGGTGGCATAGTCTGAGGCTTCTCCTTTAGCGTTGGAGCACACACAGCGATATGTTCCACTATCTTCTTCTTGGCAGTTCAAGATGGTGATGGTCAGAACTCCACTCATGTTGGTGAAGATGTACTTCTCTGAGCTTTCAGAGATTTCATTACCATTATGGAGCCATTTAACCTCGGCCTCCGGCTTGGCTTGCATGTTCAAGGTGAATTTGGTGTCTTGACCATTTGGTATGCGGTGTGAGCGCATCCTGACGGTCACTCGAGGAGCATGGTCCAGGCTGAAGGGTGTCTGGCTCACCACTTGGTACTTCCTCTCAGATTTTAGAGCTGCCTTTCTGGCCTCATAGCGGGACATGATGTCAAAACGAGCAGATCGCTCAAATCTGGACGAAGAGCGTGATGCCCGTTCAACAGACCTGACAGGGCTGGGAGAGCGTGGACGGGTCCTCTCTGGAGTGGGGGACCTCCTTTCCACAGCCTCTCCTTCGGCATCAACAGGTCTTGGTCGTGATGGCCTGATCAGTTCTGACACTGGACGCATCAGCTCGATGTACGTTGGAGACAAAGACCGTCTCCTCCTCATAAACTGAGAGATGGTGCGTTTCTTCTTTGTCTCTGTAACTTCAACAGCCTCATGTCTCACCTCTTGTCTTCTCTCTTCACGGCGTTCAACACGAACTGGGCTGCCGGCAGGAGATGCAGAAAACCCAAGTTCCAGTTCATCCTCAAGCATCATCTTCTCCTCTTCAGCTCTCTTCATTGAAATGTAGTCGTCCACAGGCATCAGCAGCTCCTCATCACTCAGGTCTCCAAGAGATCTCCTTCTGGATCTGAGAAGAAACCGAAAGAAACAAAGAAAAAAACAGAGAAGTTCAGTTTTACATGGTTGTATCACATCAAAGTAAGTAAGTGATTAAGAAATCAGACCGACAATGGAAGGAAAACATCATCAGTTAAATCAAATGTAACTGGTTAGTTCTGTAGATGAAAAAGAAACTAAAACAATGTCAAAATTCATAAAAGTAATTGACTGTAAACTAAATTAAAAAATCAAACAAAAACCAAACTTAATTAAACCACTTTAATACAGACCTGAAGGAGACCTCAGACTCTGGAGAAGGTGAACGGCGTGCAGGTCTGACAGTCTCCAGGTCATCAAGGGTCAGTTTGGGAATCCTCCACCTTGGTCTGTACTGGTCGGTGATCCTTGGGAGAGGCATCACGTAGAATTGCTCCCATCTTGACAGGCGGATGCGTCTCTGCCTCTTCTGCACAATCCTCTCCATCCTCTCTGGGACCTCGTACTGGTCTCTCAGCTTCCTGTACCACTTCATGTCAGACAGAGGAACGAACTGTTTGATACCTTTGTCCTCATCCAGAACCCGAGGATCATGGACCACAGGCTCAGGGATCTCATAAGGCATGAAGATCCTCCTCTCCTCTTCCAGTTTCTTGGTGTCGGACTTCTTCACTGTGATGTCGAACTCGCCCTCAACGTTCTTGGTGCTCACTGCAGGTTTGTACATCTCTGCAGCAAATTTGAGCGCCTCCTGAGCTGTTGGGTTCAGGGGCACAAGTTCTTCAGTGGCAACAATCTGCTGAGCCATCTTGTTGGTCTTTTCAATCTGTTTCTGGATGTGTCTGTACTTCTCCTCCTCACTCTTGTACTCTCTCCTGGTGTAGGAAAGGCGGTCAACCTTCAGTGTAGCCTGGCAGCTTGTAGATCCAGTAGAGTTGGTTGCAGTTACCTTGTACACACCAGAATCCTCCAGCAGTGTCTCTCTGATGTGCAGGACATGGTAGTCCACATCCTCCTGAATGACAACTACCTTAGGACCAAACTGCAGTGGCTTTCCATCCTTTTCCCATTTCAGTGTTGGAGTTGGGATTCCGGATACTCTGAGGTCAAAGCGAACACTATTTCCCTCAGTACACTCCACATTAGCCAGCAAACGCTTGAACATCGGCCTCATGGTTTCTTCTGCCACTGGATGAGGTGTCACAGTGAGACGGGCCTTGCAGCTGTCTTCTCCAAATTTGTTGTGGGCCATGACAGTGTACTCTGCATCGTCATTCATATCAAGGTTGTGAATCATGAGCTGATACAGACCCTTATCGCTAGTGAAGGTGTACTTGCTGTCATCATCACCAGGTTTGATTCTTTCGCCGTTCTTCAGCCATGTTACATGAGGCTCAGGGTGGACGGTGATGGTCACACCAAAGCGCACATCATCACCGATGTAGGCAGCACGGTTGAACAGTGGTAATGTGAACTCCGGTGGTCTCTGCAGGATTTTCGTCTTGTCGACTCTTTTCCTGAGCTTCTTAATGGAGCGGCTGATATAGTGCTCTCTGATGCTCCTCACACTCTCAACAAAGAGCTCTCCGTAAGCGCTGTCCTCGCCATCATCACTCACCACCTTACATCTGTACACGCCATCATCACTCTCTTCGATGTCTTTCACATAGATACTAGCAAATCCATTACTGTATGAAATCTCATACTTGGGGCTTGGGTGCAGCTGACGGTTACCAAAGAACCATGAAACCTGGGTACTCTTGTCAAAGTTCGTGAAGCTGCAAGTAAACCTGACATGACCTCCTTCTTCAGCTGAGGCGTGCATGACTGGACCAGCACGCAGACCATGATACTCGGTTCCAATCTTCACTTTACCCACAGCCAGTCCTCTCTGGTTCTTGAAGCCACCTCCATAGGCAATACGAGATGCTGATACAATGGTATCCATCTTCTTTACCAGACCCTGGTAGTACCTCCTGTGTCTCAGGGTCCTGATAGTCTTGCTGCTGACCTGCTCAATCTTCATCTTCAGCCATGGGTGCTCCAAGGCCTCATGGGCAGTCATACGGAGCTTCCTGTCCTTGACAAGAAGTCTGTCCACAAAGTCCATAGCTTCCAGGCTGATGTCCTTGAATGCTTCACTGTCAAACACATACTCACAGCTGGAGATGTTCTCAATCATCTTTGTCACTGACTCTGCAGCAAATGGATTGAGGCCACTAAGCAGCACATAGGCCATGACACCGACAGACCACATGTCAGTGGCTGTTGTGATCAAGTCATGGCGGTGGACCTCAGGAGCACAGTATTCTGGAGCTGAGAACAGCATTCTGATGTTCTCTCCTGGTACCAGCAGCCTGGACTGGCCCATCTCAATGATCTTTATATTTGTGCTCTTTCTTGTGGTGTAGACAATGTTGTCTGGGCGGATGTCAAAGTGACCAAAGTTGTTGGTGTGAAGGAATTTGAGTGCAGAACAAACCTGTCTTAAGTAGCGAACAATCTCCTGTTCTGAGAGCTCAAAGTTGCAAGTGCCAAGGCGCTCGAAGATGTCAACTCCAGAGATGAACTCGTATATAAGGATAATCTCCTCCATGCTTTCAAAATATTCATGCAGATAGATGATGTTCTTGTGCCTTGCAACGTTAAGAGCCTCAATTTCTCTGAGAACCAACTCACGATCTGTTCCTTTGACTTTGATAAACTTGGCCATGAAGGTCTTCTTGGTGGCAATCTCCACACAGCGGTGGACAGCTCCGAACTGGCATCGAGCAAGTTCCTCAGAGATGATGTACTTGGAGGACAGCTCCTTCACTTTGTAGAAGAGAGCCTCCTCTTTGGTAATCTCTCTGGCCTCATCCACCTCCTCGTCGTAGTTTCTGATAACAGACTTATCCTCCTTAGTGGTGATAGGCTCTGTTGGATCAGAAGGAGGGCTGAGTCCGAACTCGTTCTCAGCAATCACGCGGAACTGGTATTTGGTTTTTCCGAAGATGTTGATAATGGTGATGCTACAGTCGGCAGTCTGTCCAGCACGGATCCACCTGTCAGAAGTCGTGGGACATTTCTCTACGATGTAGTTGATGATGTTGCTTCCACCATCGCTGGCTGGTGGCTCCCATGTCAGAGTGATCGAATCCCTGGCAATGTCGCTAACGACAAGTCCCTTTGGAGCTTCTGGAATGTCAGCCACACACACCTCAATGGTCTGCTTGTCCATGCCAAACCTGTTCTTGGCGGTGATGATGTAGTAGCCTGTGTCCTTGCTGCGGACTCCCTTCAGGAACACCAGAGAAGTGAAAGACCTGGTTGTGATGACTTGATGGTAAGGAGAGTTGGAGAGGATCTCCTGACCCTTCTGCCATGTGATTGCAGGTTCAGGCTTTCCAGAGATTGGGATTTTGATGGTGATGTGATCACCACGGACAGCATGGACTGCTCCCATTCCCTGGAGCTCCTTGGGCAGGTGGATCTTAGCAGGAACTAGAATAAAAAGATATATAAAATGTTATATTCATTTGATCACTATGACCTTGTGGAGTTTAAAAGTTAAGGTTTTGTGAAAAACAATTTTACCTTCCACATCCAAGTTGGCTGAAGTGGAGATGGATCCAGAAGCATTGGTTGCTCTGACTTGGTAAACAGCGACGTCATTCTCATCAGCATTTGTGATAACCAGCTGATAGTAACCTCCCTTGAACTCTTGGGCTTTGATCTTGGTTCCATCGGCCAGGACCTCCTTGCCATTGCTATACCATTTCACCACAGGCTTTGGATGTCCAATCACCTTATCAGAGGAAAAATAACAAACATTTGGTATTTTTCAATTGGGTCATCTACTGGTACTGAATGTTAGAAAATAAAACATTTCATGAGAGAAAATTAAACAGAGGTTCAGAAAAGAAATGGCGTGGTTTTACAACCTCAGAATTGGCACAGTTATCAAATTACGACCATGTGATTCTTTGTAGGATTTTTCTTCATTTACCTTAGTGACAAATGTGGCATTGCTCTGGTATTTGACAGTCATATCCCTGATCTCCTCTCTGAATGCTGGAGCCTTAGGAGCTTGTTCGGACTTGGGAATGATTGGCGCAGAAATTTCACTCCAATCACTTTCACCTCCCATGTTCTCACACTTCACACGGAACTCGTACTCGAAGCCCTCGAGTAAGCCCGTGACCTCGTAGTTGGTCTCCGCAATTTTCTTGGTGGTCACTGACATCCACTTGTTCTGCTTCTTCTCACGTTTCTCCAGGTAGTAGTTAGTGATCTTAGCACCGCCGTCGCTACTTGGAGGCTTCCAGCAAACGACACAAGAGTCTTTGGTAGAGCTGATGATGAAGGGCTGCTGTGGGATGCCAGGTTTTTCTGAGGAACAAAAACAGATAATGTTACTGGATTTATCTCCATCAGTTTTTAAGGATCTATATCTCCATATCTTAGTCCTGTCTGCACCAGCAGTAATAAAAATGAAAACAAGGTTGCACAAATAATTTGAGGAACTGAAATTGTGATGTCATCAAGGATACATTGTTATTTACCGAATGGACTCTTGATGATGAGAACTGATGGGATCTCCAGAGCTTCACTGACTCCATACTGGTTCTGGGCTGAGACTCTGAAGTAGTATCCAGCATTTTCAGTGAGGTTTGGTACTCTGCAGGTGGTACCAGAGATGGATGAGGACACCAGGTGCCACTGTTCGCCCTCTTTGGCTTCACGTTTCTCCACAATGTAGTTGGTGATCATGGAGCCTCCATCGTCTTTGGGAGGCTTCCAGCTGATGATGACAGAGCTCTTCAGCAGTGCGTCGACGACCACAGGACCTTCAGGGATGCACGGCTTATCTGGAAATTTAAAGAAAGAGGTTATTCCCCACTTCACTTATACAGTTACATCTCTTAAGAGTCATTTATGGTATTTCACTTTCTTTTTAATTTCATTTTTATATTAATTTCACCAGTAATTTTAAGTACTTTTACTTAGTTTTGAAGAAATTATTGTCAAAGTACAATAATTCTGGTGATCTATTGGTTAAAATTGGAAACAAATCCAGTGTGGAATGAACAATTCAACTATAGCAATGAATTAATTAAATTTTTTAAATGTGAAAAATTCAACTTAACACTAGAGCTAAAGATAAACTCAAAACTTTCCTCAAAATAAAACTAATAGAAGTATATATGTATTCAAAATGAATGACAAATGAGAAACCATAAAATTAAAATAATATTTCCAGATCTCATTTCTGTTCTATTTTCTATTTACTGAATGGTCATCTCTACAACTCTATGCCGATGATGCCTTTGTCTTCATAAACTTAAGGAAATAAATAAACCTACACAACTAATGATCATTTCAGAACAGTAATAATTCCAATGGGAATCCTTGTTATTTTGTTCTTAAAATGTTTGGGGAAAACAAAACAGCATGTGTTTTCTGTTACACTACCTACTCCAATGATGGGAACGTATAAAAACTATTTGAAACCTCATGAATATTTCCTAACCACAAGAAGGTTTTTTGCATTTTCAGAGGTGACATTACCTTGGATTTCAACTCGAAGGACGGTGTCGATGGTTCCGAATGCATTGCTGAGCTGGACCTTGTAGCGGCCAGCATTGGTCTTCCTCTGGACGTTCCTCACCACCAAGTGGGTGTAGCTCTCTGTGTTCTCGATGATCACGCTGTCAGATGAGTTCAGAGGCTTCTTGCCATAGAACCACATGATCTGAGGGATAGGACGCCCGATGTACACAACATGGAGGCGGAGGCTGGTTCCAGCTCCAGCATAGTATTTTTCCTTCAGAGGGAATCCAGGGTGGAACTGAGGAGCAGCCTGGAGGCGGAGCTTGCCACTGGTCTCAATTTCACCGGCCTCGTTCATGGCCCTGCATGTGTACACGCCCTCATCCTCCTGCTCATCCGTCAGAATGCTCAGAGAATGGTTGCGGCCGTCAGAGCTCATCTTGTACTTGCGGCTCTGGATCAGCTCTTTGCCGTAGCGGTACCATTTGATCTCTGGAAGAGGTCTGCCGATGATGCCACAGGTCAGGGTGCCGGACTCACCAAGCTTTGTTGTCACGTCCTGAATCTCCTCCTTCAAAGCTGGAGCCTCGCCGACTGGGAAAACATCAGCAAATATTAAGTAATTTTACACTTTGGCTTCTGTAATTAGCTCCACATGACTCAAAAAACATCTGGAGTACATCGAAGATATGACAAGAATCAAGTCATGATATGCATGAAATTCCATAGTAAAATTAAGAGCAGAATAAAATTATGATTTTGAAAAAGTGATAATATAGATATGCTAGAATAAGGAAAATATTTAGAACAAGAAACTCAAGCTAAAACTAGAAAGCACTCCGCCAAGACAGATCAGCCCCCCGCCATGATTAATTTACTCCTAAAATGAATTCCTGGACCTTGAAAAACCTATACATAGCATTGGATTCACATTAATATTATCTAAATTGTGGAGTTATATATGTTGAAACTGGCCCTATATAAAGAATCCTTCAAAAAATCCCTGGATCCAGATAGGGACGTGGCTCACCACCAACATTTATTAACTTGTTCCTTGTGCTCGTATCAGCATTTCCTGAAAATTTCATCAAAATCCTTCTGCAACTTTTTGAGTTATCTTGCTAACAAACAAACAGACAAACCCCGATGAAAACGTAACTTCCTTGGCGGAGGTAATAGAAAAAGTTCATAAGATTACATACATAAAGTTGTGATATAAATTTTTGAATAAAAAATTTAAATAATCTATCCAAAACAAACAGTAGCTGCTGTATTTTGTTCATAATCTTACACTCTATGCCTGATAAAACCTTTCTGTCTGGATTAGATTCTCTCACCACTCAGTTTGGTCTTGATTCCCATGGGGGTACGTCGAGGTCTACTGAGTCCAGTCTCATTCTCAGCAAAGATTCTGAACTCGTACTCAGTGGCCTCCATCAGGCCGCCCATGGTGAACTGACGGTCTTTGGAACGCTCCTTGTTGCATTTCTTCCAGGCGCTCTCTCCGGCCTCTCTGAACTCGATCCAGTATCCCAGGATCTCTTTACCACCATCGTGGTCGGGTCTGAGCCAGTGGATGGTGATGCTGTCCTTGGTCACAGAGACAATGTCGATCTCTCCTGGTTGAGTGGGTTTGTCTACGAGATGAACAGGAGGAGATTAGAATGAATGGAAATGTAAAAATAATAATGTGGATCTGCTATAAAATAAGTTCATCTAGGGTGTTTGGAAGTTATCTGATCCAAGTGGATGTTGAAAATGGAATCAGATTGAATCACAGAATCAGCTTTCTCCTTCCTCCTCCTGCTGGTTCTCCTCTCTGCTCCTCCTCTTCTCTGACCTCCTCTCTCCTCTATTCACACCCCAGTAAGTACAAGTTATTGACTTGACTTCTACCTCAGAGTCTCTGTGTTTTATGTCCTCACAGGTTTTCCCTAGATCATCTCTGGATCTACTGCTGTGGTCCTGCTTCTCTTCTGCCTCCATCATCATTATTTATTTATCCATATAGTTGTGATAGTGTTTATTTTATAGTTACATAGATGGTAGATGTTTCTATTATTGGTACTAACAGCTGCAGTAGTAGTATATCCACTGTTAATACTTCTATTTGGTGTAGTAGTATTACAGTTGGACATTTGTTCTAGTTATTGGTAACTGTACTAACACCAGCTGTTTTAGTTTTTAAAAGTTATAGTTCAGTTTGCTGTGCATCCATGTACTCCCCCAGTCTCTCTTTCGCTCTCTGTCTTTAACCCTTTAACTGCTCATGTTAGTGGTCCATCCTCCAAGAGCCGGGTCTGCTCGAGGTTTCTGCCTGTTAAAAGGAAGGTTTTCATTCCACCAACAAGTGTTTACTCCTGAAGGATTCTAATGGGTTTCTGTAAATTGGTTTAAGAGTCTGGTTTAGACCAGCTCTAAATGTAAAGTGTCATGAGATACCTTTTTTTATGATGTGACACTATATAAATAAATTTGATTTGATTTGAATCCAGTCGAAGTTTGGATCTGATCAAACCTTCAGTAACGTGGCCCACTTTACTGCACTTACCGAAAGGATCTTTGCAGACCACAGGCTCTGATGCAGGTCCAGGTTCACTCTTTCCGATGTCGTTCTGAGCAATGACTCTGAACATGTATTCAGCGTCAGGGATGAGTCCAGTGACATTGTACATGGTGGTGGTGATGTGGGTCTTGTTGTGGCGGACCCACTTTTCAGTTGATACTTCCCTCCTCTCTACGAAGTATCCTGTGACTCTGGAGCCTCCATCATCCCGAGGCCTGGCCCAGGACAGGGCCACGGTGGACTTGGTCACATCCATGATCTCTGGTGGGTTGCTGGGAGGTTCTGGTGGGCCTGGAGGACATGGAAATCAGTAAAGTCAGAATTTTTTATCTCAGCAAAGACAATGGAAGGAACAAAGACAAAAATGACAGGTACTCACACAGTGGCGTCTTTGGTGTAACAGACTCATCAGATTTCAGAGATCTGCTGACGCCAAACTGGTTCTCAGCAGAAACCTTGAAGTGGTATTCCACGTTCTCTTTCAAACCCTTCACCACCAGAGAGGTCTCTGTGACCCGGGCATCTACAGTGTACCAGGCGGCTTTGGGAACCTCACGCCTCTCCACCATGTAGCCCAAGATATCAGAGCCGCCATCATCTGATGGAGGTCTCCAGCTGACCCTGACTGATCGGGCCTGGATGTCGTCAAATTCAAGAGGACCTTCAGGTGCGTCAGGACGACCAATTACCTTCACCTGCAGATAAGTTTCACAAAAGTTAAAACTCACCCTCTGACCTTTGAGTACCTTTGTTCCTTATTACAATCATGATTATAATTTAGAAATGTTTTGTCTAAAATCCTATGAAATTTTAAATGATAAACATGAAATTCTGCTGATGGATCAGAAAGTTCTGCCATTGTATCACATTCCAGTACATGAATAGGTCTGGCACAAAACTGGCCATAAATGAATGGCTTAGTAGTTATTCTTATTAAAATGTTGAAATATCACAGAATCCAACATATATCTTTACTGAGTACAGCAGATGTTCCACGTACCTTGATGTACACGGCCTTCCTTCCACACTTGTTCTCCAGAACCAAATCATAAGTTCCAGTGTCGTCTTTGTGAGCCTCCTTGATGACCAGCTCAGTGACATCATCGTTGGTAGCGATCATCGCGCGGTGAGAGATGTCACGTCCATCTTTGGTCCATTTGCATGTGGGGATGGGTTTACCTTTGATGGGGACAGAGAGGCGGATGACTCCGCCCTGCCGCACCACGTAGCCCTCCTCATATACACGTTCCAGCTCATAGTCGGGATAGACTGAGGAGGAGATTTTTATTAGAATCAAACTCAAGTAAACAATACAAAACTGGATACAAAGAAGTAAAAGTATATTCTCCTACTTAGCATCTCCTGGACTTTGATGACTCCAGGAATCTCAGCAGGTTCTCCACATCCACCAGCATTGCAGGCAATGATCCTGAACTTGTATTCAGCGCTCTGGGGCATGTGAGTCAGGGTATACTCGCACATCTTTGTGGGTGTGGTGTTGCACAGAGTCCATTCCACCTGGTCCACCTTTTGCATCTCAATCAGGTAACCGGTGATGATGGAGCCACCCTCCTCTTCAGGCGGCAGCCAGGCCAGAGACACTGAGGTCCTGGTGGTGTCTGTGACTCTAGGCTGAACTGGTGGACCTGGAGGCTCTGTTCAACAACACAGAGTGATGTCAGGTAAATACATTGATGTCTATACATACTATAGCAAACACTATATACTGGCTTCCTCAAGAAAAATCTCATGGGTGAAACAATGGAATAATCAATAGTTAGTACTTGTGTATGACAACAAACTTGAATCCAATCTGATATTCAATAAACAGCTAAAGTCTTACGATTCTGCCACAGTTTACAGCATTTTCAAAACTTGAAACTCGATGTTTTATCGTACCAATGGGATCCATGGCGACTGTGATAGCAGAGCTATCACTGGGTTTTCCAGCTCCTCTAGAGTTGACGGCAGTGATGCGGTGTTCATACTCCAGGCCTTCAATTAGACCTGAGGATCGGTAGCGCGTCATGGTGACGAGGTTCTTGTTGACCTTCATCCACCTGTCAGACCCAGCCTCTTTACGCTCAATGATGTATCCAGCAATAGTGGATCCACCATTGTCCTCTGGTGGATGCCAGGTCAATGTCATACCCTCGTGGGTAACATCCACCACCTCAGGCCTGCTAGGAGGTCCAGGGATGGCTGCAAAGAAATCAGAGGTTAAATGAAATGAACAATGAGGATTCATTAAGGCTTCACACATTAAATATGAAACAGTACATATCACAACAATAAACTTTCACATAAGAAAATTCTCTCTAAATCCTGGCTTAGTATCTATATTTGGACTTGATGAAGTTCACTCACTCTTGGGGCTCTTGCACTCCACCACCTCAGACTGGAGGAAACCACCGATACCAAAGCGGTTCATGGCAGCAACACGGAACACATATTCAGTTCCTTCACTGAGTCTGGTGAACTTGAAGCAGGGTCTGGTCACGGACTCAGAGACAGTAGACCATCCGGGAATGTGGGCCTGACGCTGCTCCACCACATAACCGCTGACGTTAGCACCTCCATCCTTCTCTGGAGGCTCCCAGCTGACGGTCACTGAGACACCATCAGTCTCCTCAATCTTCATCGGACCAACAGGAATGCCAGGTTTGTCTGCAGCAAAAACAAGTGATTAGCAATTTTGATAAAACTTTAAAACATCAATATCCGTATCTGAAACATGGCTGTATGCATCTAAACCTCCTGGACCTTCCCTTGTAGAACTTCTAGTTATGACTTATTTATTTCTTACCGAGGATGATGACCTTGATGACCTCTGTGGCAACACCGACAGTGTTCTTAACCTCCAGAGTGTAGTTTCCAGTGTCGTTGATGGTAGTATCACGGACCAGAAGTCGGGTGAACTTTCCATTGCTGTCGACCTTGATGCGGTCCAGACTGTCCTTCAGTTTATTTCCATCAAAGAACCAAGAGCAGACAGGCTGAGGTTTGGCCTTGAAGGGGATGTTTAGGTCAAGGTTTTTACCACGATGCACGTGGACGATCTTCTGAGGAATGTTGGTCAAGTCGATCTTTGGTATCACTGCAATAATCACAGATTTCACTTAATTATTTTTCAAATCCTGTGAAGCTTTTTTCTCAAAATAAAACTGAAGAAGAGAAGAAGAAAAGCTGAAAAGTTGTTTGAGGCACATTATTTGTCAAGTGGTGTCAAGATGAACACCTTGTCCAAACTTCAAACCATTGCTCCCTACTGGTACAAATAAACACTGGAAATGTCCTTTTATTGTCTGAATAAATATTAGAGCGTTATGTATTATAGTGTCTTAGTGAATTATAATAACAAGACCTGATCCTTAAAAAAATCAATGCAAGACAATTCAGTGTAGATGGAAAAACAAGGCATGAGTTGTGAAGGAACCTGAGCCTGAACCTGGACCTGAGACTAACCTTTAATATCCTGGATGACCACAGGGGTGACAGTGTCCATGGGTTCACTGGCTCCTCTGCTGTTTGTGGCTCGGACTCGGAACAGGTATTGGTCATTTTCCGTCAGAGACTGGATGGTGTGGTGGGACACAGAGGCTTTCAGGGTGGCAACGGTGCTCCAGCGGTCTGATCCCACCTTGCAGGCCTCAAGGATGTACCCGTTCAACCTGCTGCCGCCATCATGCAGTGGTTTCTCCCAGCGCAGGGACACAGATGACTTGGTGACATCGACAACCTGGAGATCCTGAGGCGCCGATGGTGCATCACACACCAGGACAGCTTCAGCTGTTTCACAGGGCTCGCCCACACCATAGATGTTCTCAGGCAAGACTCTGAAAAAGTAATGCACACCCTCCTCCAGGCCTGTGATCCTTAACAGGGTCTTCCTGCACTCGGTGGTCACTGTCTTGTATGACTTCATGCTTGCTTCTCGTTTCTCTACAATGTAGTTACTGACGTGAGCACCGCCATCCATACTCGGGACATCCCAGGTGATGACCACAGACTCTTTGGTGTAGTCCTTCACCTTCACCGAACCTGGAGGTCCAGGAGTGTCTGCACGACAGAAGAAAACCAAAATGTTTAAGTTTTAATTATGTTTTAATTACTACTAAACATTCTGATCCATGATCTCTGACAGTTACAAAATTAATATTATTAAAACATTGTAAAATATCTGCTCTCACATATTTTTCTCAAAATCTGGCCAAGGGTTTTCATAGTCTGTAAAGAACAAGCTGACATACCATAGACTTTGACCAAGATGGTGGCAGTCTTCTTTCCAGATGGGTTCTCAGCCTCCACTACATACTTTCCAGAGTCGTAACGGTTCACCTTCTCCACTATCAGACAGGTGTAGCTGTCGGTGGTCTCGATGTATCCTCGGCTCTGGAGCTCCACGCCAGTTTTCCTCCAGGCCACAACAGGAAGTGGTCTGCCAGTGACAAACACGAAGAGACGGAGGGTTCCTCCGGCACGAAGACAGACAGTCTTCTTCAGGTCGTCGGCCAGCTCCAAGTCCGGCATTTCTGAAAACACATGAGGGTCAGTGAGGCTTCATTTCCTGCTCAATAACAGAACAGTGATAAAACTGAAGTGCCTTTTTATCCGGATTGTCCTGAGCTGTTGTGAACTCACCGATTTTCTCAAGTGGCTCCACCTCAGCGCTGGGTTCACTGAACTCTCCAGTGCCATTGCTGTTGATGGCGGCCACTCTGAAGCGATACTTCTTATTGGCCACCAGTCCAGCAGCCACATACTCATTAGTCTTGAGGGCCTTGGCAGTGGCACGGTACCACTGCTCCGAACCCTCCTCCAGGATCTCCACCACATACCCAGTGACGTCTGAGCCACCGTCGTACATGGGTCTGGTCCAGGTCATACTGATGCTGTGTTTGGTCGTGTCAGTGATACGAGGTGTTGAAGGAGGAGCCGGAGTATCTGAGAGGAAATGAAGAGATGTCTTTAACATTCTGTGTATCAATGCAATAAATCAATTAAACCACATTTAACATGAAAAACTATACTATTATTATTTGAGTTTTGATGTTTGTGCTACAGATCAAATTTTTAAACATGTAATATTTAATTTTTATCACATTTCAGTTCCATCTGTTTTTGTATCTAATAATTGATGTGTATTTTAATAAATGAATTTTCTCTACAGAGTGTTTTATTCTCTAGACCATTTTTTCTTGTTTTTACAAAAAATAACTTCTTTTGAGACTTTTGAGAATCTGTGCCTCTTCACCTATATTTGTATTGTGTTTCTTTTACTCTGGTCTCTCTAAATTGTACAGTATCTCAGTATAGTTTAGACAATGTAATAAAAGTCATCTTTTTGTACATGTGGGGTCTTTGCAGATGATGTATGGCGAGGCGTCGCTCGGCTGACTGTCTCCAGCAGCGTTCACTGCTGTCACCCTGAACTGGTACTCGCTTCCCTCCAGGAGGCCAGTGATCTTCAGACGGGTGTCGTAGATGGTGTAGGTCCTATTCACTCGAGTCCACCTGGTTTAGAAAAGATGCAGAGGAGAGTTCATCAGATTTCAGTTGTTAAATAAATGGCCCTGTCTGGTATTATCCTTTGGCTTGTTGTTCCAACCTGGTGCTGCTCTTCTCGCGTTTTTCCACAATGTAGTTTTTGATTTCACTGCCTCCGTCGCTCTCAGGTTTCAGCCACTCGATGATGATGTGTTCTTTACCCACCGCTGTGGCCTCTGGAGCTCCAGGAGGAGACGGTATGGCTGCAGAACAGACAGGTGTCAGAGGTGACGAAACAATCACACCTCACCTTCAAACTGATGCCCATTAATAACTATAATCTACATTTTTTAATTAATATAAACTTAAACAAATCATACACTTGTTACATATTCACCATATTGGTTGCAACATTTATTAAGTTGTAAAGCCAGATGTATTTTTTAATTCACATTAAAGGTGCTGTGTTGTCCTCACAGTTAAACAGTAAGATGTGACTTTAAATCATCATCCTTTATGTTGATTTAACATTTATTACCATTACTTGTTACCGTGGGATAAAAAGCTAATTACTGTATATAACTGTGCAAGTATTATTTTCTTAATTGACAGAGTCCAAAAAATCTTGTATGAAAATGATTATGATTCAGTTATATTAATAATTAAAACAGTCAAAATAATATCAATAAACATATGTTTTACAGCTGTACGAGTCATATTTTCTTAATCTTTGAACTGAAACTCGTCTGTACTATTTGTTTGAGTCTGATAAACCAAACCGATCCGTGGCATCTTACTGTAAGCATTCCTGGCGATGACGGGTTCGGACTCTAGTGGAACTCCAGGTCCGTACTTATTGACTCCGCGGACTCTGAAGATGTACTCGTTGTTCTTGATCAGCTTGGTGCTGACGCATGACAGGGACTTGCACTCGGACTCCATGAGGACCCAGTTGAGACGACTGGTCTCACGACGCTCCACGATGTAGTGGGACGCCGTGTCTCCTCCATCCTCCAGAGGAATCTTCCAGGAAACCGTGCACTTCTCCTCTGTCACTCTGCTGATCACGATCTTATCAGCGGGAGGTCCAGGAGTGTCTGACAGACGGACAACCACAACCCAAATATCTCATTACTGTCCTACATTTTAACACAAATATTTGGACTTTCTTCTCACATTTTTCAAACAGGATTTAGTTTTATGCATCTGAGGTGAAGTATTATTATTATTTAGTATTACATTATCTGTACTTAAGGTGGACTTTAACACTCACCTAGAACTTTAACTAACACGGTTGCGGTCTTAGTTCCATTGGCGTTTTTCACAGTCAGGATGTACCGTCCAGTGTCAAATCTGTCACAGTTCTTGATAACGGCCATGGCTCTGGTTGAGGTATATGTCAGGGAGTATTTCTCTCCCGGCTCCAGGATCTTGTCACCCTTTGCCCAGTACACAGTGGGTTCTGGTTTTCCTCCCACAGCACCGTCCAAGACCAGGTCTGAGCCGGCCATGACAGTGATAGTCTCTCCCACCAGTTTACTGTCCAGTTCAGCTTTAGGAGGAGCTACAGAACAAAGAGATGGGTTTAAGATGGAACTACAAACACAGAAGATTCATGTACTGTACTGTAAATATTATTAGAGACTCAACTGTGTAGAATCTAAGCTTTCTAACAAGGTATAACATCTCTATATTGACAAAACTTTTATTGTAGAAATTTTAATATATTTAATAGAAAATGGTGACTGGATCACTGGTGATCTAGTGGGAACTTAGGGGTTAATCTCTACAATCTTCTGACATTCTAATGTTAAATGTACTGCCTGTTCCAGGTTTTTTCTGGTTAAACGAAAGTCAAGTAAATGAAATGTGTGACTAACTCAGTCCTCATCCTTTCAGATAAATACAGGTTGACATGAGTGACTTACAGTACTCGTCCTTGCAAGTGACTGGTCCGACGGTCTCCGATGGAGCACTGTGAACTCCAGCAGCATTCTTGGCGATGATGCGGTACTCATAGGTGTCTCCTTCTCCGAGGTTCATGACGGTGAAGTAGTTCTCGGTGATGGTGGTGTAATTACATTTCAGCCAGCGGTTGTCGTCCCATTCGTCGGTACTGTAGACCTTCCTTTCCACAATGTAACCGACGATCTTACTGCCACCGTCATTTAAGGGGATGGTCCAGCACAGAGACACTGAGGACCGGGTGATGTCGGTCACCTCAGGTTTACCAGGAGGATCTGAGCAGCAAAGAAACAACGTTTAACATCACATATGAAAACAATTACATTATCCTCAGATACTAAGAAATGAAGATGTTTCACCCACCAACAGGGTTTAGAGCCACCACTGGTCTGGAAGCCTCACTGGCCTTGCTGAGTCCAGCAATGTTCATGGCATAGACCCTGAACTGGTACTCCAGACCCTCAATTAGGTTGGACACCTTGTAGTGGCACTCGAGGCAGGGAAGTTTGTTCTCCCTCACCCACAGGATGGTGTTCCTCTCCTTCTTCTCAATCCAGTACCCTGTCACCTTGCTGCCACCGTCGGCATATGGGACATCCCATTTGATGCTGATGGCATTGGCAGACACAGAGACCACATCCGGACGAGTTGGAGGACTTGGAGGAACTATGTAGGAGAGGCAGAGAAGAGGATAAGAAGCCTTAAAACAAGTTAACTTTAAATGGTTATTGTCTGTTGTAAATGTTGGACAGAACTTACCGAATGGATGCTCAATGACAATAGCTGCAGACTCAATGGACTTGCTGACTCCATATTTGTTCTCAGCGCACACTCTGAAGGTGTACTCCATGTATTTAGTCAGATGAGTCACTTTGATAGTGGTCCTCTTCACACTGGAGTTCACCACTTGCCAGGAGGCGTGGCCAGACTCACGCTTTTCTACAATGTAGTTGGTGATTTCGCTGCCACCATCATCAACCGGCTCGGACCATGACAGGGTGCAGGACTCTGAGGACACGCCAGAGATCTCCACAGGGCCTGTAGGAGCTGTAGGTCTGCCTACCACCAGCACAGTCACAGTGAAGGTCACGACTCCAGCAGAGTTCTCCAGGACCAAGTAATACTTTCCGCTGTCACTCCTCTTGCTGTCCCTCACAATCAGGGTGGTCCTTTCCTTTGAGGTCCTGATGCAGACCCGGTCAGTCTCCTTCAGCTTCATTTCCTCAAGCTTCCAAGTTACTTTGGGGGCAGGTCTGCCACTGATTGGGATGTCGATGGTGAAGGTGTTGGAGGCCTTGCAGGTGATAAGCTGGTTGGTGATACTGCTCAGGTCAGCTGTGGGCTCAATACGTGGCTCCTTGATAACCACGGAGCCAAACATTGCCTGAGGATCGCTGATTCCAGCATCATTCTTTGCCCTCACTCTGAAGTCATACTCTGTGTTCTCAGTGAGACCCTCCACCAGCATCTTCTGCAACTTAGATTCTCCTGCTACCATCCAGCGGTCGGTTCCTTTGGCTCTGAACTCAACAATATAGCCTCGGATGCGGCTGCCTCCATCATGCTCAGGCTTCAGCCACACCAGAGAAGCTGTGGAGCTGCTGGTGTCAACGACATCTACTCTCTTGGGTGGAGCTGGTTCCTCTGTGGCAATGACAGGCTCTGTCATTTCCCGAGCTTCTCCCTGGCCATACTGGTTCACAGCACTTACTCTGAACAGGTATGGAACTCCGATCTCCAGACCGGTCACACGGATCATCTGGCGGGAACACTTGGAGCTCACCTCCTGCCAGGCCAAACGGCTCGCCTCACGCTTGTCCACAATGTAATGATGGATTCTTGATCCTCCATCGTTTGTGGGGGCATCCCACATCATCGTTAAGGCTCCACGGGTGACATCTTTGAAGCTGATGGCTGCAGGAGGTCCAGGTGTGTCCAGAACTTTGACTGTGAATGTGATAGACTTGCGTCCGCTGTTGTTCTCCAGAGACAGGGTGTATTTTCCAGCTTCATAGCGAGTGCAGCCCTCAATAGTCAGAGTGGAGGAGCAGTCAGATGTGTTGACATCAGCCATTACTGGCAGTTCACCATCCACCTTCGACCATGTGGCCAGAGGAGCTGGTTTACCTCTGAAGGCAATGCTGAGAGACACGGTTCCACCATTTTTCACGATGTGGGTCTGTTTGAAGTCGGCATCGATGTCAATCTCAGGAGATGTGAGTCTGTCCAAAGCCTGAACAGCGCTGGACAGCACTGAGGCTTCACCTTGTCCAGATCCGTTCACAGCACTGACTCTGAACTTATAGAGTTCTCCAGGAACCAGGCCCTTGGCGGTGTACTTGGTATGGATGCAGATCTGGCTGTTGATCCGGTGCCACTCCTCCAGACTGGCCTTACACATGTCTATGTTGTAGCCAATGATTTCCATTCCACCATCAAACACTGGTTTGGTCCATTCCAAGGTAATGGAGGACTTGGTGGAGTCAATGACCTGTTTGACATAAAAGAGCAAAAAGAAAATGGAATGATTTGAAACTAAATTGAAACTTGATTAAAAACTACAACCAAATCCAAAATACTTTCCAAATGAATGTTAATTCTGCTCATCACTTCATGAATACAATAAGAAATTTTAAATATCTCATTGTCTAAGTACAAACTGTAACTCAGGACAGTGTCTGAGGTGATTTTTATCTCAAGAAATGGATAACTGTAGGATTTAACTCATCAGTCTTAACTGCATTGAATATACTGGATGTTGAATTAAGAGTTCAAATGAAAACTGTTTTTATCTCAACTTTTTATTGCAGCTTTTTATTGCATTGTTGACCATTTTTAATTATTTTGGAATCAAATCATATAAGGTATACTAGATGCATCCTACTCCTGTTAATTAATAGTTGAGGTAAATTTTGTCTGCTGCTGCACCTTGATGACAGTGGGAGCGCTGGGAGTGCTGGTGGGTTCTCTGGTTTTGAAGAGCCTGGAAGTGCTGCTAGTTGGTCCTATACCAGCTCCGTTCTCCGCCATGACACGGAATTCATACTCGTTGCCCTCAGTGAGGTTAGTGACACGATGCCTCAGCTCAGTGATTGGCCTCTTGGATGAAACCTTTATCCAGCGCAGACTCTTCTTCTCCCGTCTCTCCAGGATGTAGTGCTTGATCTCATTGCCTCCATCAGACCTGGGTCTGGTCCAGCACAGGGTGATGCTGTCTCCAGTTATATGGGTGGCGTCAGGAGTACCAGGGGCATCAGGCACCGCTGAAGGAGAAAGTTGAACTTTCAGTTGAAACTCTTCAAAACACAAAATACTTTTTAATCTGATCTCAAATGAAAACAAAAAATGTAAACCTTTTTCAGAACATTAATGACTCATAATAAAAATAATAATGTGTATCTGTTCCATTGAATGTAGTAATGTAACTGTTTATCTCTAATGGGTGTAAGTAAAATCAATTTGTTAATAGTTTCAGTGGATACATCAGTGGTAAATACTGATGGTTCCAGTTGGTTATGGACATAAAAGTCCACATAACTGGTCGATGTCACCATATCAACATGGCTCTAATGTCATTATACATTTTCTTTTTATATTTTCCCTTTTTTATTAAAGAAATTGTAACATATTGATGACTGCACTTACTGTACTGCATCTGAGCGATGACAGGGTCAGAGTCCAGAGGTCTGCCGACACCAAACTTGTTGACGGCAGAGATTCTGAACTGGTACTCGTTGCCTTTGATGAGGTTGGTGGCGTTGAAGGAGCAGGCTTCACATTTGGAGGTGACCAGTGCCCAGGAGATTCTGGATGTCTCCCTCTTCTCCACCACATAGTGTGTGATGGCAGCACAGCCATCGTTCTCTGGAGGATTCCACCACACTGTGCACTTTTCAGCGGTGATACCGGTGAAACGGATTGGACCCTCACAAGGTCCAGGAGTGTCTGAAAGGACATAAGGCAACAGAATAACTGATGAACCTTTTGATGAGGAATGAATATAGAAATGTTTAGTAAATGAATGTGATGGGGACTGTGTGGAAACATACACTTTTCCTGTGTTTTCGGGACAAACTCAAAAGTATATTTTGCTTTAAATGGCCTTGGGGATATGAAATTCACTATAATTAAACTCTGGTATCTTAGTATGAGATGAGAAGATGTGCTGATTAAAAAAGATTGAAATTCTGCTCATTATTTATCACAATCAATCAATGTGAACATAATGTCCAAGCCTAATACTTGTACTGGTAAAGGTGATCCAAAGGAGTGATGTGGAACAATTGCACAACCTACATCACAGAGGAAGAAGATGCTACTTTCTCAGGACTTCTCTGGATGATATGTGATATAATTTTTTCACAACTGTTGTTTGTGCTACAAATATGTTACATTTCAGTGGAATTGAGGGATCTCTGTAAGGGCTTTTTTAATTTAAATGAGTTATAAAACTACTCCAAAAAGGCAACAAAAAATTCTGTCACAGCTGAATGTTCTGGATGAGTGTTGACAAACCCTGTACTCTGACGTTGACATCTGCCTTCTTGGTTCCAGAGCTGTTCTTGGCCTCCACAGTGTAGATTCCACGGTGGTTCCTGTCGGCATCACGGATGAACAGGCTGCTGGTGCCAATGCCGGTGGTGATCTCAATGTCGATCATGGTCCTCTTGTCGATCTCTTTGCCGTCTTTGTACCAAACAACCTGTGGGAGAGGGCGTCCAGTGATGCTGCAGGCGAGTCTGACGTTCTCTCCGGCTCTCATTGTGAGAACCTGATCTGGTGACCACTCAATCTCAGGAGAGACTGGAGATGCAAACACAAGGTCAACATAAGGATTTGACAGAGTGTGAAGAATATTTATGAGGGTCTTTTTTTCTGAAGTTAAAGATACGCACTGCTCTCATCCTTGGTCATGATGTATCCTGAGGAGTTGGATGGTGGACTGATGGTGCCCACGGCATTCCTGGCAAACACCCTGAACTCAAACCTGTCTCCAGGCGACAGTCCAGTCACGGTGAACTGGGTGTCGCTGACATCTGTGAAGTTGCAGCGCAGCCATTTGCCTCTGCCTTGGCGTCTCTCCACACTGTAGGCCACAATCTTACTGCCTCCATCTCTCTTAGGGATTTCCCACTGAAGAGTGACTGAGTCTCTGGTCACATCAATACATACGGGAGTACCAGGTGGATCTGATGGAGAAAAACATTGACCATTTCATTCATGCACACTACAAACTCAGCTGTCTCTATTGTTCTTTGTTTACATGTTTAGATACTATACATCAAAACCAGGATATCAAAAGGAAAAAAGACAGCATTAGTCTAGAAAATTGTATATCTTATCAGACTTTTTTTATAATCACACAACTATTTTGTCTGTTATGAATGTGTTTTTAATTTCATAAATGGAGTTTAATTTGCTGCAGTTCCTCAGATCAGACAGTATCTTAAGTGTTAACTCACCGACAGGAGAAACGGCCTTAGCGTGTTTGCTTTGTTCACTGACAAGACTGAGTCCAGCATTGTTCTCAGCGTAGACTCTGAAGGAGTACTCCAGACCCTCCATGAGGCCAATGATCCTGTACTCTCTGTTGGAGATGATTGTGGAGTTCACCTTCTGCCACAATAGACTGTTCCGGTCCTTCTTCTCCACATGGTAGCCCAGGATGGGGGAACCTCCATCAAAGCCTGGTGCCTCCCACCTGATGCTCATGCCGTCGCTGGTGACGTTGTATGCCACTGGTTTTCCAGGGGGACCGGGGGGTTTGTACTGATGCTGGGCAATGATGTCTGGAGAGTTAAGTGCTTCACTGACTCCAAACTTGTTCTCTGCTCGGACTCTGAACTGGTACTCAGTTCCCTTAACCAGGTTGGGGATCTTGAAGGTGGTCCTGACCACACTGGAGCAGACCATCTTCCAGTTAGCCTGAGATGTCTC
Organism: Apogon hyalosoma; assembly: GCA_037367295.1. Taxonomy (NCBI): domain Eukaryota; kingdom Metazoa; phylum Chordata; class Actinopteri; order Kurtiformes; family Apogonidae; genus Apogon; species Apogon hyalosoma. Next base: position 35,426,038 of record JAPQRP010000016.1, on the reverse strand, counting down.
ACGTTTCTCCACACTGTAGCAAGTGATCTCGCTGCCTCCGTCATCCTTTGGCTCATTCCAGGAGATGATGATACTCTGGGCTTTGATCTCATCGAAGCGGACTGGACCAACAGGCACAGATGGAGGTCCAAGAATCATCACATTAATGTCAAAGTAGTTCTTGACTACTCTGTTGTCCAGAACCAGAGTGTACTGACCAGCGTGCTCCTTCTTAGCACTTCTGACAGTGACCGATGTTTTGTTGTCAGTGGTTCTGAAGCGGACCTTCTCACTCTCCTTCAAAGGCTGGTTGTCTTTCAGCCAGCTGATTGCCGGGCGTGGTTTTCCCTTGAAAGGCAACTCGATATGGATGTTCTGTCCAACACGAACTGCTAGCTCTCCGTTGGGATAGTCGATCAGACTGGCCTCAGGTGGAATGATGAAGTCCATCACTGTGATTGGACCAATCTGGGAGAAGTCGCTGGTTCCCTTCTCATTCTTAGCAAACACTCTGAAGTCCATGACAGTGTTCTCTTTGAGTCCTGTAACCTCACAGCTGCAGCGCTTGCAGGTTGCACCCAGAGTCCAGGTTGGGTCTTCTTTGGTTCTCTTCTCAATGATGTACTCAGTGATGTGGCTGCCACCGTCGTGGTCTGGTCTGGTCCACTGCAGAGTGACGGAGGTCTTGGTGGAGTCCACCATCACTAGGTTTTTAACTCCTCCTGGAGTTTCGGTGGCTCTGACTGGCTCGGTAGTCTCACAAGTGTCACCAACACCGTACTCGTTCTCAGCAGATACACGGAAGAAGTAAGCCACGTCTTCTTCCAAACCTGATACTTTGTAGGTTGTGTTAGCACATTCAGCAGTGATCACCTGGTATGCCTTCATGGTGGATGCCTTCTTCTCAACAACGTAGTTTGTGACAGGAGAACCACCATCGATGAGCGGAGCCTCCCAGCTGAGTGTCAGTTTCCCTCTGGTCACATTCTTGATCAGCAGTCTCTGGCAGGTTGATGGACTGTCCAGAACCTTCAGGGAAACTGTGATGATCTTGGGTTCTCCGACTCCATTCTCAATCTCCAGCATATATTTTCCACAGTCATCACGAGTGACTTTGGGGATCAGCAGGGTAGTGGCACGGTCGGAGCTCTTGATGGTGTAGCGGTTGTCACCAGCGATATTGCGGTCACCACGGCGCCAGGTGATATTGGGGGCGGGGCGACCCTTCAGGGGGATGAACACCTCCACATCACGGCCAGCTCTTGCTGTGTACTGTGTGGTCATGGGGACGTCCAGGTCCAAATCAGCCTCCTCTGTTAGAGAATAGACCAACAAAAACAGAGAAAATAGTCATGACATGATTACTAGTTTAGTCACTGTGGCTCGTGTGAGTTTGTATTAAAACATTTCTTGTTTTTGTGGCTTGAAACAAATAAAATGTACAAACCCAGGATATCTTTGGCTTGCACTGGTTGGTACATCTTGATGTCTTCTCCTTTACCCTTGCAGTTGACAGCGTACACTCTGAAGAAATAGTAGACTCCAGGTTTCAGGTGGGACACCACGTACTCACAGCCCTTGACCTCAGGGTTGATTGTCACCCATTCTTTCTCCTCAGAGTTCATCTGGTCCAGAATATAATGTGTGATTTTACTGCCACCATCGTAGACTGGCCTCTCCCAGCCCAGAGTGATGGAAGTCTTTGTGGAGTCCACCACACGCAGTTTGGATGGTTCGCCAGGCAGATCTGGAGGAGGCAAAACGGCATGATTATCATCTATAATCATCAATCTGTAAAAGAGGAACAGTGTGTTCTTCGAGGCTAGTGTGAGGCATACCAATGGGGTCGAAGGCTTTGTACAAATCAGAGGCCTCTGAGTAGTTTCCAGCTCCGGCTTTGTTCACAGCACAGACTCTATACTGGTACTCGTTGTTCTCCACCAGGTTTGTCACTTTCTGTCTGGTGTCTCTGATGGTTCCTTTCACCACCTGGACACAGAAAAAGACATGAGCAACAAAAACCACTGAAAGAAGAAAAGCAAAGATGGAAAAAGCAGCTTTTTGTTAAAAGAAATACAGAAGATAATGAGGTTGTCTGAAATGATAATGTGTCTTTTTATGCGTTGTCCATCCATTTCATACAAAATCCGTCAATACTGAGTAGAGCTAATGTTTAGATTTTTATTCTACAAAACATTTTGTGATGAAAATTAAATAAAAAGGAAGAAAAAAGTATAAGGGTAAATAAAAAGTAAGTAGAAAAAACTTAATAAACCTTTATTTAAAGAAATGAATGAAAGAAAGAGGTGAAACAAACCTTGAACCACTGCAGACTCTTCTTCTCTCTCTTCTCCAGGTAGTACCCGTCAATGTCGCTGCCTCCATCCAACGCTGGTCTCTCCCAGATCACAGTCATGGTTGACTTGGTGATCATGGTCACTTTAGGTTTAGATGGCTCGCTAGGAGGAACTGTAGGAAACAAAACTCATTAGCTCATTGTTACTTCATGTCTTCTCACCTTTTAACATCTGTCATGTTTCAGATGGTGCGTGTTGCTGTGTTTTCTCACCAAAAGCATTCTTTGCAACAACAGGCTCTGACTCCAACGGGTCTCCAATGCCATACTTGTTGACTCCGCGGACTCTGAAGATGTACTCATTGCCCTGGATGAGTCTAGGAATGTTGACAATGCAGTCCATCAGCTTCTCAGAGACGATGGACCACATAACTCTGCTGCTCTCCCTCTTCTCTACGATGTAGTGGGTGACCATGGCTCCGCCCTCGTCAGCAGGTGGAGACCACATGATGGTAATGTTGTCTGCTGTCACCTTCTTGAACTGAATCTCTCCAGCAGGAGGTCCTGGTTTATCTAGAAAGGAAGTGAGTAGATTAACCTTAAACCAAAATAAAAGTCTTTAGGATATAAAAAGAGAAATATCTAAAAAATTTGATTTGTTGTAATAAGCCACACCCACTTTAATCAGTCATCAAGTCAATAACATGACTTTCCATTTGTTAACAATTCAGAATTTTCTCTTGCAATGTTAGAACACACTAGCGATTTTACACAGTTTGTCAAAGATCAAGGTCTACATTATCTAAACAAAAAAATTACATTGCTCACGAAGGATTCAGTTGGTGTCTGTGAATTGGTTTAAGAGTCTGGTTTAGACCTACTCTAAATGTAAAGTGTCATGAGATAACTTTTGTTATGATGTGGCGCTATGTAAATACAATGTGATTGATATTTAAAGATAAATAAACAACATAATTAGTCCACATACATACAGACTAGGTGGAGTTAGAGAGTTCTTTCTACCTTGGATGAGGAGTCTGACGATACCACAGGCGGATCCCAGAGAATTCTTCACCTTCACCTCATAAGTTCCAGAGTTCAGTCGGGTTGTTTCTCTCAGGAACAGGCTTGTTGACTCGTACGTGTGCTTGAAGGAGACCTGAGCAGAGGGTTTGAGTTCCCTGCCATCCTTAAACCACTCAATAGTTGGGGCGGGCTTTGCTGTGATATTAAACTTCAGTTCCACATTGGACTCAGCCTTGTACTTCACCTCCTGGAGGTACTCTGTAGGAACTTCAATCTCTGGAGCGCCTAGAAGAAAAACAAACACTGGACGAGTAAGAGCCCATTCTGACAAAACATATGACTTTTGGTGGTTTTACAGCAGCAGAAAAACCCATAAACAGATTTGCTGCGTCTTACCATAGGTATCCACACATGTGGCCGGTCCAGCGCTCATGGATGGGTTACTGATGGACCCAACAGCATTCCTGGCCATGACTCTGAACTCGTATGACTCATCTTGGGTCAGACCAGTCACAGTGTAGCGGGTGTCAGAGATGTTGGTGAGGTTGGCTTTGGTCCACCTTCCGCTGACTCCTTCTCTCTTCTCAACAATGTATCCAGTGAGTGGGGATCCACCATCATAATTCGGCTTCTCCCATACCAGACTGATGGAGTTTTTAGTGATGTCACTGATGCGCACATTAACGGGAGGTTCTGAATATACAGATAAGGAAAAAAGTGATCAGAAAACTACCCCTGAAGCTTCTGTAAAGAGTTGCGTTTAGTCTTTTTTGATCATCTACTCACCACAGGCATCGATGGCCAGCACAGCATCAGAAATCTTGCTGAAGGCGCTGATTCCAGCTGCGTTTTCTGCTGCAACCTTGAACTCATAGATGAGTCCGGCACTGATGTTGGTGACCTTACAGTGTGTAGCACGGATCACCATTTTGTTGACTCTCTGCCACAGAATGCTATTCTTGTCCTTCATTTGCAGATGGTATCCAAAGACATGGCTGCCTCCATCAGACTTGGGCTCCTTCCAGGCCACGGCGATGGACTCCCTTGTTACAGAGGTGATCTCTGGAGTCGATGGAGCATCAGGGATAGCTGGAAGAAGACACATAGATGTAAAAAGGTGATTCTATGAAAGAATACTCCATCCTTCAAGATAATAATGACACAATATGGAACAATAATGAAAATAAAAATGTGTTCAGTTGAACTGAGAGATAAAACATGGAGGTAAAACAAAGATGACTTACTGTAAGGAAGGCTGACAGCGACCGTTGGAGAGTCGATGTGCTCACTGATTCCATATCTGTTCTCAGCTCTGATCCTGAACTGGTACTCCAGTCCAGTGGTGAGCTTCATGATCTTCATGGTGCAGCGGGCCACAGCAGATGACACGTCCATCCAGTTGGCAGTGGTGGTTTCTCTCTTCTGGATGATGTAGTTGGTGATGGGGCTTCCACCATCGTATGCTGGTGGGAGCCACTTCAGACTAACGCTGTCCTCAGAGATGTCAAACAGCTCCACAGGTCCAACAGGGGCACTGGGCCGATCAAGGACCACGATATTCACGAAGGACTTGGTGGTGCCGCTGGAGTTGGAGGCGGTGATATCATAGCGTCCGGAGTCTCCGGCTATGCTCTCACGTAGAACGATCTTGATGCTGTCGGGAGTCACTTCAGAGTTGAACCTCATTGTGTTCTTGAGCAGAATATTGTCCTTGGTCAGAGAAACTTTGGGCAGAGGTCGACCAGTTAGAGGGATTTCACACTTCAGCGTAGATCCGGCCCTGACATAGACTGTGTTGTGGGGGAAGTCCTTCATGTTGACTTCAGGAGATTCTGGATGAGAAGGAAAAGTCAAACCAAGGTTAAAGTAAAAACTAAAACTAGCAGTGACAAAACTAAATAAAAGCTACAGTGAATGCCTCAGCACAAACTACAAATCCAGGTAAAATCAGGTTAATTTTATGATTTACACTTGTTGTGGCTTGTTGTCCGTTTGTTGGATTTCTTATCCAACAAACTGATCACTGAACTAATAATGATAATAAAGATTAAAACCTAAATATGACCTGATCAAAACCAAAACAGGATCACATTAAAACAAAATAAACACTAAACTTCAACAAATAAATCTTAAACTGAAGTGAAACCAAAGGCCAACCTAAAAGACTCTGATGGCTCTGGTTAGAATGACGGTAATGTTAAAAAAAAAAAAAAATCTTATCTGTCACTCACCGAGCTGGTCTTTTACAGCCACTGGAGTCAACATTTCCTTGGCATCACTAAATCCAGCATGGTTCTCAGCCCGGACTCTGAAGAAGTACTCAGCGTTCTCCCTCAGACCTGACACTGTAAAGTGGATGAACTTGGTCACTCCACACTTGACCCACTTCTCCTGGCCTTTCTCCATGGCTTCCACCAGGTATCCAGTGATCCTGCTGCCGCCGTCCTGTTCTGGTTTGGCCCAGGCCAGAGACACGCTCTCTTTGTTCACATCAGTCACACCCAGTTTGGGAGGTGGGCTTGGTTTTTCTGGAACAACAGGAAATATTGATTCATAGATACAATCCTGTCTCATTTTGTATAAGGTTTATTATACTTTAACTTCAGTCAAATTATGCTCCAACATTTGTTCAACGGTTACAAATCGCTTAAAAACATTTTTTTTTCAAGGTCTGAGATTTCTAATTATATAACTTATAAAATATAACGGGAATGGTCTGAATAAAACAATACATTCCTTTTTCACTGCATAGGTTCTAAACCACTTCTATTGTTAAAGAGTATGTCTTTAATTTTGGTATTGTCAAAACAGTATGAGTTAGTGTGCTTTACTCAAAAACAAAAAAAAAGATTCAGAATGTAACTAGAAATACCCTCCATATGGTCGAACCACTCAGATCTACTGGAGGTAAGTTAAAATAATGGTCAGTACCTGAAATCTTGGTTCCGTCCTTGGTCTCAGCAGGAACACCAACACCATACTCGTTTTCACCCGTCACTCTGAAATAGTAGACTTCTCCTTCCTTCAGGTCTGACACCTTGTATGTGAGCCTATGGCACGTGTCCGTCAGCCTGGTCCAGCCTTTCTTACTGGCCTCTCGAATATCAACAAGATAGTTCTTGACCGGTCCACCTCCTTCATTTTCAGGAGTGTCCCAGGACACAGTAGCAGAGGACTTGGTCACTTCCTTGACTTCTACCCGGGCAGGGGGTCCAGGGGAGTCCAGGACTCTGACACTGAGGGTCAGGGAGGCAGTTCCAGCTACACTGGACAGAGTAATTGTGTATTTTCCAGAGTCATTGCGGGTGGCTTTCTCTAAGGTGATCGAAGAGAAGGTGTCTGTGGTGTCAATGACGGCACGAACTCTCAGGTCCACATCAGGCTTCGTCCAGGACACGTTGGGAATGGGTTTGCCTCTGAAGGGCACTGTCAAGGTGAATGAACTGCCATCTTTCACAATAAGAGTCTTCCTCATCTCGTTGCTAATGTCAAACACTGGCTCCTCCTCTCTGTCTTTGGCCACCTGTTTGTCAGTCTCAGGACTAGGCTCACTGGCTCCAATTTTGTTAATGGACTTCACAACAAACACATATTCTACTCCAGGGGTCAGTCCCACCACTGTGAACTCTGTGTTCTTGGTGTTCTGGACTCCAACCATCCATTCATCATCCAGACTCTTCCTGTATTCCACTCTGTAACCTGTCACAGGTGATCCTCCATCAAACAGTGGCTTATTCCAGGACAGAGTCACTGTGGTCTTTGTAGAGTCAATGATTTTAGGTTTAGCAGGAGGTGAAGGCAAGAATTGTGGGTCTTCAGCTTTGGTGAGTGGGCATGGGGTGCTGGGAGCACTGAGTCCAGCAGAATTCTCTGCAAACACTCTGTACTCATACTCACAGCCATCACGAAGATGTGAGGCTTTGACTCTAAGATCATAAACTGGCTTCTTGTTGACACGGCACCAGCGCAGTCCGGTCTTTTCTCGCTTTTCAATGACATAGCCAGAGATACTGCTACCACCATCAGAAACAGGTCTTTCCCAGCAGATTGTCATAGCTTCACTGGTAACAGAAGTAACCTGGACATTGGTAGGAGCAGCAGGGACAGTAAATGGATCCATGGCCTTTGTGGGTTCACTCTCCAAAGCTTCTCCATCTCCGTATTTGTTAACTCCTCTGACTCTGAAGATGTACTCATTTCCTTTGAGCAGCTTGGTTACTTTACATGTGGTGGCCTTCATGTCACCATAGACTAGAGTCCATGCAAGACGGCTTGTCTCACGTTTTTCCACAATGTAATGCATGATTTCGGCTCCACCGTTCTCTTGCGGTGGTCCCCAGGTGAGGGTACATTTCTCTGCTGTGAGGCCTGACACCGCCAAAGGTCCTGAAGCAGGCCCAGGCCTGTCCAGAACCTTGCAGTTAACAGCCACAGATCTAGTGCCCGCCACATTGTGCAGCGTTAGAACATACTGGCCGGAGTCTCTCCTGATGGCATCTCTGACAATTAATGTGGTAGCGAAATTGGTGGAGGTGATTTCACATCTGGCTTTAGCCTCAATTTCCTTTCCATCCTTGGACCAGGAGACAACAGGGAGTGGACGGCCAGTAATTTCAGCATCAATTTTGATGATATCTCCTGCTTTAATAACAACCAGTTGCCTGAGTTTATCATCCATGATTATTGTAGGTGGGTCAACATCGTCCTTGACAGTAACAGGTCCGGTGTTTTCAGAAGGAGCACTCAACAGTTCAGCCGAATTCTTGGCAATGACATGGAAGTCATACTGGACATCTTCTGTGAGACCTGTGACATCAAAGTAGGTGTCTTGGAGGTTGGTAAAGTTACATTTCAGCCAGCGTCCATTTGGAAGTTCTTTACGTTCAACAATATAGCCAGTAATCTTGGCACTGCCTGCATACTCAGGTCCTTCCCAGAAGAGGGAAACTGAGGTCCTTGTGATATTTGTGACTCTGAGGTTATGCGGAGATGGGCATGGATCCCTAGCTGCCACAGGCTCACTTGGCTTGGAGCATGGACCAATGCCAGCCATGTTCTCAGCATAGACTCTGAACTGATAGAGTAGACCCTCTTCTATGCCAGTCATCTTAAACTGATTCTCAGCAACAAGACCTCTGTTAACTTTGGTCCACAAGATGCTACTTTGGTCTTTGCATTCAATGTGATATCCAGTAACAGGGCTACCACCGTCACTGGCAGGTCTGCCCCAGACCACAAGCATGCCAGTCTTGGTGGCCTGTGCAACATGGAGGTTGGTAGGTGGGCCAGGAAGCTCGAATGGATACTGAGCAACAACAGGAGAAGAGTCAATGGCGGTACTCTTGCCGTAACGATTTTCAGCTGCAATACGGAATTGGTACTCTGTTCCCTGGGTGAGACGAGACACCTTAATGGATGTCCTGGCAACTGTGGCTGAGACAATCTGCCATGTAGTTGTTGTTGTATCTCTCTTCTCCACCACATAGTTATTAATCTGGCATCCACCATCATAGGCTGGAGGATCCCAAGACAGACACACAAAGTCAGCACTGACTTCATCAACCACAATGTTACTTGGCGGACCAGGTTTGTCCAGGACTACAACTGAAATCACAGCTGAGTTGGTACCAACAGAGTTTGTCAGGGTGATCTCGTACTTTCCTACATCCTCCTTGGTTGCATCCTTGATGAGAATCTTGGATGAGGTCTTGGAACTCAGAACATTGACCCTTGTCGTCTGTTTAAGTGAATGACCGTCCTTCTTCCAGGAAACCTCAGGCTGAGGTCTGCCTTTAAATGGAACATCAATCTTCAGATCATCTCCTGCCTTTACACTGTATGTGGAAAAGAGCAGGTTAATGGTGGGTATGAGTGTTATATCCTTTACCACAACAGGGGCAGCCAGAGGTTTGGCATCACTCTTTCCTTTGTCATTCACAGCAGTCACCCTGAAGGAGTATTCCTCCCCACTTGTAAGTCCCTCAATGGTAGCTTCCAGTGCTTTGGCTTCACTGCAGACAGTCCATTTGTCATCACCTTTAGGCTGCATCTCCACAATATAACTTGTGATCTTGCTGCCTCCATCATGATCAGGTTTCTCCCATGACAGGGTGACAGTATGACGAGTCACATCAACCAGGACAACTTTACCAGGAGGTAGAGGAGCCTCAGACACCTTGACTTGATCTGTGGAGGCAGGCAGACCAACTCCTAGCTCATTCACAGCAAGCACACGGAAGTAGTAGCGACCGCCCTCCTGTAGGTCAGAGATGATAAATGAGTTTCTCACACAGTTGGTGGAAACACTAGTGAAAGCCATTCTCTTCTGCTCTCTCTTCTCCACAATGTAGTGTGAAATCTTAGCACCACCATCAATGAGAGGAGGTTCCCAGGACAAAGATACAGAGTTTCTCTTGACATCCTTAACCTCCAGGTTGGTTGGAGCACTGGGGGAGTCCAGAACCCTGACATTGATGAAGGCTGATTTAGAGCCACTCAGGTTCTCAAGAGTCAACACATATTTTCCAGTGTCAAACCTGTCAACATTCTCAATCACAAGCATTGTGTAAGAGCTTGTAACTTCAATCTGAGCACGCTCATTCAGAGTACCATCAGCCTTTGACCATCTGACCTCAGGCTCAGGCTTTCCTTTGATGGTCACAAACAGACGCAAAGTGGCAGTGGCACGAACATTGACCATTTTTCTCAGATCAGCGTCCAGTTCAATTTCAGGAGCCTCAAGTTTTTCAGCAGCAATTACAGTACCTGGCAGGTCCACATGCTCCCCCACTCCCTCAATGTTCATGGCACAGATACGGAAGTTGTATTCTGCATTCTCTTTCAGTTTCTTGACAGTGTAGTGAGTGGCCTGAACACCTGTGTATGGTGTACAAGTGACCCATTCATCATCTGCAGCTTCCTTCTTCTCAACAACATATCCAGTGACTGGTGCGCCACCATCATAGATAGGCCTTGTCCAGGACAGGGACACTGTGGTGCTTGAATGGTCTGTAACTTTGGGGTTACTTGGTGGTCCTGGTGGGTATGTGGCATCACAGGCCTTGATGTACTCAGTTGCTGCACTAGGCTTTCCAACACCGGCTGCATTTTCAGCAGACACTCTGAATTCATATGAGTGACCTTCTGTGAGGCCAGTACATCTGAATCTCAGATCAGTCAGCCGCTTCTTGTTACACTTTGTCCATCTGACACCATCTTTATCACGTTTTTCAAGGACATATCCTTCAATCTCAGCTCCTCCATTATTCTCTGGCCTCTCCCAAGTAAGCACAATGGAGTCTTTGGTGATAGCACCAGCCTCAGGTGTAGAGGGAGCACTGGGAGTTGTGAATGGATTGCGAGCAATGACAGGCTCAGATTCAAGAGGCTCACCAACACCATATTTATTCACTGCAGTGACTCTGAAAATGTACTCATTGCCAGGCAGCAGTTTGGTGATTTTGTAGCTGATGGCCTGGATTTTGGGTTCAACCATGGTCCATGACAAACGGCTGGTCTCTCTCTTCTCAATGATATAGTGCGAGATGCCAGCTCCGCCATCATGTGAAGGATGGCTCCAGTGCAGATAACACTTCTCAGCTGTGACACCTTTAACCTCCAGTGGGCCATCTGGAGGACCAGGTCTATCCAAAACTTTAACGTTGACAGGGATCATTTTGACACCTCCAACATTGACAAGTTTGAGGGTAAAGTGGCCACCATCCACTCTGATGCAGTCCTTTACTGTCAGGATGGTACGTGTGAGTGTGGTCTTCACCTCCATTCTTGGTGTACTTTTGTCAATCTCCTTTCCATCCTTCAGCCAAATGACCTCAGGGAGAGGCTTACCACTATAGTCTGCATCAATTTCAAATGACTCACCAGCACTTACAACCGTCAGATCCTTGAATTTAGGATCCATGGTGGCTTCTGGAGCTTCAATTTCATCTTTGGCTGTAATTTCTCCTGTGCTTGGAGAAGGATGGCTAGTGATGCCAGCTGCATTCCTTGCAACAATTCTGAACTCATAAATGCAATCCTCAGTCAGTCCAGTAAGAGTGAACTGGGTGTTGATGATGTTGGTGAAACTAGCTTTCATCCAACGGGTATCCGGGTGCTTCCTTCTCTCAATCACATAACCGGTGATTGCACTGCCTCCGTCATACTGGGGCCTGGTCCACTTAAGTGTCACATGGTTTCTAGTGATTTCAATGGCCTCAGGGGCGCCTGGAGGATCACATGGGTCCCTGGCTACAGTGCTCTCAGAGACCTTACTAGGTGGGCTGAGTCCAGCGATGTTCTCAGCATAAACTCTGAATTCATACTCAATGCCTTCCTCCAGTTCTGTGGTTTTGAAACGTGGCTCTGGGATTAGAAGTTTGTTAAGTTTAGTCCACAACAAACTGTTCTTCTCCTTTCTCTCCAGGTGATAGCCTATTATGGGACTACCTCCATTGTTAGTAGGAGGTTTCCACTCCACCACCATATTGTCCTTAGTTGCAGCAGAAATAACCGGTGTTCCTGGAGCAGCAGGTTCACTGAATGGATACTGAGCAATAACAGAGGGAGAGACAATAGCAGAACTCTTTCCATATCTATTCTCAGCAGACACTCTGAACTGATATTCAACACCAGTCCTCAGCTTGGTGACTTTGATGGTTGTCCTGGCAATAGTAGCAGACACAATCTGCCATGCTGTGGTAGTTGTGTCTCTCTTCTCTACAATGTAGTTGTTGATCTGGCAGCCTCCTGTATACTCTGGTGGTTCCCAGGCAAGACAGACATAATCAGAGCTCACCTCTTCAATCTTCACAGGGCCAGTGGGTGGACCAGGTTTATCGAGAATAACCACAGTGATCTCCTCTGTAGCTGTTCCAACACTGCTGGTGGCTGTGACAGTGTATTTACCAGCATCATCCTTATTTGCATCCTTGATGCAGAGCTTAGTTGAAGATGCTGTGCTGGATACATTTAATCTGGTTGTTTCCTTAAGGGCCTGCCCATCCTTTTTCCATTCAACCTTTGGAACAGGGCGTCCAATTACTGGAATCTCAATTTTCAGATCCTCACCATTCTGCAAGCTGTAAGTGCTGAACGTCATTTTGAATCGAGGTTCAATAGTTACATCTTTAGCAGTGACTGGTGCTGCCAGAGGCCTGGGATCACTTTTGCCCTTCTCATTGAATGCTGAAACTCTAAACATGTACTCATGTCCAGCACTGAGGCCGGTGACAGTGCCATCACATGTTTTGGTTGTGGCAGCCACCACCCATTCTTCTGAGCCCACAGGCTGCATCTCAATATAGTAGCCCATGATCCTGCTGCCTCCATCATGGTCTGGCTTTTCCCAGGAAAGTGAGGCAGATGTCTTCGTCACTTCAGTCAAAACCACCTTACCAACAGACAGAGGAGGCTCAGAGGTCTTAACTGCATCTTCTGTCTCAGCTGCCTGTCCCACACCAAACTCGTTTTCAGCCAATACTCTGAAGTAGTAGATCATTCCTTCAGTGAGGCCAGTGATACGGTAGCTTGTCTTTGTGCACTTGTTGTCCACGTTAGAGTAAACCTTTCTGGTGGATTCACGCTTTTCTACAAGGTAGTTCTTAATTCTTGCACCCCCATCAATAACAGGGGGTTCCCATGTCACAGTGACACTTTGTCTCTTAATATCCTTCACTATCAGATTAATAGGAGGACCTGGAGTATCCAGAACTTTGACAGAGACAAAGGCTGATTTGACACCAGCACTATTTTCTAATTTAAGGATATATTTACCAGCATCATACTTATCACAGATGTCAATAGAAAGCTGAGTGTGGTCTTCACCGGTCTCTATCTGTACTTTACTTGGTAATTCTCCATCTTCCTTAGCCCAGTTAATCTCAGGAGCTGGACGACCCTTAAATGGAATGCAGATTCTCATTGAACCTCCTGCACGGACTACTATTCCCTTCCTGAGCTCTGAATCCAAGATCATCTCAGGAGGATCCATCTTTTCCTGAGGGATGACAGTTCCTTGGATTTCAGTTGGCTCACCAACACCTAGCTTGTTAATGGCACAGATGCGGACTTTGTATTCCTGGTGTTCAATCAACTTGGTGATAGTGAACTTGGTAGCGTTTACTCCAGATGGTGGAGTGCATATGCTCCACTCCTCCTCATCAGCCTTGGTAATTTCCACAGCATAGCCTTGAATTTCACAACCACCATCATAGATAGGTCTATGCCAGGCTACAGTGATGGAGTCTTTACCAGCTTCAACCACATGGGCATTGGTGGGGCAGCCTGGTTCAAAGGTCGGGTCACATGCTTTGAGGTAGGGAGTAGCTGGGCTTGGCTGACCAACTCCAGCTGCATTCTCAGCAGATACTCTGAATTCATATTCATGGTCTTCAGTTAGTCCTGTTACTCTGAAACGCAAGTCTGTCACTCTGCGTTTGTTGCACTTAGTCCATCTCACTCCTGCTCTGTCTCGCTTTTCAACAATATAACCAACAATATCACTGCCTCCAGTTGTTTCAGGGCGGTTCCAGCAAACAGTCATCGAGTCCCTTGTAATGTTGGTGATTTCAAGCTCTTGGGGTGCGCCAGGAGGAACAAATGGATTCCTCATGATAACTGGTGCTGATTCAAGAGGCTCACCAACACCATACTTGTTGACAGCCATGACTCTGAAGATATATTCATTACCCTTCAACAATTTGGTAACCTTAAACATGGTAGCTCCACAATCACCAGAGACCACAGTCCATGCCAGGCGGCTGGTTTCCCTCTTTTGGATGATGTAGTGGGAGATGCTAGCACCTCCATCATGCCTGGGTGGCAGCCATGACAATGAGCACTTCTCCTCTGTGACGTTGCTGACTGTAAGAGGTCCTTCTGACGGACCTGGTCTGTCCAAAACCTTCACACTGAATGGGACAGTCTTGCTTCCAGCAACATTAGTGAGAACCAGTGTGTACTGTCCACCATCCACTCTGATGGCATCCTTCACAACGAGCAAAGCCTTGAAATCAGTATTTTTGATCTCAGCTCTGGCTGAGTTTTCAACCTCAACATCTCCCCTGAACCACTGAGCTGTTGGTATGGGCTTTCCTTCCACACTGGCCTCCAGAGTGAATGTTTCTCCAGCATTGATAACAAGTGTCTGGTTGTACATAGCATCTGTCTCACATTTTGGTGGCTCAACTTCATCCTTAGCTGTGATGGATCCTGTGCTCTCAGATGGTTTGCTGACGGCTCCAGCTGCATTCCTTGCAATAACTCTGAAGTCATACTTATGGTCTTCTTTTAAACCAGAAACTGTGAATTCATGTTCAATGATGTTGGCAAAGCTAGCTTTCATCCACTTTCCTTCAGGAAGGTTACGTTTCTCCACAACATATCCAGTAATCAGGCTTCCACCATCATAGACTGGAGCAGTCCACCTTAGCTTCACTGAGTGTCTGGTCACAATTACAGCCTCAGGACAGCCAGGAGGATCACATGGATCACGGGCTACATAGACCTCAGAAACTTTGCTGCATTTTCCAATGCCAACAATATTCTCAGCAGAGACTCTGTACTCATATTCAATACCTTCCTCAAGAGGAGTAGACTTGAACCTGCAATCTTGGATGAGAGTTTTGTTGATCTTCGTCCAGAGGATGCTGTTCTTCTCTTTCCTCTCCAGATGGTAACCTAAAATGGCACTACCACCATCAGATGGGGGTTTGTGCCACTCAACTACCATATAATCCTTGGAGTATGAAGACACAAATGGTGTTCCAGGAGAACCAGGCTCCTGGAATGGATACTGTGCAACAACAGGCTCTGAATCAATTGCATAACTCTTTCCATATCTATTCTCAGCAGAGATTCTGAACTGGTATTCTGCACCTGTCTTCAGATTGGTAACCTTCAATGTGGTTCTGGCCACAGTGGCAGATACAACCACCCAGTTAGTTGTAGTTGTGTCTCTTTTCTCCACCACATAGTTGGAGATTGGACATCCACCAGTATATGTAGGAGGTTCCCAGGTAAGAGTGATACTTTCAGCACTGATGTCCTCCAACTTGATGGGGCCTGTTGGTGGGCCTGGCTTATCAAGAGTGATCACCTCAATAGAAGCATCTTTGGATCCCAGTGCATTGGCAATGTTGATGCTGTACATGCCACCATCCTCTTTTGTGGCATCCTTAATTGTGAGGGTAGTATGATGAGCGGAGTCTGTGACATTGACTCTTGTTGTCTGCTTGAGGGCAGTTCCATCCTTAGTCCATGTAATGGTTGGTTTTGGATGACCAGCAATCGGTACTTCGATCTTGAGGTCATATCCCACCTGGATGCTGTATGTGCTCACTTTAGGTCTAACAGCAGGCTCAATCACAAGGTCCTTTGCCACAACGGATTGAACCAGTTGTCTGGGATCACTTTTGCCCTTGTCATTAACAGCAGAAACTCTGAACTGATACTCCTCTCCCTTCATTAGGTTTGTCACCACTGTCTCCAGTGCCTTTATAGTAGCACAAACAGACCAAACTTCACTGTCCTTAGGTGCCAGTTCAACTTCATAATGACTAATCCTACTGCCTCCATCATGTTGAGGCTTCTCCCAGGATAGGGTAACAGTGCTGTTTGTAACATCAAGAACACTGACTTTACCTGGCGGTTGAGGCTTCTCAGATATCTTAATTGGTTCTAATGTTTTGGCAGGAAGACCTACACCATATTCATTCTCAGCAAGGACTCTGAAGAAGAAGATTCCACCCTCTGGAAGGGGCTCAATCTTCCATGACATTCTGTTGCAGGTGGTGACAGGGGAATAAACCTTTCTGGTGCTCTCACGCTTTTCAACAATATAATGTTTAATCTTTGCACCACCATCCAGAACTGGAGGCTCCCATGTGAGGGTGACAGAATTCTTGGTAATCTCTTTCACTATGAAGTTCGTTGGTGGACTGGGTGAGTCAAGAACTCTAACACTGATAAAGACTGACTTCACACCACTGGCATTCTCTGCAGTCAAGGTGTACTTGCCACTGTCAAACCGGTCAACATTCTCAATGACAAGTGAGGCATAGGTACCTGTGTTGTCAATCTGAGCATTCTCGTTTATCTCACCATCGGCTTTTCCCCATTTGACCTCAGGAGCCGGACGGCCTCTCACAGGAACAAAGAGTCTCAGAGTGCTGGCAGATCTAATGTTGATCATTTTCCTCATGTCAGCATCCAGGTCAAGATCAGGGGCTTCAAGTTTCTCCTCCAGAAGGATTTTTCCTGGAACATCAGCGTGCTCACCTACACCAACTTTGTTGATGGCACACACTCTGAACTGATACTCATGTTTCTCCAGAAGTTTCTTCACTATAAACTTAGTTACTGAGATTCCAGTAGGAGGAGTGCACATGAACCACTCATCAGATGCTCCATCACAGGCCTCAACAATGTAGGCCTGAATCTCACAACCACCGTCATAGATGGGTTTACCCCATGTGAGGGAAACAGTAGACCTGGATGTGTCTATTACTTTGGGATTGTTTGGTGGGCCTGGTTTGAAGATGGGGTCCAGTGCTTTGTAGTAGATTGTTGGTGGACTAGGTGTGCCAACACCTGCACCATTCTCTGCAGAAACTCTGAATTCATAGCTGTGGTTTTCCATAAGCCCTGTTACTCTGAAGCGCAGTTCACTTACTGTGCGCTTGTTGCATCTAGTCCATCTCACACCATCTTTGTCACGTTTCTCAACCACATATCCTTGGATGGGGCTGCCACCATCATTAGCTGGTCTCTCCCAGGTAACCACCATGGAGTCTTTGGTGATTGTAGAAACTTCAACCTCTGTTGGTGGGCTGGCGGCAACAAATGGATTTCTGGCAATCATTGGCTCAGATTCCAGGGGCTCACCAACTCCATATTTGTTGACTGGAATCACTCTGAAGATGTACTCATTACCAGGCAGAAGTTTAGTGATCTTAAGGTTGAGGGTCTGAACTTTAGGTTCAACTACAGTCCAAACAAGTCTGCTTGTTTCCCTCCTCTCAACAATGTAATGAGAACATTCACTGCCTCCATCTTGCAAAGGTGGCTTCCATGAAATGGAGCATTTCTCACTGGTGACACCATAAATAGAGATTGGACCCTCAGGTGGACCTGGTCTGTCCAGAACCTTGACATTAATGTTAACAGATTTTTCTCCTCCTACATTCTTGACTAGCAAAGTGTACTGGCCTCCATCAACACGAATGGCTTCTTTAACAATGATGCTGGCTGTGAAATCCGTGTTCTTGACCTCAATGCGAGCAGCTTCGGTAATGGCTTGTCCTTCCTTCAGCCAGTACACTGTGGGAACAGGCTTACCATAAATAGAAGCCTCAAGTTTGAATGTTTCTCCAGCATTTACCACTACAGCCTGGGAGTACTTGGATTCTAAGTCAATCTTGGGTGGATCCACCTCATCCTTGGCAGTGATGGCTCCAGTAGAGTCTGAGGGCTGACTGAAGACACCTGCCGAATTTCTGGCAATGACACGGAACTCATAAACCTGATCTTCTGTGAGACCAGTGACAACAAATGTAGTATCAATGATGTTGGTGAAGCTAGCTTTCATCCAGCGGCCAGATCCCTCCTTCTTCTCAACCACATAGCCTGTGATCTTAATACCACCATCATACTCAGGTTTGGTCCATCTGAGTGTCACCTGGTTTCTGGTAACAATGACAGCCTCTGGTTTTCCTGGTCTGTCACAAGGATCTCTGGCCACTTGCATTTCACTCAGTTTGCTGGCTTTGCTGAGGCCAACAATATTCTCTGCATAGACTCTGAATTCATATTCAATACCTTCCTCAAGGCCAACAACCTTAAATCTGGTCTCTGGAATGATTAATTTGTTCTGTTTGACCCATAGTATGCTATTTCGTTCTTTACCCTCCAGGTGGTAGCCAAGGATCTTGCTTCCACCATCATTGCTGGGTTTCTCCCATACAACCGCCATGCTCTCTTTGGTTGCTGACTGAACAACTACAGAACGGGGGTGGCTGGGCACTTCAAATGGATACTGTGCAATGACGGTTTCAGAGAGCAGGGCAGAGGACTTGCCATATCTATTTTCTGCAGAAATCCTAAACTGATACTCCTGTCCTGTCTTCAGACGAGCAGCTTTAATAGTGGTTCTGGCCACTGTAGCTGACACAATCTGCCAGTTGGTGGTGGATGTGTCTCTTTTCTCAACAATGTAATTGTTAATAGCACAACAACCATCATACTCTGGTGGATTCCAGCTGAGGACCACACTGTCAGCAGTGATTTCATCCATCTTAATGGGGCCAGTTGGAGGACCAGGCTTATCTAGAACAATGACACTGATGTCTGTAGATGCTTCTCCAACTGTGTTGTTTAGTTTGACAGTGTATGTGCCAACATCATCTCTGCAAGCCTCCTTAATGACCAGAAGAAGGTTTTTGTCAGTGGCTTCAGCATTAACTCTTGTTGTTTCCTTGAGAGCAACTCCATCTTTGAGCCAAGTCACATTAGCTCTGGGACAGGCAGCGTACGGTACATCTATCTTAAGATCATCACCTGCTATTCCACTGAAGGTACTGAAAATCAGTTTGAATGTTGGTGAGATAACTAGGTCCTTAGCAACCACGGGCATACTGAGAGGACGTGGGTCACTAACTCCCTTTTCATTGGCAGCAGAGATGCGGAACATATACTCCTCTCCCTGCGTAAGGCCGGTTACAACAGCCTCATTTGTCTTCACCACCATTACCTGGGTCCACTTCTCACTTCCTTTACCTTGCATTTCAACAATATAGCCTGTGATTCTGCTACCACCATCATGGTCAGGCTTCTCCCAAAACAGTGTGACGCTGGTGCCAGTCACTTCACGAAGGGACACCTTTCCTGGAGGTAGTGGTTTCTCTGAGACTTTGATTGGTTCAGGGGTTTCTACTGGGAGGCCAATGCCAAATTCATTTTCGGCCAGGACTCTGAAGGAATAAAGCTTTCCTTCCTCCAGATCTCCAATCTTCCAGCTGGACTTGTGGCAGCTAGCGCAAACTGTTGAGTAAGCTTTTCTGACTGACTCACGCTTCTCCACAATGTAGTTGCGAACTCTGGAGCCACCATCAATAAGAGGTGCATCCCAAACGATGGAGACTGAATCTCTAGTGACTTCTTTGATGATCAGATTTTGAGGTGCTCCAGGAGTATCTAGCACTCTGACATTGACAAAGGCGGTCTTGCTTCCTGAGGCATTCTCTACAGTTACCATGTATTTACCTCCATCAAATCTGTCAACATTTTCAACTTGAAGAGTGGTGAAAGATGGAGTAATTTCAATGTTGGCTTTGTCCAAGGATTCTCCATGTTCTCTTGACCATTTTACTTCTGGTGCCGGTCTGCCTTTGATAGGTACAAAGAGTCTGAGTGTGCCGCAAGCCCTGATGCAAACCACTTTACGCAACTCTGCTCCAAGTTCAATTTCAGGAGCAAGCAGTCTGTCTTCCGCCTTGGGGGTTCCTGGTACAGCAGCTGGTTCTCCAACACCTTCACAATTAGTGGCACAGATGTTGATTTTGTACTCTTGGTTTTCTTTAAGGTTGGTAATAGTGAAGGAGGTTGCCGTCCATCCTTTCTTGGGAGTGTGGATTGTCCATTCATCTTCCTCAGGCAGGCAGGTCTCCACAATGTAACCAGTGATTTCAGAACCGCCATCATAGACAGGCTTGTTCCAAGCCAGGGTGATGGAGGACTTGGTTGTGTCCAGAACTCTGGGGTTTCCTGGAGGTCCTGGCTGGAAGATGGTGTCAATAGCTTTGTAGAATGGACTGGAAGGACTAGGTTGGCTTAGACCAGCATTATTCTCAGCAAATACTCTGAATTCATATTCATGTCCCAGAGTGAGGCCAGAAACCTTAAATCGCAAGTCTGTTACAGTTCTCTTGTTGCACTTCACCCAACGTAGGCCAGTCTTATCCCTTCTCTCAATTACATAGGTGTTAATTCTGCTGCCACCATCATGTTCAGGACGCTCCCAGCAGACAACCATGGAGTCCTTTGTAATTGTGGTGACTTCAGGCTGAGTTGGTGCGTCACTGACAACATATGGGTTGACACAAATGACTGGTTCAGACTCCACAGGTTCACCAACACCATACTTGTTGACTGCCATCACTCTAAATATGTACTCATTGCCTTTCAGTAGCTTAGTTACTTTGAACCTGTTTGCTTGAAGGTCTGTGGCCACATTTGTCCATGCGAGCCTACTAGTCTCACGTCTCTGAATGATAAAGTACTCAATCTTTGCACCACCATCGTGAGTTGGATGCAGCCAGTTGAGAACACATTTCTCTGCAGCTATGTCTGTAATAGTGAGAGAATCTGGTGGTCCAGGTCTGTCCAGTACCTTGACATTGAACGTAAACTTAGCAAAGCCACCAGGGTTACTGGCAGTTAGCGTAAAAGCACCACCATCCCTTCTCAGAGAATCTTTGTTGATAAGAGTCGTGTGGAAGTCAGATGTCTTTATCTCTAACTTAGCTGTATCCTCAAGCTCCTTTCCTTCCTTGGTCCAAACAAGAGATGGAATTGGTCTGCCAGTCACATTGGCCTCCAGCTTGAAAACCTCTCCTGCCATGACAACAACATTGCTGCTATAAGATGCATCAACATCAAGCCTGGGTTCTTCAATGTCATCTCTGCAAGTGATAGCTTCTGAAGGCTGAGATGGAGCGCTAACAGAACCTGCTGAGTTTCTAGCAAACACACGGAACTCATAAGTGGCATCTTCAATCAGACCGCTGACAGTGTAGATGGTCTCGAGGATGTTGTTGAAGTTGGCTTTAAGCCAGCGTCCATTGGGCAGCTCTCTCCTCTCTACTGTATATCCAGTGATGGAGAATCCACCATCTCCCTCTGGTTTGGTCCATGAAACAGTCACCTCATGCCTGGTGATATTCAGAGCCACAGGTTTGCCTGGTGCATCAACTGGATCCAAAGCATACATAGGCTCGGAGGGTTTGCTTGGTTTGCTGAGGCCAGCCATGTTTTCAGCAATAACACGATGCTCATATGCAATTCCATCAACAAGACCAGTGGATTTAAAGATGTTTCCAACAACAAGATTTTTGCTGACTCTCTGCCAAAGAATGCTGTTTTTCTCTTTTCTGTCAACATAGTAACCAAGAATGGCACTGCCTCCATCAGAGGATGGTTCATTCCAGCTTAAGGTCATTGAGTCTTTGTTGAAAGAGGTAACTGTAGGAATGCCTGGTTGTCCTGGCACATCAAATGGATAAGCAGCCACTACGGCTTCAGAGATGATGCATGGTCCGATGCCGTATCTATTCTGGGCCCTGACACGGAACTGATAAGAAGTTCCAGTGTTGAGTCGGGCTGCCTTGAATGTGGTGCGAATAACTGTAGCTGCCAACTCCACCCATGATGTACCAGTGGTTTCCCTCATCTCCACAATGTAGTTGTTGATGGGGACGCCTCCGTCATTTTCTGGTGCTTCCCAGGACATGAGGACATAATCGCATGAGACTTCCTCCAGCTTAATTGGACCTGTGGGAGGGCCGGGAATGTCGTGGACCAGAACTGTGATGGTCTCTGTTAATGTGCCAAGCAAGTTCTTTCCAGTCATGGAATACTGGCCTCCATCAGTTCTCTTGATCTCACCGATGTTGAGAATGGTGGATGTTGATGTGGTTTCAGTGTTGATTCTCTGGGTTTCCTTCAGTACAATGTCTCCCTTTTTCCAGGTAACAACAGGTCTGGGCTTTCCAAGAACAGGAATCTCCACCTTGACACGATCTCCGGCCTTGGCAATGACAGTCTTCTGGTAGACTCCACGCAGGTCAAAGGATGGCGCAGAAGTCTGCTCTTTAATTACAGCTGGTCTGCTCTCACGTGGATCACTCCTGCCTGATGCATTCACAGCCATGATGCGGAAAGTATACTCTGCACCCTCAATCAGATCGGGGACAGTATAGTCCAGAGCCTTGATTGTGGTCATATGGACCCAATGCTCTGTGTCCTTCTTCTGGGCCTCAATGACATATCCAGTGATCAAGCTGCCCCCATCATGCAGGGGCTTGGTCCATGTCAGGCTAGCACTATCAGCTGTTACGTCTGTGACATACAAGTTCTCAGGTGCAGAAGGAGCCTGGGAAACTCTGATTGGTTCAGGGGTTTCAGCTGGCTCACCTACACCCAGGTCATTCTCAGCAGAGACACGGAAGTAGTAGTAAGCTCCTTCCTCCAGGTCAGGGATCTTGAAGGAACACTTTTGCCACGTGGTGCTCAGCACAGTGTAGGCCTTCTTAGTGGCCTCTCTCTTCTCAACAATGTAGTTGTGAATCTTAGAGCCACCGTCGATAATGGGGATCTCCCACTGGAGGGTGATGCTGTTCTTAGTGATCTCTCTAGGTTTGAGGTTCACTGGGGGCCCTGGTGTGTCTAGAACTTTAACATTAACAAAGCCGGTCTTCTTTCCAGCAACATTCTCCAGACAGAGATTGTACTTTCCAGCATCATATCTGGTGCAGTCAGGAATGACTAGCAGAGTGTAAGACTCTGTGGTGTCAATGTGGGCACGGGTCTTCAGGTTGGTATCATCTTTAGTCCAGGTTACTTCAGGAACTGGACGGCCTTTAATGGGAACAAACATACGGATCGAAGCACGGCACCTGACTACCAGGGTTCTCCTGAGTTCAGCGTCCAGCTCAAAGTCTGGTAGTGACTCCTGGTCCACCAGTTCAGTCACCTTCTCAACCTCTGCTGGTTCACCAACTCCCTCAGAGTTTATAGCTTTGACTCTGAAGTGGTATTTGCCTCCCTTTTGAAGTTTACCGATAACATATTCAGTAGCTTTCATTGGGTACTGGTTCTCAGTTTCCCAGTCATCATGTCCTTCTTTTTTGTACTCTACGAAGTATCCCTCTACTTCAAGACCACCATCGTAGTGAGGTCGGCCCCAGGCAAAGGTGGCAGTGGTTTTTGTGGTCTCCGTAATTCTGGGGTTGGATGGAGGACCAGGTGGATCTATGAAACAGAAAAAAGAAAAACAACTAAAACAGAAACTGACATTGTAGTTTTTACTTCATTTAATACATGGATTGGAATGAATGTTTGATAGATGTGTTTGTGACAGATTATCAATGTGCAAATAATCTCCTAGAGAAACTTAAAGAAATCTTCCACACTGGATGAATACTTTGCTTGTTTGTAATCTGTATTTCCACAAATCACATCGTTTTACATGTAGAGAGTTTTAATGTTGTTTGCAGTGTAGGGCTGGATCAGTTTTTCAGTGCAGTTTCCAGTTCACTTACACACAATGTCCTTGGTCATGACGGGGTGTGACGGCTCACTGGGCTCCCCAAATCCAGCCTTGTTCTCAGCAGTGACTCTGAACTCATACTCCACACCCTCGCTTAGGCCTTGCACCTTGAAGCGCAGGTCAGGGATTGTCCTCTTACATGCCCTCACCCATCTCAAGCCTCTCTTCTCTTTCCTCTCTACACAATAT
Organism: Apogon hyalosoma; assembly: GCA_037367295.1. NCBI lineage: Eukaryota > Metazoa > Chordata > Actinopteri > Kurtiformes > Apogonidae > Apogon > Apogon hyalosoma. The sequence continues at coordinate 35,402,225 of JAPQRP010000016.1, read as the reverse complement.
CCTCTGATGTCACTTCCACCATCCTGCACTGGTCTCTTCCATGAAATGGTGACAGCGTTCCTGCTCACATTGTCAATCTCTGGTGTCGATGGTGGGCCTGGTTGACCTATAGACCCAACGTACACAAGAAGATACGGGTTAGTTTAAATTCACTTCCATTTGGGGCACTTTAAAAATGATGCTATCAGATGAAGTTGTAGAAACTATCATGAGGCTTTGGCTGCTTTCTGACACAACAATAAACACACAGACACCATATAAGATAAATATGTGTGTTCACTCGTACATATGACCCCTTTAAGATAGAACATGTTGCTCATTTAGATCCTGAAATCCTTGGTGTAGATCAGAAAGAAATTTCTATTTAAATTATACAACATAAGATCATATATAAAGTATAAACGTACGGAAGCTGTCGACCATTTTGACTGGACCAGACTGGCTCGAGTCTCCGGTGCCGTACTGGTTCACAGCAGACACTTTGAAGATGTACTCATTGCCTTTGATCAGTTTGCTGGCTACGTATCTGCAGTCCACAATGTTGTCAGCGAGCTTGGTCCACTGTAGCCGACTGGTCTCTCTCTTCTCCAGAATGTATGACTTGATGGAACATCCTCCATCCTCCTCAGGTGGAAGCCAGGTTAGAGTACACTTTTCTGCAGAAATGTTGCTGGCCTCAATGGGTCCTGGAGGTCCAGGGACATCCAGGACCTTCACCTTCACATGTTCTTCCTTGATGCCGAAGGGGTTGCTGGCAGTGATGACATAGTCTCCAGTGTTCTTCCGGCTTGCATACTTGATAGAGAGAGTGGATGAGGTGGGGGTGCTGGTGATGGTGACCACTTCGGAGCTCTTCAACTCACGACCTCCCTTGGACCACATAGAGGTGGGTGGTGGTTTACCAACAATCTTGGAGGCGGTGACCACAATGGTGTCTCCAGCTCTGACCATCACTCCATCCTTCATGTCTGGGTCGATAGTAATAGTTGGAGGCTCTGTGGAAGAAAAACCGTATCAGAATTAAAAGAGAGAAACTCATGAAAACATGGACTAGTTAAAATGAGCATTTATAGTATTTATATTAATTTTAAAGTCTTTCTTTGCAGTGAGGTTTACTCACCATACTCGTCCTTGCAGGTCAGCAGTTCAGTTTCCTCTGAAGCCGCACTGATGGCTCCAGCAGAGTTCTTAGCCCTGATCCTGAACTGATACTGAGATCCTTCAGTCAGGTCAGTGACAGTGAAGGCGCAGCCCTGGATGTTGACATGATTGGCCTTCATCCAGGCTTTACCTCCAGCCTCCAGCTTCTCCACCATATAGCCAGTCAGCTTGTAGCCGCCGTCATATTTAGGAGCCGTCCAGATCAGTGTGACGGTGCTCCTGGTGATGTTTATCACCTCAGGTTTACCAGGAGGATCTGACAGAAATCACACAAAGAACATGTGTTAAATTTAAGTTTTTTTTTTGTTTTTTTTTACCTACCTTTAACCTATAGATCACTGAGAACTAACCACTACTTACAATATTATCCATTAACAGTGCAAATGGATATAAACTCACCGATTGGATCCAAGGCGACCACAGCCTCAGTGACTTTGCTCGCCTTTCCGAGGCCAGCCATGTTCATGGCCATCACCCTGAACTCGTACTCTAGTCCTTCAATCAGGCCAGTGACTCTGCACTCCTTCACCCTCAGAGGAGTCTTACTGGCCCGTTTCCACATCAGGCTGTTCCTCTCCTTAAACTCCACATGATATCCTTCACAGTAGAAAAAATAGGGTTCATCAACTTATTTTCCTTCTTAAATGTTTGTTGTTTTTTGTTGAACTGATGTTTAATGTCTGTATGTTACCAGTTATAGGGGAGCCACCAGTGTCCTTTGGATCAGACCAGGTCAAGATGGCTGACTCATGGCGGATGCTCACAATCTCTGGCGGAGCCGGTGCCTCAGGTGCATCTGGGGAAAAAAACAGTTATTATGATGCCATTAATCACTTAAGGTGTGAAACAACCTAACAATAAACAAATGATAAAACATAGTTTTAAAAATTATTTTTGTCTTTTTTAAATCTTCAGTTTCAAAACAGCAACATAATTTCATGTGTATTGATAATATGGTTCTAATGACAGGTGATCTTTATGGTGTTATCACTGTCAGAAACAATCACAATTTACAGAAAGGTTTAATTTTTTTTAAGTTTTAAAAAGGTTTTAAAGAAGTCATCTCTCTTCAGTTATATCTGAATCAAACTGACTTTGGATCAACATAAATGGGTAATGAATATTTATATAAATAATCAGATTCTTCTCAAGTGCATGTTTTAAATAAAGAATATAAGCAAGTGTCCACAGAATGATGACAGAATTTAAATCACAATGCATCACTACAACCCTAACTGAGAATTGATTCAATATTACAGTGATACTAATCCTTTATCAGAAGGTGTTACTCACTAAATGGATGTTGAGCGATGACTGGGTCTGATCTCAGATGTTCTCCAACCCCGTACTTGTTCTCAGCAAAGACTCTGAAGATGTACTCGATTCCATCATGCAGTCGGATCACCCTCATGGTGGTCTTCTGGATGGCCGATGCTACAGTCGCCCACCTGTTGTCAGTTGTCCTCCTCTTCTCCACGATATAGTTTGACACCTCTGCGCCACCATCATCTGTGGGTGGTCCCCACTCCAGAGTGATGCCATCAGCGGTGATCTCGTCAAACTTAATGGGTCCGGAGCAAATGCCAGGTTTGCCCACCACCTTCAGCTGGAACTTACAGTCTTTGGATCCAGCGCTGTTCCTGACGTTGATGGTGTAAGTGTCAGCATCACCCCTCTGGCAGTCCCTGATCAGCAGTGTGGTGACACCCTGTGACGCCTCCACACACATCCGGCCAGTGTCTCCCAGACCCATGTCACCCTTTTTCCAGGTGGCAGTTGGGTAGGGAATACCGATGACGGGGATGTTGATCCTAGTGGTGCTGCCCTCCTTCACCACACAGCACCCCTCATGCAGACTGCTCAGGTTACAGTCAGGTAGCACTGAAACATGACACCATTTATGATTAGAATTGTTACTCGTTCCTTAAAACCATCCAATATAAAGTTTCAGAAACACAAGCTTCTGTAATTGTAGACATGTTCTAGAGGAGCATTCACCAGAGGTGAGATTTTCTTACCGAACTGGTCCTTGGCGACCACAATGAGCTCAGTGGGTGGTCCCTCCCCAGATTCGTTGAGGGCTTTGACCCTGAAATGGTACTCTTTGCCGTCAGTCAGCTCTCCAATGGTATGTGAGGTGTTCTTGCCCTTCAGGATTTGCATCCACTTCTCTGTGCCATCGCTTTGTTCCAGGATGTAAGCTGAGACAAAGCTGCCACCGTCACTGATTGGCTTCTTCCAGCCCAGAGTGATGGAGTTCTTGGTGGTCTTCAGGGCCTTGAAGTCTGTCACTGGACCAGGTTGTTCTGAAAAGGAAAAGGAGTTTGGTTAGCATGTGATCCATTTAATCTAACCTAATGTAACCTAATCTTTTGTATCTACCTGATGCCCGGACGCTGCCGGGTGTTTCACAGCCCTCTCCGATGCCGTATGCATTCTCAGCCAACACTCTGAAACAGTAGGCCTGACCAGGCTCCAAGTTCATGATCCTGAATGAGGGCTTAGCACAATTAGCAGACACACAGGTCCAAGCCTTCCTCTCAGCCAGACGCTTCTCCACGATGTAGCCCTTCACTGGACTGCCGCCGTCAATCAGAGGGGCATCCCAGGTGATCCAGGCATGGGTTCTGGAGGTCTCCTTCACGGTGAGGTTCACAGGAGGTCCAGGAGAATCTGAGAAAGACAAGAAGAAATATAATCATGTTAGGGTTTGTTTCCTAAATTGAGAGACTCACTGGTTAAGACTCAAGTTACAGGAGAAACATTTTCCACAGGTGATCTTCTAGAGGTGTTATCAGTTAATTGAGAACACCTGCATGCATTCTGTTTTGCATCTTCATTCCATTTCTTTTACTTTGGTTTCATCTCTGATGTCTTACCGTTGACTTTGACCACAATGGTGTAGCTCTTGGCTCCGCTACTGTTCTCCAGAGACAGCATATATTTTCCAGCATCGTATCGGTTAACATCCTCAACCATCAGCAGGGTGTCCCACTCAGTTGTCTTGATCAGAAGACCATTTCTCTCTTTCAGGTTGCCATCCACCTTGGTCCAGGTCACTTTTGGGGCTGGACGTCCTTTCAGAGGAACGTAGAGTCTCATAGTGACTCCGGCTCGAAGAACCAAAGCCTTTCTGAGGTCGGCATCAAGTTCAGCTTCAGGAGCGACTGAGGAAAGATACAAAGTTTAATAAAACACTGTACTTACAGAGTTCAGTGTCCTCTACATTCTCCATCTATTTATTTCTACCTTGTATTAATTAACTTCAATTAAAACTTAAATTAGTTCAATGTCCTATTATGTGTGACTTTTACACTAATTATTGACATAACATATCACCTTTGGGAGAGTTTGATCATATTTTATTATATTGTACTGTCCATATTAAACCTGTCAAATGTTTTTAAAATACTAAATAAAACACTTGTAGACATACTAAGGATGTCCTTGGGCATGTGGTTTCCTGGGACCTCGCTGGGTTCACTGTATCCGATCTTGTTGACAGCAGTGACTCTGAACTGATACTCTGTGTTGTCTATCAGAGCGGTCACTAAGAACTTGGTGGCCTGGAGATTTTTGGGCACATTGCACTTCATCCACTCCTCAGAGTCTGCTCTCTTACACTCCACCAGATAACCAATGATCTCACAACCACCGTCGTAGGCGGGTTTGGTCCAGCTGAGGCTGATGGAGCTCTTGGTGGAGTCCACCACCTTGGGGAAGGCAGGTGGGCCAGGAGGATCTGGATTACACAGGTGCAGAGTTATTATTTTTGCATAAATCATAAATCATTAGCACCAGTCTTGTTTCTTTGAATTGTTTGGATCCAAATGGATACTCACAGACAGGGTCGATGGCAAGAGCGGCATTAGAGGCGTCACTGGGTTTACCGAGACCGGCTTTGTTAATGGCAATAACTCTGAACTCGTACTCAGAGCCCTCAGTCAGCTGAGCGGCCTTGATGGTCCTGTCGATGACTGGACGGCGGTTCACTTTGGCCCAGGTCAGCTCTGTTGCCTCTCGTTTCTCCACCATGTAACCGAGGATGGTGGCCTTGCCGTCATTGGCAGGAGCCTTCCAGCTGACAGTCATGGAGTCCTTGGTGATGTTGGTGATGACGGGAGGATCGCAGGGACCAGGAACATCTGAGGGGGAAGACAAGCAGATGATCATCTGACTATTGTCCATTATAATTACTAGGACCACATGTGCAAAACTTGTGATTTTATATCTGTTTTAAGCTACACTTCACCTAAACTCCAGTAACAGATCACCCGCTGACAAAAGAGTTATACTGTAGGTATTAATGATATTTTTGTAATTTTCTGAAAAATATTTTTTTTACTCATCTAGTGGTGTGTATTAATTTTAATCTAAAATTGATTTGATGTAAAACTTTTTGTTTTGTTTTGTTTTTTGTCAGACCTGGTCTCTGTAACATAAGTACGACATATGCTGGTTTTCACTGCATCATATAGTGGATCCATCTAATTCATCTGATGTAAACTTTATACTGAGAACAATCTCAGAATTATCTAACATATTAAACTACATCCAAGTGTTTCTTTGTGTAGATGTTCAGAGCTAAATAAGCAGCAGATAGAAGTATGTCAGTCTTAACTCACCGTAGGGATTCTTCACCATGACGCCATCGGTCATGATGGGGTCTCCCACTCCATACTGGTTCTCAGCACTGACTCTGAACTGGTACTCATGTCCCTCAATGAGCTTCTCCACTGAACAGTCAGTGATGTGTCCATGAATGTTGGACGTGACCAGTGCCCAGTTGGCTCTGCTAGTCTCGCGCTTCTCGATGATGTAGTTGGTGATTTCAGAACCACCATCGGCATGCGGGGGCTCCCAACGCAGCTTCACACGGTCCGCAAATACCTTGGTGATTTTCACTGAAGCTGGAGGACCAGGTTTGTCTGTTGACAAAACACAGGAGGAGTTGATTTGATTCTGTGTGTTAGAGTATGCCTCACATAAAACAGTCAAGTTATATCACTGCTAACTTACCAAGCACCTTGACCTTTATGGTGGCGTACTTGGTGCCACTGGTGTTTTCAGCATTGATGGCGTAGTCTCCAGACTCCTTCCTGGTGACGGAATACAGTTCCAGTATGTGGACATGTTTCTTCTGGACCATCTTCATTCCCTCGGCGAGCACCAGTGGAACTCCATCTCTCTTCCAGCTCACCTTGGGCAGTGGTTTACCAAACACCTCAGCATCCAGGAAGACGTTGTCTCCAGCTTTGACAATAATCATGTTCTTCATGTTAACGCCCAGGTCAATGCGAGGAGCAACTGCACAGAAGGAAGGAAAATAAAGAAATAGTTATCCTCAATAAACAGATAAGTGTACCCTGTGGAATCCAGAGTCTGCTGCGTGGGGTCATACCATTCTCAGCAATGATGGGAATGGGGTCAGACAGTTCGGACGGTAGGCTGACATTAATGGCAGTCTTGGCGATGACCCTGAACTGGTACTGAGCTCCCTCCTCAAGGCCTGAAACAATGTAGTTCTCCGTCTGGATGTTCATGGCATTGGCATTGCAGCGAATCCAGTTCTCCCCTGGAAGCTTTGTGTACTCCATAAAGTAGCCGATCAGCTTGCTGCCTCCATCATGTTGTGGTCGACTCCAGACCAGTGACACAGAGCTCTTGGTTACGTCCATGGGCTCAGGTTTACCTGGTTGATCTGAAAAGATGAGCAAAGCAAATGAGGCTTAAAACTACATCTGAAGGTGTTCTATTCTTTTGGTCTTGAACCTGAAGTAAATCTGACTCGTGTGATATGCTTTGTGCTTTGACCATTCTGATCAGCTGGTTGGTGTTTTCTTACCAACAGCCGTCCTGGCAGTGATGAAGTCGGTCTGTTTGCAGAGTTTGCCCTGTCCGGCTATGTTGAATGCAGACACTCTGAAGGTGTACTCCAGACCTTCGATCAGACCGGTGCAGGTGTACTGAGTGGCCTTCACCATAGACTCGTTGGCTTTGACCCACAGAAGGCTGTTCCTCTCCTTCTTCTCAATGCAGTATCCGGTGATGGGGCTGCCACCGTCGCTGCTTGGACGCTCCCATGACAGGATCACAAAGTCCTTGTTCACTTTGTTGATCTGCAGGTTCCTAGGCTCGCTAGGAGGATCTGAAGACAAACAACCTCCATCAATCCACTGTGAAACCAGACTACAGGTACAAATCATGGTTTGTGAAGGACCATTTGACAGAGAACTGACAGCGTTCGCAACAAGTTAAGATTACAGAGATAAAATTAATAAAATAATATGTATAATTAATATTCATAATTAATAAAATTATTATGACACCCATAACACCCATTTCTAACTGTGATTAATGTAAACCTCAGGTGAACAGAGCAGTGTCAGGTTATGGTCAGTATTTACTGGTGGATTTTTTTTTTTTTCAGCAGCATTTATCTAGAGTTCATCATGTGATTTTCTTGACACATAATACAACAAATTCCAGCCAATCATGAATTTTGAAGACAAACTGTACTTAAGACAGTTTAACGCCTATAGTTCAAGATACAGGACTTTAGACCTTTTACAAACTGAGAATCCACACATTTGGCTCTGATAGATCCTTTTTCTCCTGTCCCATGTGCTTCTGTATCAGCCTTTGAATATCCATTATGAGTCAGACATTAATATCGTCAGACAACAAATCAAACCTTGGATTTAGGATGTAGGATGTTCTGAGACATCTGTAACATCTAACGTGTTGTTTTCACGTGTCCAATGCATTTTTAAAGGCTGGAGTGTTTACTGCAGGCTGTTAACAGGCCGTTTCACTGTCTGAGTTTCTTATTTTGAATGAGACTCACCAAATGGATAGCGTGCGATCATCTTCTCAGAGTAAATGGGCTCAGAGATGCCGAACCTGTTTTCGGCTCTGACTCTGAAGCTGTACTCTTTGCCTGGTGTGAGCTTAGTCATCCTGAAGCTGGTCTTGGTGCAGGATGTGGACACGGTGACCCAGTCTCCCTGGCTCACGTCACATTTTTCCACGATGTAGTTGGTGATGTTGCTGCCTCCATCCTCCTGTGGGGAGTTCCACAGCAGAGTGCAGGCATCGATGTCCTGCTCTGTGATTTCCAGAGGAGCCTCAGGAGGTCCAGGGATGTCTGCACAGAGGACAGCACATTAATAAAGGCCAATAAACTTCTAGCTGGGAGGTGAATTTACAGAGAACTTTTATGAATGAACTGGATACTGATGTAATTAGTGATAGATTTGAGTGACAGACTAACCCATGATGGTGACTCGGAGGATCTGGTTGACCTGGCCAGTGCTGTTTTCAGCTGACAGACTGTAGTATCCGCTGTCCTGTCTGGTCACGTTCTTGATGATGAGTGTGCAGGAAGTGAGGGTCTTGATGACCTGCAGGCGGTCTGACGTCAGGACGTCCTCGCTGCCCTGTTTCCACTTACAGAATGGAGGTGGTTTACCTGCCACGATGGCTTCAACCACCATCTTAGATCCAGCTCTGGCTGTTACCACATCTGGCATGATGATCTTTGGAGCCACTGAGGAGGAAGAATGGCAAGAGTTTATTGTCAAAGCAACAACAGAACAGGCAACAAAACAAAACATCGGGTTTATTTATTTATTTAACCTTTATTTAACCAGGAAGTCCCTTGAGATACAATCTCTTTTTCAAGGGAGACCTGAAGTTAAGTAACTGACACCACATTTTGTAAAAACTAAATAATATGCAGCTAATTTTGACCGTATTTTGTAATGACTCCTCTACATGTAACATATTGACATGTATGTCACAGTTTATTTACTATATAATGAAGTTAACATATTTTTTGAGTTATGATGTAAGTGTTCTAAATGTTCTATTCTTTATTCCTTTTGTCATTTCAGTGGGTCTGAGGTTCGTTTACTTACTTAGTTGCTCTTTGACCTCGAACACTCCTTCAGCTTCTCTTGCAAGGCTGGTTCCCACTGCGTTTCTTGCTGCAACTCTGAACTTGTATTTGGTTCCTTCTTTCAGGCCAACTACCACAATGGTCAGGTCTTTGACCACAGAGTATGGCGTCCACTTGTCCTCGGGTGCCCCTGCTTCCTGATAGTCCACCACATAACCATTGATCTTGGATCCACCGTCTCTGAGTGGCTTCAGCCAGCCCAGTGTGGCACTGTTCTTAGTGATCTCCAACACGTCCATCTTCTTTGGAGGGTCCGGTTCACCTGGATACATCACAATACATGTTAGGAAGAACAAGAGAAAACAAGACAGAGGTACAGGATGTGGAATTGAAGTGCTAGAGCTTGAGACTTACTCATGGCATCCACAGCCAGGTAGGACTTGGGTGAGTCCTGAGGAACGCCAATGCCGTACTTGTTGCAGGCCATGACTCTGAAGTAGTACTCAATGCCAGGCGTCATGTTGGTGACCTTAAAGCTGGGTTTCTTGTGATCCTCTGTGCACTTGGTCCAGGTCTTGCGGTCCACCTCACGTTTCTCTACGATGTAGTTGGTGATGGGGCTACCACCATCATTCTCTGGAGGCAACCAAGACAGCTGAGCCGTGGTCTTTGTGATGTCAGTTGCCTCAAAGCCACCAACAGGTCCAGGAGTGTCTGAAGAGAAAATAAGTCAGAATCACAACAGTCAGACGTTACAACGTTATTCAGACCTTATTCACGCCTCAGTAAAACTAGGGAAACATGAGGGTTTTATGGAAAACTTCACTACAATCTTAAAGGCAAAAACATGTAAATGTGACTGATATTGCTTCCAGTCTGTGAATATTTAGTTTTTCTTTAGTTTCTCACCCAGGACTTTGACTCGGACGAACACAGCCTTCTCTCCGGCTGAGTTGGACAGAGTCAGCGAATATTTCCCAGAATCCTCTCTTGTACTCTCAGGGATCACCAGGAATGACATGGTGTCCACCTGGTCCACATGGCCTCTGCGGATCACGTTGTCCACTCCGAGGCGTTTCCAGGTCACCTTAGGAGCAGGTCTGCCTCTGATAATGGCAAAGAGTCTGATTGGACAGCCGGCTCTGACCGCCAGGCCTTTCCTCAGACTGGCATCCAGGTCAATCTCTGGGGCCTCTATTATAATTGAAACACAGCATTCAATAATGACAATTAGGTTTATTTGACATAACAAATAAGACAACACAAGTTAGAAAATATAAAATTTTATGTGAGGTTTAGACACACTATGTCACTAAGTACTGTCTCTGCTTGTAAAACTGCTTCATGTGGGGGTTTGGGAATCACTCCTTACCCACGATCTCCTTGGGGGAAACAGCCTCCTTCAGGTAAGCATGGCGTCCCCAGCCCACCTGGTTTTGGGCGGAGACCTTGAAATCGTACTCCTGCTTCTCATCCAGCTGGTTGATGGTGAACTCGGTGAGAACCAGTGGGCCATGGGTGTCGATCCTCTTCCAGCCCTCAGTGGGTTTCTCTGGGTCGGCTTCACTCTTGAGCCTAAGGTCCAAACTGTAGCCGATGATGGGGGCACCACCATCATACACCGGTTTAGACCAGGACAGAGTGATGGAGGTCTTGGTGCTGTCAGCCACCTTCAGTAAAGCAGGAGGACCAGGAGGTTCTGAGGGTGGAGTCAATATGAAAGATTAAATACTGAAGTTCTCAAGTCCAGTGCTGACATTTGTTGACCTTTAAATGATGTAAAGAAAACTGAGTTGTGACATTAACTGTAAACCCACCGATGGGGTCTTTGGCTGCCACAGGTCTGCATGGTTTGCTGGGCTCTCCCAAGCCCACTTCATTCTCAGCCTTCACCCTGAACTGGTACTCGTGGTTGGGGATCAAGTTGGTGACCTTCATGCGTCTCTCAGAGATGGGACTCTTGGTGCAGGGAACCCAGCGCACTGCCCTCTTCTCCTTCCTCTCCAGGATGTAGCCGGTGATGGACTTTCCTCCATCGTTCTCAGGAGGAGCCCAGACCACAGTCATCTCATCTTTACTCACCTGCAACACAAACACAACAGATGAGAGGAAATGACATGCCAACACGTTAATTAGAACAATGCACAGACAAAATGCATTTACATTAACTAAAACATCTTAAAAGACAAGCATCTGAGTTACCTTGGTGACCTCAGGGGCCTCAGGTGGTCCAGGTTTGTTGAACTGGGTCTTAACAGTGACTGGTTTGCTTTCCATGGCAGGTCCAGTTCCCATCTTGTTCTCGGCTCTGACTCTAAAGATGTACTCATTGCCCTCCACCAGACGGGTGACGTTGCAGTATGGTGTGACCACAGAGGCAGAGTACGTGGACCAGACCATCCTCCTGGTCTCACATTTCTCCAAAATGTAGCTGTCCACCTCACAGCCTCCGTCGTCCTCCGGAGCATCCCACACCACTCTGCACTTATCAGCTCCGATGCCAGTGACTCGGAGGTTCCTGACCGGACCAGGGATGTCTAAGACATTCACATTGGCGTATGCTGTGAAGGTACCGGCGGAGTTAGTGGCAGTGATGATGTATTTTCCAGTATCAGAACGTCTGGATTTGGTCAAGAGGAACTTGGTGTAGTCAGATCCGGTCTCATAGCTCATTCTGGGGTTGTCTCCCACAGCTTTGTCCTTCGTCCATTTGACTTCAGGTTGTGGTTTTCCTCTCAGGCCGGCCTCCATCCTGACGGATTCTCCAGCCATCACTGTCACAGTTCCAGCCACCTTCAGGTCAAGGACAGGCTTCTGGATCTCCTCTTTCACCAAAATATCGGCAAGTTTAACCCAGGCGCTCTCACCTCCTTCATTAACGGTCTGAACCCTAGAGAATCATAATGAAGAATAAAGAATTTTTACTTTGACACATTGAATCAAGTCAATTCAAACAGCAAAAATCTAAATATACAAGATAAATACTTGATTTTAGAAGATAGTAATACCAGAAACAACAAACTCATAAATAAAAATTAATTAGTTTTTTCCCTCTCAACATAGTAATAATTACACAAACTAGTTTGTCAAAAATTACATTTATACAATTAGTTTAAAAAATAGACATGAATGAAAATGAATAACTGGAGGTTTTAGGAGTTTTGTGAGATTCACTGTGCATATCTGTTGTTTGATGATCACTTATCATGAAATATTTGCTAATAAAAACACAAAGCAGTCTCAAACACTTGGATGTTACACTGATGTACATTTATAATAACTAACTGTAAGAAAAAAGACAAATAGTCTTAAAATGATCTTTTAAAATACTATAGCAATACAAAAACAAAAACGTTTATATTTTATATAGGACTAAGACATTACAGATAAATTTAGGATTGTGAGTCCTTGTTGGCTCTGGAATTTTTCATTGTAAATACTAGTAGGTCAATGTGAAAGACTGAATGTGACTCACCTGAAGGTGTAAGTCTGGTTTTCAGTGAGCTTGTCAGCCAGGAAGAAGGTATCGGTCAGGTTCTGGGCCAGTTTCTCCCACTCCTCTGCAGTATTGGCTTTACCCTCCAGGTTGTATGAGATGTTGGGACTGCCACCATCGTAGTCGGGTTTCCTCCACCTCAGGTAGACGTGGTTTTTACCAATATCAGTGGCTCTGAAGTTCTCAGGCTCACCGGGCTTCTCGATCGGGTCAATGGCCATCACTGGTGTTTTGATCTCCACACAGGGTCCGGGTCCAAGCTTGTTCACAGCAGAAACTCTGAACAAGTATTCGTGACCTTCCATTAGCTTGGCCTTGATCTTGCGGTTGGTGCAGCTGGAGGAGATCATGGACCACATGCTGATGCTGGGCTCACGGCACTCCACAATGTAGTTGGTGATCTCGGAGCCTCCATTGTCTTTTGGAGCCTCCCAGTTGACCATGCAGGAGTCCCGGGTCACATAGGTCGTGTGGAGGTTCTGGCAGTGGCTTGGACGGTCCAGAACATTGACAGTGATGGTGCAGGATGCCTCACCACCTTCATTCGAAGCCTTCAGTGTATATTTGCCATGGTCACTTCTGGTGGCCTCCTTGACCTTCAGGTGGGCCACAGGGAGGTTCTGAGTGATGGTGACTCGTTTGCTGTTCTCCAGAACTGTGTCCTCCTTGGACCAGATCACCTCTGGGTCGGGACGGGCCTTGATGAATCCTGTGATGTTGATGTTGTGTCCAACGCGCACCGTTAGACGCTCCCGGCAGGTGGCATCCATCTCAATTTCTGGAGGAATGAGGATGTCCTGAGCAGTGATGGATTCGGGGATCTCTCTGGTCTCTCCATCTCCGATCATGTTAGAGGCTGAGACTCTGAACCTGTATGTCACGCCCTCCTCCAGACCCTTTACCCTGAAGGCACACTGCTTGATGAAGTCGTCCAGATTGACCTTCTTCCACTCTTCAGTATCGGCCTTCTTCATTTCAATAGTGTAGCCCAAGATCGGACTACCGCCGTCTCTGCTGGGTTTCAGCCAGACCAGATCTGCAGTGGTCTTGCTGTAGTCTTTAACTCTGGGATTCACAGGTGGACCTGGGACTGTGATGGGTCTGCAGGGTATGCAGGGGTCAGAGATGGGAGATGGGCCGCTGTAGCCGGCAATATTCTCTGCAAATACCCTGAACTCATACTCGTTACCCTCGAACAGACCCAGAACTCTGTACCGCAAATCTTTGTGGGGGGTTTTGTTGACCCGGATCCACTTGCCACCCTTGTGTCTGCGCTCAATGATATAGCCATTAATTGGGCTGCCTCCATCAGCCAGAGGCATGGTCCATCCAACAGTCACAGCGTCCTCTGTGACATCGGAAGTGTTGGGTTTACCTGGTGGACTTGGTGGCATGAATGAGTGGTCAGCTACAGTGGGCTTACTCTCCAGTGCAGCGCCAATGCCCATCTTATTCTCTGCCCGGATGCGGACCACATACTCTGCACCCTTCTGCAGGCGAGTGATCCTGAGCTTTGTGGCAAGGCTTCCAGAGCTCACGCCTCCCCAGGTCTCTTTGTTGGACTCTCTCTTCTCTACAATGTAGTTGGTGACAGGGCTCCCACCGTCGTCTTTGGGAGGACGCCACTCAATCATCATGGCATCAGGGGTCACTTCCAAGACGTTCACAGGACCAATGGGAGCAGCAGGAACATCCAGGACAGTAACATTCAGGGCCGCAGTCTTGGTTCCGGCAGGGTTGGACACAGTGAGCAGGTATGAGCCAGTGTGATTCCTAGTACACTCATTAATGCTCAGCACTGTAGAGAAGTTGTCAGTGTCGATCTTGATGTTGCCCTCACTCTTGATCTCCTCTCCCTCAATAGTCCACTTGGCGGTGGGGACTGGGATTCCTCTCATGATGGCTGGCAGCCTGATGGTGGTGCCGGCCTTTACGATGATACCTTCAGTCAGTTTCACATCCACCTCAATGATGGGAGGAACTGTGGACATGAAGACAGAGGATGGTCGTTCATGTTATTTCACAAATGGTGAAAGAAAGTATTTAATTTATATTTATTTGCTTTTAACTCTAAAAACACAACATGTCAAATTCCAGATGCCTGGTTGTGATGACTTTCATGCAGTTGTCTTATCATGTCACGGCTCAGTGTTTCTCACCCAGTTTCTCCTGGCAGAGGATGGGTACAGTGGTATCAGGTCTGCTCAATCCAATGGCATTTTCAGTCCTGACTCTGAAGCGGTAGGTCTTTCCTTCCTCCAGGCCAGTCACATGACTCTCGGGAATGCTGACAATCTTCCACTCATCCCATTCCTTCACTCCCTCTTCCTGATACTCCACCAGGAAGCCAGTGATCTCACTACCTCCATCACGGTCTGGCCAGTTCCAGACCAACCACACCTCAGTCTTATCCACATCGACATGATGCAGGTCTTTGGGAGGACCAGGTGGGACTAGAGGGGTAGAGGGAAGAAGCTGGTCAGCTGGTCACTGATATGCGTTTTTAGGATGTGAGGGTATGAAGATGTAGCTTGTCCTGATTACACATGAACTTAATGTTATCTGTACATTTATTTTAATCATTTTGTATTTATGTTACTCACACAGTGGGTTCATGGCCTTGATGGCCTTGGGCGTCTCCACATATTCGCTGCGTCCGAACTGGTTCTCAGCAGCGACTCTGAAAGTGTAGCTCGTTCCCTCCATCAGGTGCTTGATCATCATGCTGCGCTTCTTGGATGTGGAGCAGACGGGGACCCACTGAGTGGATGCCGTGTCCTTCTTCTCCACTACAAAGTTAGTGATACGAGTTCCTCCGTTGTCCTCCGGATCCTTCCAGGACAGGTAGGCCGAGTCACTCCTCACATCAGATACTCTGAGGTGCTGAATAGGACCTGGTTTGTCTGGAGGAAAAACACAAATGTTCAGATACCTACTGAAGTTTCATTAACATGATAAACTAAAATGAACCACAAAGAATATCACTTATGAAACACATGAGTAAAGTGATGGATTAAAACATTACCCAGAACCAGCACGGTGCAGGTGACGGTCTTGGTTCCGGCCGGGTTCTCTACAGTCAGGGTGTAGTCACCACAGTCACCACGGTTACAGAACCTCATCTCCAGTTTGGTGCCGGTCTGGTTGGTTTCGATGTCAGCTCTGGTAGGAACTTCAGCATCGTTCTTCTTCCAGGTCACGGTGGGGAACGGGACGCCTTTAATCTCTGCCATCAGAGTGATGTGGGTTCCAGCCATGGCCTTCACCTCCCTGGTCATACCTGCATCCAGGATCAGCTCTGGAGGCTCTGAGGGGACAAAAGAAACAGTGTTTAATGAAGTTGCTATAAAATATGTCTCACTAAATGTAAACCAAGTGAAACGATGACTCACCAAGTCTGTCCTGAACTCTTACTGGCTCCTTGACGTTAGCGGGGTCAGACTCTCCAGCAGCATTAACAGCCATGACTCTGAAGCGATACAGAGCTCCATCCTCCAGGTCGATCACCTTGAACTTGGTCTCCTGGCATGAGTCTGGAGTGTGGTTCACCTGAGGAGGGCCCAGAACAAATTTACAGATATGTTTTACTCCATGGAACTTAACCTACAAATTAGTCTAACTCTTTAGACATGATGTGGCTTGGATATCAGCTCACCTTGTGCCACTCCTCTTCTCCAGCTTTCTGGAATTCCAGCAGGTATCCGAAGATCTTTCCTCTTCCGGTGTCAGCTGGTGGCTGCCAGGATAATGTCACCGATTCTTTGGTGAAGTCGATGGCCTGAAGCTTTTCTGGAGGACCAGGTTTCACTGTTGGATAGAAGAAGGAGGTTTATGATCAGGTTCTAATAGTGTGATGAGCAGTGGGTCTGATACAGTCTCAAAGGTGGACTCACCAATGGGGTCTTTGGCAAAGACTGGTTTGGATGGTGGACTTGGGTCTCCAGCTCCCACTTCATTCTCAGCACTGACTCTGAACTCGTACTCACAACCCTGGAGGAGCTCAGTCACCCAGTACTCCACCTTAGGATGGATTCTCTCTGTGTTACAGCGAACCCACCTGGAGACAATAAAACCCCTCATGGATCAGCTGACACAAACACATCAATCTGTTATTTTGATATGGTTAATACAAGGCATTAAGTTTGTTATATTTAGGAGCATCTGGTTTCAGTGTTTTTGCAGTTTAGGTTTTTCCTGTTTATAGACCTTTCAGACATTCATGTTTTCTCTATTCATGTTTTTGAGTTCATCTACCTGTTGGCCATTGTCTCCTTCCTCTCCACAATGTATCCTGTGATTGGTTTTCCTCCATCAGCAGGTGGTTCCCAGCTGATCAGGGCTGAGTCATGATAAACCTCCTTCACTATGGGCTGTTTGGGAGCGTCAGGTACCTCTGTGATTGAACAACAATGATACAGATTAGACAGTGATGGAACCCCCTTGCAGGTCCATTAGTGCAGTTTGATTAGATCTTACTGAAGATGTCTCTGGCTTTGGTTTCTGCAGACAGCAGTGGGTCGCTGATGCCGTAGATGTTCTGAGCCATGATTCTGATGATGTATTCACGACCCTCAATCAGCTTTGGAACCTGGAATGACAGACAACAAACTAGAGATTGAAGAACTGAACAAAATCTGAATTAACATATTTTGTGTTTTACTTTAGATAAAAGTTTGTGTCTGTTGCTAAACTGTCAGGACTCGGGTTGTACTGACCCTGCAGGTGGTTCTGGTGCAGGATGAGGTGACGGGCATCCACAGGTCTCTGTTGGTGTCTCTCTTCTCAATAATGTAGTTGGAAACGGCACAGCCTCCATCGTCCAGGGGAGGGTTCCATGAGATCACCATGTAGTTTCTGTAGACCTCGTTGAAGACCACAGGGCCTTCGGGTGGCTGAGGACGGTCTGACAAGAAGAAGAAGAAGAAAAGAATTTAATACTTCACATGAAAGCTTAATTACTTTAAAAACAGTGGAGTTTTTTTAATGAATAAAGTTGATTTTCTTCTGATGATGGTGACGATTGTAAAGTTCCTTCTCTTCGAGGCCCTTACCTACAACAGTGATGGTGCAGATTCCTGTTCGTGTTCCAGCAGCATTGTCCACACTGACGCAGTAAACGCCGCTGTGGTCTCTCTTGGCTTTGCTGATGTTGAGGCTGAGGTGGCAAGGAGTGCTATGGAGGCTGATCTCCTCATCTGCCTTCAGCTCCTCATCATTCTTCTTCCAGGTGATAGTCGGTGCTGGTTTGCCACTGTAGCGACCAGACAGACTGCAGGTGTCACCCACCTTCACCATCATCTTATCCCTATAGTCCAGGTCCAGAGTGGGAGGTTCTATGGAGAAAAAGATTCACAGTGTATCACAATCATGGACTTATAGAAAGAAGACCAGTGTGGCATTGTGTCACTGATTTAATCCCATTTTAATGATCAAAACCTTGGAAAACACGAGGAATTACAACAAGACTGGACCAAGGATAGAACCATGGGGGACTCCCCATGTAATGTGTAACTAGTTTTGACAGAAAACGACTGATCTGAAATATAAATCTGAAACAACAGCTGATTATCAGAACACAGAGAGGAAGGTTTTTATAAGTTACAAACATTGTCAATAGCTTTAGTTGTTTGTTTCAGCTGTTTTTTTTCTATATAACATATTTCAACTCAAAGTAGTTTTACAACATAAACAATAAACCAATTCAAAACATTTTCAAATATGAATGAGGCACAATATAAATGTCAAAAAGCTACATTTCTTGCACTGACACTGGTGAGATTTATTCCCATGTTGAAAACCAATTCCATACAATTTTGATGCAAAGCTTTTCATTTGGTGCCACTGAGGGACTGAATTTCAGCCCTGGCTCCATTTGTTGAGACTTAAAAATAGAGTTAGAATTAAATGGAGTTAGTAGAGAAACACTGGATAAAAATTATTTCAGCTGTTCTGTAACAATAATACTGACTCACCCAGCTCGTCTTTGCACTGGACCGGTTTGGTGGCGAACGAGGCCTTGCCCTGTCCCACCTGGTTCACAGCGGACACTCTGAACTCGTGGCTTGATCCATCCTTCAGTCCGGTCAGAGTGAACTTCCTGTCCATCAGCTTTGTGTCTCCGCCCACACGTGTGAAGCTGTCCCGTCCAACCATACGTGACTCCAGGACGTACTCAGTGATCTCGGCACCACCATCATACTTGGGAGGCCTCCAGGCGACAGAGATGGAGTCCTTGGTGATGGCGGTGATGATCAGATCCTCTGGACGCTCTGGGACAGCTAGAAAATGGACAACAGAAGTGTCAGTGGATTCATACCATATAATCCTAAACAGAAATGACCAGATCCCTCTTCACAGATGTGTGAAAGTGGACCGTGTTGGAATCTGGGTTTGACTCACAGATGGGGTCTTTGACCATGACCATCTTCTCAATCTCGATGAAAGGTCCCATTCCAATGATGTTTTCAGCCGCAATCCTGAAGAAGTATCCCTTTCCGTCGATGAGTCCCTGCACCACGGCGTTGTTCCTGGTCACTGTGTAGGACACCGATGTCCAGCCCATGCGGTCCGACTCCCTCTTCTCAATGATGTAGTTGGTGATGGCTGAACCCCCATCGTCCTCCGGTGAGTACCAGGTCAGCTTACAGGAGTCGTTAGTCAGGTTCTCTCCAGTAAATGGAAGACCAACAGGTCCAGGAACATCTGCAGGGAGAAGAAGACTGTTAAACCTCTGACCTCTGAAAACATGAGTGGACACTGAGCTTCAGAGATCTCAAGCTCAAACATGCATCCAGATGAACACCTACACTTGACGGTTGTTACCTTTGGGTTATTCTGCCTTTGAGTAATTTTGCTTTAAAGTCACCAATGTCATTCGGTTGCTATTTTTGTTTTCTACTGGTTATTGTGATACTGGACTATTCTGTTTTTAAATTCACTGATGTTCATCTATTGTTGTTATTACTATTTTGCTTTTGTCTTTTGTTTGTTTCTGTTTCACTGTTTGTTTGTGTATAACCTTGTCCTGTAACATCTGTACAACATCTGTAGAGTAATAAAAGAATTAAATCCTACCAATAGGGGGAACTGATCTAAGGCTCAAAACCATCTTAGATCAGCACTGTCAAGAAACTGGTGGCCCCAGTACACTGATACTGGAGGACAAATACCTGAACAGTACAGTTTACAAAAAATAAAAGAATCGCAAAACAAATAATTCAGCCCTCTATCACAGGCTCTACATGTTTGGGAGTGTTTTCATATAAAATATGTAAAACTGTATTACTTCAGAGCTTGTATCATGTTCTCTTCATATCAGAGGTGGATCTTCACATGTTCAGCTTCCATGTACTAACTCTCATTAAATCTTCAGATTTCATCTAATCCTGACTCAATAAGGAACAGATTCTTTGATGTGACTCACCCAGGACTTCCACGATGACGGCCTTCTTCCTCTCTCCGCCTTCGTTCTTGGCGCTCAGGGTGTAGATGCCCTGGTGTTGGCGTCTGCAGTTCTTGATGACCAGTGAATTGGAAATACCAGTCGTCTCCACCACAGCCTCTTTGGGCACCTCGGCGTCGTCTCTACACCATGTGATCTGAGGGGCAGGTTTACCTGACACGTAGGCAATGATGCGGATTGTAGCACCGGCATGGACCACAATCTTCTCCTTGACAGAGGCGTCCAGGTCCATCTCAGGAGGAACTGGACCAGACAAAACACAGGAGGGTTTGATGAACAGTTTGTTCTTTTATATCCTTTAAGTTCTTTGTGAAATGTAAAATAATCATTGTAAATAAATCCCTGTCCACTGGAAACTCAAATCTAGTTGTATTTTACTTTCACATGAATGTAAAATGTTAGAGCAGACTGTTGAAGATGTTAATACTGTCTAGAGAACATTTATTAATTTCTTTCTTAATAAATCTTATAGTGAGTAATATTTTTGTATCAGAAAGTGTTTGACTTGTGTCTGATTTTAAACATGAGAATTACTTCTCACATTTAGGAATTAGTCAATTTATTTACATAGAAATAGGATTCAAATAGATGATATTTTTCTTTATCTTTTCACCTGTGTATTTATTTTACTCATTCCTAAAAAAAATAATCATTTTTACCAGATCTGTAGTTTCACTCCTCTACTTCAATATTTATCTTAGAGTATAAATGTGTAAGACCAGTTGGACCAGAACCAGAGTCTTGGATCAGAGTCTTACTTGTCCTGTCTTTGACCTCAATCAGCTCAGATACAAGTCCTGGTTCACCAACTCCAGCAGCATTCACAGCTCGGACTCTGAATCGGTACAGACCGCCTTCCTTCAGACCAGCAACCACATACTTGGTGCCTCTGACCTCGGAATCCTTGGCCTGAAGACGAAAGAATCCAGACAAGAGTTAATTGAGTAAAAGACAAACCACAACCAACTGAAACCAGACTGAGATCTGAACATGGACCTTCTCCCAGCCCTCCTCGGTCTCTGGTTCTTTTTCCTCTTCCTCACTCAGCATTAGTTTTTTCCTCTGAGCTTTCTTCTCCTCTTCCTCTCTGTCCACCTCCTTAAACTCCACAACGTATCCTGTGACCTTTGATCCTCCGTCCAATGTAGGAGGGAGCCATTCAAGCTCAACCGTGGACTTAGTCCAGTCTGTCACCTTTGGCGTTGGAGGACCAGGAGGTTCTGAAGCAAAACAGACAGAAGCATGGGAAGAACATATGGATGTTATCAATAAACACTAGACAAACTGAGATCTACACATAGAATAGAATAGAATAGAATAGAATAGAATAGAATAGAATAGAATAGAATAGAATCATGCCACAGTGCATCCACGGAGCTCATACTGTTGTGTGCAGTGTACACATCTGTGAATCCACGGCACATGTTAACATGGGTCTACAGAAAAGAAAACTTTACCCAAATAAAGAGTAACACTTAAATACAAGTAAAAATATATTCTATTGAACAGATCAAATTTTATCAATGCAAACATTCAGTAACTGATGCATCACGATATAATTCCAAACTTTTCATTCACTTGCAGCTTCTCTACCGGTGCACTCGGATAGTGCATGCGCGTGTCAGCGTATCGGATAATCTTCCCATCCCTAGTATGAACCAAGTCTATATAAAAATAGTGCAATTACATTTTCTGCAAAGAACTGGGTTTGACTGTAGACCATTTATCAAAGCCTGAGAAACTGGTTATGGTTCTGGTGGTGGTCTTACGTATGGGGTCTCTACAGAGGACAGGGTCTGAGGGTAGACTGGGGAGTCCACAACCAGCTGCGTTGACAGCGATGATCCTGAACTGGTACAAGGCGTTGGCCAACAGACCAGTGACATCCCAATTGTTGCCCAGAGGCAGAGCCCGGATCGGTTCTCGGGAGATGCGGGTCCAGCGCTTAGACGTGGTCTCCTTCTTCTCAATGAAGTACCCGGTGATGGAGGAGCCACCGTCACTTTTGGGTTCGTCCCATTTCACGTTCATGAATTCCAGACAGACTTCAGCGACTGTGGGTTTCTCACACTGACCAGGGACGGCTGGAGAAACCAAGGGCAACAACAATCAATATTCTATCAATAATGAGCCTATGAGCTATCAGTGAAGTATCAATACAAAGAACTAATATCACACTTTATGTTGATGTGGGTTGGATCTTTTATCTGAAGCAACTGACAGACATTGAACACTGATCTGGACTCACTGAACAGGTTTCTGGCCTTCTCTGGTTCACTGATAATTGGAGGTCCAACTCCAAACTTGTTCTGGGCCATGACCCTGAACTCATACTCGTGGTTCTCGGTCAGACGAGTCACCACGTAAGCGCACTCTTTTGGATCATTGGAAACATGGACCCAGGACTTCCTGTTGTCCTCGCGTTTCTCCACCACATAGTTGGTGATCTTGGATCCGCCATCATCGGTGGGCGGGTTCCAGGCCAAACCAATCCTATCGGCAAACACCTCGGTTAACTTGATGGGTCCGACACATGGGCCGGGAGGTCCTGTAGGAAGAGATGCAGACGGTGAGTCACATGTGTGCAGTAAGTACACTGACTGATGAAGTAATACACCTATTCCAATCATCTCACCCAGAACAAACACTTTGATGTCCTTGGTGACGGTTCCCAGGCTGTTGGAGGCTGTCAGACAGTAGAGGGCAGTGTCGAGCCTGTTGGCCTGTGTGATCAGCAGCGTACATTTGTCCTGGGTGACCAGTTTGTTGATACGCTGGTCGTACTGGACAGCGGCCTTCTCTTCGGGTTTGGCCATGCCGGCCTTCTGCCACGTCAGTGTCGGGAACGGACAACCGCTCACCTTCGCCACCACGCTGACGTCACAGCCCTCCTCGCCCTCCAGAACCTCACGCATCTCGATGGTCGGAGCGCCTGAACAAAACCACGGCAACTTTAATCAAAACTGTCTGACAACTATGAGAAAATACAAGACTTTTTTCAAGAAATAATTGATTGTTACTATATACTAAGGTAAGTGGTGTACATGAATAAATCACAGTAATACTCCACCAATATGTAATTTTGGAGTTCCTCTGGGATCTTTTGTGGAATCTTTGTTTTTTTTTGCTTTTAATTTAAACAGTTGTTTCCATTTACAAAAACCTTTTTTTCTTTAGTAAAAATCCATAATCTCACAGGAAAACCTAATTTGTAGGGTTTGGCTTTTACTTTCTGTTTTTATTGTTCTATGTTGAAAAGCATTAACACCTAATTTCTGTGAGCAGTAAGTTTAAATTGGGCTACGATTGGTTAAACTGCTTGTCACTCACATGTCTGGTCTTTGATGACCATTGGTCCGACTGTGGCTGAGGGTCGGCTCGGTCCAGCAGCGTTCACAGCTTTCACTCTGAACTCATACTCTCCACCCTGAAAATACATTAAATCACACAGAATATAATGTCAGATATTTAAGGGTTAAATCTGCTCAGTAACACCAGTGGAAGGATTTTGGCATCCGTCCTCATCTTCAGATTTGCTGAATTATCATTTTTTATGTCTGGACTTCCTCGAGGTTCTGCTCTGGAGCTGCTCTGCTTTTAATTTAAATGTGATAAAAATTTGAATTTATTCATCTGTTCTGCAAAACATGTTTCAAGTTGAAATTATAATTTCACAGGAAAACACAATCTAAATGGTTAAGATGTAATTAACAGTGTGTTAGGGCCATTGTCAAATTTACAAAAAACAAATCTGATATTTAGTTATAAATTTGAATAAAACTTGGGCATTCTATCAGATTAATAAAGTCCAAGTACTATATTCACAAGAAAAAAATAAAAATAAAAAATAGCAATTATTTCATAGAATATGATTATAGATGTGTAAAGAAACAATATTAGTAAGAAATTTATGGAAAAAAACTGCTGTATTTTCTGAGCTTAAAGTCACTTATTAACAAGACAAAACTGAGGCTAAGCTTGCAAATGTATGAGGAATAAAAAAAAAATTAAATATTTTTTTGAAATAAAACTCTCTCACTATGAGAAAAAATTTGATTGAAGTTGCAACTTTAAAAAACTTGAACATTTTCTGCAATTTGAGAAAAAACTAATGTTTAAGAAGCAGAAATCTGCAAGAAAAACCTCTAATATTCTCTGAGATAAAAATTTATCTTTCCTAAAAAGACCAAGTGACAATTATTAAAGACTCATAAAATACTTTTATCAATACTTTTATTAATCATCTGATAAATTATATGTAAATGTGATGGTTATTTTTTCTGCACATTGGTCTTTATGTATATAAAACACCTAAAATGAAGAAAATCGCTAACTGCACTGGTCATTTATATCATAAAGTTGACATTCTATATTACATACTAAAGTGAAAATATGACACTGATGTTTTGAGTGATTTCAAAGCTGTAAACCAACCTCCTTCAGATCCTCCACTACGAAGGTCAGCTCCTCCACGTCTCTCTTGTTGCATTGTTTCCATGTTTCCTTCTCTTTTCCACTGGTGTCCCAGCTCAGACGCTCAATGATATAATGCTTAACTGGAGATCCACCATTGTTTTTGGGGGCCTCCCAGCTCAGGGTGACAGTGGTCTTGGTGACCAGGTCCACCTTCAGTTTGGTAGGGGGGTCCGGTGGGTCTGAGGAGGAAGAAGAGAAATGTTCAAGCAAGGTTGAGGTGGTCTGTGCTGCGGGTCTGGATTTGGAAGTGGATTCTTACAGATGGGGTCTCTGGCCCGGGCCGGTTCGCTGGTGACGGTGAATGGACCGAATCCCAGTCTATTCTCAGCACGGACCCTGAACAGGTAGTCTTGACCCTCCAGCAAACCTGGGACCACGAACGCCTGACTGGCACAGGCTGCATTCACCTGAGAGCCACATCCAACCATCAGAGCATCAGTTATAAGAGCAATGCAAAAAAAGTGATTCAAAACAAAGAAAATTCTAACAAAAATCAACAATTGTAGAAACTGAAAATCCAGAACAACTTTCAGGAAAACATAAAAGTCATTACCTTTGTCCAGGCCTTGTCTATCAGAGATTTCTTCTCAATGAAGTAACTCTTGATTCTCTCTCCTCCGTCGTTATCTGGCAGTTTCCAGATCAGCCTCATGGTCGACCGGGTGATGTCTGTAACCTTCAGCTCCTTCGGAGGTCCAGGAACATCTGAGGATGAACATCATACATTTAGAGGTCGGTGTCCCACATCATGAAAACAGACACATGAAGAACGCTGGTGGAGGTCACAAACAGTAGACGCACCAAGGACATTGACTCTGACGTTGACATGTTTTTGTCCAGACTTGTTCTTGGCAGTGATGGTGTAACGTCCAGAGTGAGTCCTCAGACTGACAGGGATGGTCACAACAGATGTGAAGTCGGTCGACTCCACCTGAACATCAACAAAACCCATAAACACAAGCTTAAAACTGATTCAGGATAAAAACTCATGAACATTTCTAAACGATAAGACTTTTCAATGTCAGCGTAAAACCAAAAACAAACAAAAACACGTGAATAAAACTTCACCTCAGAGTCGACTGGAAGGGTGTGCAGTTTGTTCTTCTTGTGTGACTTGGCTTTGCCGTAGAAGTCCCATGTCACCTTGGGAGCAGGTCTTCCTTTGATGGTGGCAGGGATGCGGATCGGATCTCCAGCTCGGATATAGAGCAAGTCATCCATGATGATATCAATGGAAATGACAGGTGGGACTAAAGACACAATGTGGAAATAATGAGGGTCAAACCTTCAGTTGGGTATTTTAAGACGGAGTGAGTGAGTGAAGGAGTGAGACTCACGCTGGACATCCTCAATCAGAACCTCGCTGGTTCGGGGGCTGGGGTCAGACTCCCCGATATCGTTGACAGCGATGATCCTGAAGCGGTAGCGTTTGAGCTCCCGGAGGCTCGGCATTGTGAACTCAGTGGTCGGATGCGGAGATTCAGGGTCGCTGACTCTCACCCACTCTGAAGAACCTTCATCCTGGATCTGGACGATGTAGCCCTTAACGGGGCTGCCTCCATCTCTCTCTGGAGGTTTCCAGGTCAGAGTGACGCTATGCTTGGTCTTATCGGCCACTTCAGGAGCAGCGGGCATGCTGGGAGGAGCTGAAATGACAGATCCATCAGGCAGTATCAGCAAAATGCAGGTTTCCTCAATGATTTACTGGAATTAGTGTAGGAAAATAAACTGAAACTACGTGAAATAAGATGAATATTCTCTGAGATTTAAGAAGCAAATGTGTTAGAAAAAAATTCAAAACTTTCAAAAGTCTTGAATTTATAAGAAATATTTCAACCATTTAAGAGAGAACAACATCAATATATTTTTAAACTGTTAAATTCGATGTGATTAGACTGAGATTACAGTCAGTGTTTTGTGAGAAACATTAAACATTTATCGCCCAAAAGGAACTGTTGTTTCTGTATAAAACCAAATAACAGTTCTATATAACACTGTGTAGAAATAAGGTTGTTTTTATTTACATGGTCATTTTTTACTCACTCAATGGGTCGACGGCAAAGGCAGAGTCAGAAGGAGAACTGAATGGACCTGTTCCTGCGCTGTTGAAGGCTGCAACTCTGAACTCATACTCTGTACCCTCGAACAAACGAGTCACCTGAAGAACACAGGACAGGAAAACATAAAACATATAGACGACAACCAGCACATTCAGGTGCTGATAGTCCTGAGAAGCTGGTCACCAATTTGCAGTGAACCTAAAGCTGAGGTGTTCTGTCTTGGATAGAGGTGTTGGTTGTGGTCTTATCTGCTCACCTGGTACTCCCATCCCTTCATGCCTCTCTTGGTGATTGGCAGCTTGTTAACTTTGGCCCAGTAGGCTGTTCCTTTCTCCCTCTTCTCCAACCAGTATCCAATGATCGTGGAGCCACCGGTCTCTCTGGGAGGCTCCCAGGTCAGGGTCATGGAGGTCTTGGAGTACTCACTGATGGTCGGCTTCTCGGGTGGTCCAGGTAGGCCGAGGGGGTCAATGATCTGGACTTCTTCTGTTCCACAGGGGTCAGATTTACCATAGCGGTTCTCGGCCTTGACCCTGAACAGGTAGGTCTTTTTAGTCTCGAGGTTCCACACCTGCAATACAAGAAGGTGTTTAAGGATTTTAAGGAACATAAGATGTACTTTTTTTTTTTTTTAAAGCAGGTAGCACTGGTCATGAATATGAACAAGTCACTCAGTGAAAAGGGAACGTATCCAGTTGTCTCGTGTTCTGTGTCAACATACCCCGTATTTCCTCTCAATGATGCTGCTGGTGACCTCCTCCCACTGGGGCTCAGTTGGAGCCTCCTGTCCCTCCTCTACTTCAGGTACTTCTGTCCACACCTCCTTCTTCTCCACGATGTAGTTTGTCAGTTCACTGCCACCGTTATCAAGTGGAGCATCCCAGGTCAGGTAGCATGACTCCGCCTTAATGTTGGACACAGACACGTTCCTAGGTGGAAGTGGACGGTCTGAGGGAAAGCAGGAGAACAGTCAGTATGAGCATCACGAACAATGAAAGAAATGGTAAAATGTGTCATCTGTGGACTCACCGAGCACCATGACGTAGATGGTATGTTTGGCCGATCCCATGTTGTTGGAGGCGGCCACAGTGTAGCTACCACGGTCCCTCCTGTTGGCTGCTGGGATGGACAGTGTGGTCTTTGCGTTCAGTCTGCCAGTCACCACCGTCTCAATCTGCATTGTCTCAGGTGGCGTCTCGATCACCACGTCATCCTTTGACCACTCGATCTTGGGGATCGGAAGACCCAGAACGTCAGCGGGGATCTCGATGGGCTCGCCCTTCTTCACAGTGATGTTATCTCCCTTGAAGACCTTCAGCATATGGACCTCAGGAGACACTGGGAGGGACAAAATAAAAATGATTATAAAACTAAATGCACAAGGAATCGGCAGATTCCGTTCCAGGCTCTGGGCTTTCACATTAGCTTCAAACAGTTTTACCTTCATCGTCCTGAATGACCACAGTCATCGGAATGGACGGCTCACTCTCTCCAATCATGTTGGTGCACTTGATCCTGAACTCATACATCCAGGCCTCCTCCAGACCGGTCACAGTCATGGTCATGTCAGGGCAGATCTCTGTGTTACAGGGCTCAAAGTCCTGCTTATCGGCCCTCTTCTTCTCCACAAAGTATCCCAGGATGGGGCTGCCACCGTCATTACGAGGAGGCCTCCACGTCAGAGTGATGGAATCTTTGGTCCTCTCAGTGTAGTGGAACTTCTCTGGGTATGAAGGTGGGCCTGCAGGACCGACATGACCCATGTTTAGTAAATAATGACATACATACAAATACACAATACTGCTGTCCTTCAAGGTTTCTACAGGTTTCGAGAAGTTAAATTTAACAGGTTTCAAGACCTTTGAGGTGACTTTGAATACATTATAAAGCCTGTTTCACAGCTGTGCTGGGCTTTGGTGAAGGGAGAACAGTGTTAGGTGATGGCAGGTGTTTGCTGGTAGGTTTTTATAGATGATTCATAGTTTTTCTGACCTCATGTAACTTCAACATATTTATACAGATGTAAGATGCAGCATCATCAACAGACTTCAACAATAAATGCATTGGCTCTCATTTAACTTTACAAAAACACTATGACCTTCTAGAATCAGAGTTATTATTGTTCCAGAAACCAAATAAAAAAATATGGAACTGATGGAAGTGGTTTTGCCACAGACTGATCAATAATAATTCTCTCCTAAAACACAAAAAACAGATTGAAATAAACTAATCAACAGTTCTAAACACATATGATTGGTGCTGTGGCGGTTTTCAGACTCCTGCTCCTCACCTTGTGGGTCCACAGCCTTGATGGGTCCCAGCTCCACAGGTGGACCCATGCCATACTTGTTCTTGGCTATAACTCTGAAGTAGTACTCCTGAGCTTCTACGATGCCCACGCATTCACATTTAGACGAGGTGGTTTCCACCGGCTGCCTCCAGGTGTGCATCTTGGCATCTCTGCGCTCCACAATGAACCCGGTCAGGTCGCTACCTCCGTCGTCCTCTGGGTCGTCCCAGTTCAGGAAGATCATCTTACGGGTGATGACCACAGGCTTCAGGTCTGTGATAGGTCCAGGAACATCTGTGGAAGAAGCACTTTTCCCTCAGTTTGATTTTCTGTTACAAAATATATTTAATCAAGTGTATTTTTATATTGACATGTTCTTCTTTGACTGGGCCACCACTCACCCATGACCTCCACTCTGGTTGCGGCATTCTTGATGCCGCTGGGGTTGCAGGCAGAGATCTGGTACTTGCCACAGTCCGGCCTCTGGACATTCTTGATACAAACAACACTGTCGTTGCCCTCGGTGAGGATCTCGACGCGATCTTTGTCCAGTTTTCCATCATCCTTGGCCCAGGAGATAGATGGGTAGGGTTTACCTGTGACTGTAGCTGGAACACGGAGCGTCTCTCCAGCTCTGATGATGATGCCGTTCTTGACGGCCAAGTCCATATCAATCACCGGCTTCTCTGTAGAACAAAAGACAGCTATCAGGTTTAGATCAATACTGAATGAGTTTACCCAGTTTAATTGGGTTATTATGGTTAACTAAGTCTAAAACAACCTGTGAAAATAAATTCTGCAATATAAAATACTTTTTTTTTTTTTAAATGTGAACATGAACACTGTAATGTAAAATTCAAATAACTCTAATCAGTGTGGGTGACTGACCTGCAGGATTTCTGACGAACACTGATTCTGTGAATCCTGGTGTTCCTTCTCCACTAGCGTTGCAGGCGATAACTCTGACCTGGTACTTGGCTCCTTCACGGACTCCGTAGACGGTGAAAGTCCTGTTCCTCCAGAGCCGTTCTGTAGCTCTGGACCAGTCCTTAGAGCCAGCCATGGCCTGAGGAACACCAGAGGAAATTAATCTGTATTGAACTACACACACTTATATCTACAGTCACCCACACTCCTGAATTAAATCATGACACATCAGTCTTCATTGTGTTCACCTGTATGCCGATGACATCATCATATACACATCTACGTCAGGTCAACTACACATTCAGCCTGCATTCATTCATCCAACTACCATTCAAACACTTGAAGACATCAGAACATTCAGACATTGTGTGTTTGGTAGATGTCAGGATCTACAGACCTTATCCACATGGTATCCCATGACCTCTCCACCTCCGCTGTCAATGGGTGGATCCCACTCAACTTCAATGGAGTGATCGGTGGTTGCCACCACTCGAGGAATAGGAGGTCCAGGAGGCACTGTGAGGTCACAGACCACCAATGGTAAGTTAGATCCTTCTGAATATAACTGCTGTCTTGTCTGACATTTTTTTTTGATAAGTTTACGTACAGATCGGGGCCTGAGCTGTCTTTGGCTCGGAGGGAGGACTAAACTTTCCGGGTCCGGCCTGGTTTTCAGCTGCCACCCTGAAAATGTAGGTGAGTCCCTCCAACAGACCCTCAGCGTTCAGCTCCAGATTTGGACAGAGGTCCCTGAAGACAAAAACAGATGGTGTTTAGGAAAAATGATTGTGACACCCACCGGAGATCCACACATTCACATCATTTTATCAGTGTTATTTGTTGGGATTTCTTTATCCTTGTGGTTTCGTGTCTACTGGATGAACACATCTCACCTGTTGACTCTGGCCCAGTGTGAGCTGTTGATCTCACGGCGTTCAATCCAGTAACCTAGGATGGGGCTGCCATTATCATTGGGCGGCTGCCATGTGACCAGCATGCTGTTGGCTGTGATGTCATCGATCTCTGGTTTCTCAGGAATCTCGGGTGGGTCTGATGACAATGAAGGGAGGAGACGTGATAATCATTCACATTTGCACATTTGTTCATTTGCAATAATGAATATTTCACTTATGTACATACCGAAGGGATTCTTGGCGACGAGTGGTTTGGAGACGCAGGGCGGCCCAGGACCAAACTTATTCTCAGCCACGACTCTGAAGATGTACTCCTTCTTCTCAATGAGTTTGGGCACCAGGTAGCGGCAGCCTCGGAGCGTGGAGGTGACGGAGCTCCAGCCGAACTCGATCTTGGAGTTGTCCTTCTTCTCCAGAGTGTAGTTGAGGATTTCACTGCCACCATCGTCCAGAGGAGGATCCCACTTACAGATCACTGAGTTCTTCCTCACTTCCTCAAATCTGAAGTTCACTGGAGGTCCAGGAGTATCTGTGGACAAACAGTTGACAAATGAAATGCCAAAAAACACCTAAGTCATATGTGAACCGTTAACAAATCATTGTTCAACTTTTTTACCTTCCTGCTGTAATAATGAAAACAATTAATGCCTGCTACAATTATTTCTTAACATTAATTTAAATAATTAAACATTAATTTAACATTAAATTAAAATAATTTAACATTAATTTAATTTAAATACTGCTCATAAAAAGTCAGATTTTTGATGTGTGTAATTACATTTTGAATAAAGTTCAATTCTAAATAAAATACAAATGAGTAATAAAGTTATTTCAGTCCTTTGTTTTAAGTGAACTGAGATCTGGTTGCCCTTCATCCTTAGGCCCATTTTGCTCCTCTCCTCCTCCTCCTCCTCCTCCTCCTCCTTATCATCATCATCGTCATCATCATCATTCAGGTCTAAAAGTTCACATCCACTGACAGGCACCGGTTCAGAAGGAGAACAGCAACATTATGACGGCTTCACCTGAGTCCAAGTGTTTACATCACATTGTTTACAGCAGACGTGATGTTCCTCATTGGCAGCTACAACTTTGTAAAATTTGTTAAATTAACCTTTAAAAAAACATGAAGTTCAGACGAGTACAAAGACCAGAAAAAGGTGGTGTTCTCACCGAGGATGTTGACCTCGCAGGTTGCTGAGGCAATACCGTGGTCGTTCTCCACCTTCACCATGAAGACACCATGGTCGGGTCTGACCGAGTCTCTGATGATGATGGAGGATGTGCCTCTGTGGCTATTATTGATGCTCAGACGTTCATTCAGTGTCGGGTAGTCGGTCTCCTCCTCCTCAGGCTCCTCCTCCTTCTTTTCCTCCTTCTTCTCCTCGCCTTCCTTCTTCTCTTCTCCTTCCTTCACCTCTCCCTCCTTCTTCTCCTCCTTCTTCTCCTCCTTCTTCTCCTCCTTCTTCTCGGCCTCTCCCTCCTCCTTCTTCACCTCCTTCTTCTCCTCCTCCTTCTTCTCCTCCTCCTTCTTCTCCTCCTTCTTCTTCTTCAGGGGTCTCTCAGGCCTCTTGCGGAGCTGCTCGGGTTGGATCTTCTGGTTGTTCAGGTACCAGGTGATCTCAGGATATGGTGAGCCGGAGATGTTGGCGTCCAGACAGATCTCACATCCTCGCTTCACGCTGAGTCCTGATTGGAGGCTGCCGCTCAGGAAGACCTTTGGAGGATCTGAGGAAGATGTGAAGTTTTAACATTAAAGATGATGCAATAATAAAATGTAGAAGAAATATTAAAGACAGGACAGAATAAAAACAAGAACTTCTGTCCTCACCGACAGCGTCTGAGATTTTGACGAATGGCGCGTTGCGGGACGGTTCGCTGATTCCAGCAGCATTTTCTGCTTTGACTCTGAAAGTGTAGTTCTTGCCCTCGGTGAGGTTTCTGACGGTGTAGGACAGGACGGGGACCAGGAAGTCGTTACAACGCTCCCACTTTTCGTCACCCTTCATCTGCTTCTCCAGGATGTAGCCCATGATCTTGGCACCACCATCATACATGGGAGCCTTCCAGGTCAAAGTGATGGTGCTGGATGTGGGGTTGTGCGTCTCCACGTCCACAGGAGGATCAGGGGCATCTGGGAGGAGACATAGGATGGACTTCAGTTCATGACAATCACTGTCTTACATTTTGAGGAACATCTGTAGAACTATATAATAGACTTTTTGTGCTTTTTATTTCTGTTTCTTACGTTTCTGGTCCTCTGCAATGACTGGATTCCTCAGCTCAATGAACTCTCCTCCTCCAATCTTGTTGACAGCCTGGACTCTGAAGTAGTACTCTCCGTTCGGGATCAGGTCTTTCACAGTCCAGCTCACCTTGTTCTCTCCAGACATCATGTTGACGTATGTTCTCCTGCCAGCCTCACGACGCTGCAAGACGTAGTGCAGGATGGGAGTACCGCCATCATAGTCTGGAGGATCCCACGTCACTTTACAGGAGCTCTTAGTGATCTCCGAGGCCACAATCTCCTTGCAAGGACCAGGCAGACCTGGAGACATATAGACAGATGTTAAAAGACTGTTGTTTGTCAATGTGTAAAAACTGTGTGTGGCATTTGAGTACCGATGACTTTGACGTTGATGGTGGCGCTGGCAGCTCCCAGTCTGTTCTCCACGGTGACTTTGTACTGTCCAGCATCACCGTGAATACTGCTGTCCACCTCCAGGTGACAGGAGGTGTAGTCCTTCCTGTTGGATTAGTTATACAACCAAAAGTCAACAAGTAAACACGCAAGCAGAAGTTCAACAATGTTACAAAAAGAAACGACAAACAGGAAAAGCATCATGGGTGAGTTTGGATGAAACCATTAACAGTTAATCCTAAAAATAACATTACCTTGAGATTATGAAACAACTCAGATATTTAATCATTCTAAATAAGGGTTTGTTTTCTCAGGATAATGGAATAATTAACTTCTGATTCTCGAGAAAACATCGTCTCCAGAATAAAAACCTGACTGACATCTGGACAAGGTGAAAAACTAATATTTTATCAAAAGTTTTGTTATGAGATAATTAACTTAAAAAGTAATGTGAACATGTCTGTTCTGGAGGGTTGAATTTATTGTACATATGTTTTTTCATAATCAGTGAAAGTTGGTTCATTATTTAAAGGGTTGAGTTGAATTAATCACAGTCCTGAGGCTAAACTGGGTTAAATTCTGTTTGTAGATCATTATTATTGAACCCTGACTAAAGAAGTTGAAGTCAGACCTGAACCCGATGCGTTCATCTGCCTTCAGCTCCTTGCCGTCCTTGTGCCAGGTGACTTTAGGTGAAGGCACAGCTTTGAAGGGAATGGGGATGTGCAGCTTCTCTGTTTCCACAACGACCATGTCCAGGGTCTGGAACTCCAGAGTTGGGTTACCTGGAAACAGAATCCACATGTTCAGACTCTGAATCTTACCAAGGTTGTTTCACATTGAAAGTTAGAATCGGCGTCCTTACAGTCAGAATCTTTGGCGAAGACATTTTCTGAAATGTCGGATGGTTCGCTCACTCCGGCCGAGTTGATGGCCCGGACCCTCAGGATGTACTCCTTCTCAGGGACCACGCCCTCCTCCACGCGATACTTCAGCTCCTTCACAGGACGAGAGTTGACCCTCATCCACTTCTCGGTACCAGCCTCGCACATCTCAATGTGATACCCAGTGATGGGACACCCGCCGTCCTGCTGTGGAGGCTTCCAGGCGATGGACAGGAAGTCACGACTGGCTCCTGTGACATGGAGCTCAATGGGTGGAGATGGGACCCCTGAAGAGGAGCAGATGCCGGGTTTAGAACTCCTCCCACTGCTGGTGTTTATGTGTGTTATTGCCATTTGTGTGGTCAGACTCACCGGTGGGGTCTTCGATGGTCAGGATCTCGGTGGGCTCACTCGGGTGTCCGGTACCAGCCTCGTTCTCAGCTCTAACCTGGAACTGGACTTCAGTGCCCTCAATGACATCCGTCACTCTGTACTTACAGTCGCGACCAGAGGTTTTTCCACATTTGGTCCAGCGGGTTCCCAGCTTCTCCTTCTTCTCAATGACGTACCTGAAGACAGGAGATTATTTTTATTTGTATTCAATTGGTCACTGAAACATTAATGAAGTCTGAGGTTTGATCACTTTGTTTTTATCAATTTCCTCTTCTGTTTAATTAAATAACAAAGGATTATGATGGAACTTTCAACACCTCTGATCTTAAAATAAAGAACTGTCTCTACCTCTGGATTGGTCGTCCTCCATCGTTTTTAGGCTCCTCCCACTGCAGGTCCACATATCTTTTGGTCACAGCGTTCACAGTGAGTGCATATGGTGGTCCGGGAGTGGCTGCAAAAAATACAAATCTTATGGCTCTGGATCCACAGACACATTTATCAGCTGTGATGGTAAAATCATTTGCGGTCTTACTGAAAGTGTCTTTGGCAAGCACAGAGTCCTCCAGTTCACAGAACGGTCCGACACCGACTGAGTTCTCAGCGGCGACTCGGAACACATACAGTGATCCCTCGTTCAGTGGTGTCACAGTGTATTTCAGCTCCTTCACTGTAGTGTCAACTGCCTGCCAGCCTTTACGCCTGACATCACGCTTCTCCACCACATAGTTGGTGATTTTGGCACCTCCATCGCGTTCGGGAACTGTCCACTTCAGGTCGGCACTATTTCTGCTAATGTTGACAACCTCCAACCAGCGAGGAGCTGAGGGTGGGTCTGAGGGGAGGAGTTAAACAGAACCAGGTCAACACATGGCCTCATCCACACACTGTTGGACATTCAGACTTTTGTATTCATGTGTTAGGCGGTCTTACTTAGTCTCTCCTTGCAAAGGATGGGGTCACTGGGCTCACTTGGTTCACTCTCTCCGGCAATGTTGACTGCCCTCACCCTGAACGAGTACTCCTGCTTCTCCATCAGCCCCTTCAGGAAGTACTCCACCATGCCGATGTCCTCGGCCACACGGATCCAGTCCGTGGTGCCGCTCTTCAGCATCTCAATGACGTAGCTGTCGATCTTGGCTCCACCGTCGTGTTCCGGTTTGGTCCACATCAGGAAGCATGAGGTCTTGGCCACATCCTTCACCGTGGGTTTACCAGGAGCCCACGGAGGATCTGCCAGATGAGAAGGATGGTTTTGTCATATTATGTCATTTTCTTTGTTTTATGTTGTTTTGTTCTGTCTTTTATTTTTTGTCTTGTTCTTTTCACCTTTTCTCTGTTATGTCACCATAAAATTATAAAACACAGATGCTTGTACTCTATAATAATACTCTGTCACTGATAATCAATCAGATCGGGTTGAGTTCTTACCAATTGGGTCTTTGATAAGTATCGGGTCGGTCTCCTTGCTGGGTTTTCCAGTTCCTGCCAGGTTCTCAGCCAGGACTCTGAACTTGTACTTCTTCCTGGTGGGAAGACCTTTGACTCTGTAGTTGGTGTCTTTGATTGGCAGCTTGTTGCACCTCATCCATCTGTCATGGTCAGGTTCATATCGCTCCACCCAGTACCCAGTGATAGGACTTCCTCCGTCCTCATCAGGCTCATACCAGTTCAGGGTCACAGAGTCTTTGGCAATATCTGACGCCTCTAGTTTATAAGGAGCTCCAGGAGTGTCTGAGGAGAAAACAAAGATGTTTAATCATCTTTAATCAGACAGTGTCATTTAATAGTTGGAGGCTTCAGTACTATAAGGAAACAGTAGATATGGAAATCTTTTTAAAAAAGACGAAAATCTAAAAAAAAAAAATGTAATGTCTTTTCAGTCGGTGGTTGGTAGATAATAATGAACCTCATCTCGACCACCTTACCGAATGGATATCTGGCGATGATGGATGGATGTTCGGCTGGAGCACCGATTCCAAACTGGTTCTCCGCAAACACTCTGAAGATGTACTCCTTAAACTTGACGAGGCCGACGGCCTTGTACGTGGTCAGTTTAACGGTGGAGGAGAGGCGGTGCCAGATCTCGCTGTCTGCCGCTCGTCTCTCCACAATGTAGTTTGTGACTTTGGAGCCACCATCATCGCGTGGCGGGTTCCAGGCCAGGAAGCAGGACTCATTAGTGATCTCAGAGATGTCAAAGGCGGCGGGAGGGCCAGGCTTATCTGTGGTCAAGATATAAGTGGTTAAGTCACTCTGAATCAGGGTTATCACAGACACCTTAAACTAAAAAAATTCAATTCACCTAAATAAACTGAGAGTAAAACTAATTATGCACTTGTAAAACTAATATACACCAAACTAAAAAAATAAAAGTGATCGTCTAAAACTGTTCAACACTTTGAGCAACTTCTGGACTGACCAAGGATGTTGACATCGACAGTGGCCGTGGCTCGACCACTGCTGTTTGTAGCTTCGATGATATAGGTGGAGGTGTCATCTCTCTTGGTTTTGGCGATGGTGACGGTGGAGGATCCTGGTTTGGTTTCAATGGAGACCCTGTCATCGGGTTTCAGCACCAGGTCGGCCTTGGTCCACTTTACTTTGGGCTCTGGTTTTCCTGTGACCTCAGCTGGGAGCTCAATCTTGCTTCCAGCTTTGGCGGTCAGACCAGCCAACAGTTTGGCATCCAGCTGGATCTCTGGAGGCACTGCAAGGACAAAAAGGATGACAGAGGATCAGAAGAAAATCAACAGGAAGCAGAGGATGATGGGAAATGAAAAAGCTACATATGTAAAAATAATGTAGGACTTGTCTCATTGACTATGTATTATTTATTCTATTAATCTGTAAATAAAACATACACCTAAATTAAAAAAGAATAAACTTAATAAAATACTGTGAGCATTGATATTCTCCACTTAAAATAAGCTGCAAATTCAATTATGAATAAAACTCCAAAGGTGTGCCTCAGGGTTCTATACCAGGACAACTGCTGTTCTCCATAAATGTGAATGCTCTTTATGACAATGCATCAAACAATAATTAATTTTTCTGCAGACGCTACAGTTATCTGTGGCTAATCTTCAGTGCCACAAAACCTTGAATTCTGCAGTCTATTCAATGACTGCTCTCAAATTTCCACTTCCATAGTTTTAACAATTTTAACAACCTTTTTGTCTTCTATTGCATATTAGTGGATCAAAAAACTATTTTCTACACTAAAATCAACAAACTAATAGAGGCAGAATTTTCCCATCTATTAATTTATTAAAACCAACAGAATTCACAAGGTGTGGCCCCAGACTTCACATTTAGGATCATTTCTGTCATTCATAAAATAATAATTTATTACAATGTTTTACTTCTAGCTGAATGATGCAGTTTTTTTTTTATAGCCCATCTTCAATAATTGCTTCTAAATGTGCACTTGTACCTGGTTTGTCCTCATTGTAAACTACTTCTAAAAGCTGTTTATACTTTAATTTGCTAGATTACAGGACATAATGAAAAGAATATCCACACAACAGTACATCATCAACTTACCTTTAGGATCAACGGCCTGGATCTCATCGGTGGCCTTGCAGGGTCGGCTGGCGCCCAGTCTGTTCAGAGCTCGGACTCTGTAGGCGTACCACTGGCCCTCAATCAGACCAGTCACCTGGCACTTCAGTTCAGGGACCATGTCACCACATGGTTCCCACTTATCAGTTCCTCTCTGGCAGCGCTCCACATTATAACCACGGATACCAGTGCCGCCGTCATATTTTGGAGGTTCCCAGGTCAGGAAGATGCCGCTGGCTGACTTGTCCCTCCACCTCAGGTTCTCAGGAGGGTCAGGAACAGCTGGAGGGGGTGGGGATAAGAAGAGAAGGGGTGGGGATTAGTGTTTTGTATTCATAAAGCTGCTAAGCTCTCTCGGTTTTTGATCAGTTTTGACTGATTGTTTGATTTGTTTATGCTGCGTAGACTCACTGGCAGGAGATGATACATTGACAGGTTCGTCGATGTACGCTGGTTCTCCTGGTCCACATTTGTTGCAGGCGGTGACTCTGAACAGATATTCTTTACCTTCAACCACATCTGTGACAGTGAACTCCTGATCCTGGATTCCTGTGATCACCTGAGAGAGCAGATAAACAAAATGTCACATATGTTAACGTCATTCCCATATCTTCAGTTGATGGACACCAATCCTCACTGACTCATGACCAGGTCCTGATGTGACTGACAGGAGGTATCAGTAGAGGCTTTTCCTTCATACCCCAAGTTCATTATTGGAGCATCTTCTTGCTTCAACATTATCATTTTCAACTGATTCCAACTGAACAGTAAATATTCATTATTGAGTCCATATCTGGTTAAAATTAATGCCCCTATATTAGACCAAAGTATTTTGACTTTGTGTTACAGTTCTACCAAAATAAGAAACTAAAATTAGATAAAAGTACCATTAACTTTATAATCTCATACATTTTTACAGCCTGGCAAAACCAGCTTAAAAACATCATACAATTCAATTTATTGGCTTAAACCTATATCAGGAGAATCCCTGGTGTGAGGACGCTGACATCCTCTTACCTTCACCCAGGTCTTGCGGGACACATCTCGTTTCTCCACCTGGTACCCGGTCAGAGGACTTCCTCCATCGTGGTCTGGAGCCTCCCAGCTCAGGTGGACGTGTTGCCGGGTTACCTCCAGGACCTTGAAGTCCTTTGGAGCGCTGGGTGCAGCTGCAGTGCAGGAAGCAGAGTTGAGTTAAAGTGAGCTTCTCAAAATGTTTCTAAAAGCTTTATTTCTGTCTGTGTGTTCGTACCGATGACGCTGACTTCAATGTCTCCAGACACAGATGTGACGTCATTCTCTAGCTTCAGGGTGTACGTTCCTTTGTCCGGGCGGACACTGGGCTGGACCATCAGTTCTACAAACGTGGACTTGGTGGTCACAGTCACGCGCTCATCCTCAGGGGTCAGCTCCTTCTCTCCAAAGGTCCACTTAGCAATAGGGGTTGGGTATCCAGTGATGGGCACTCTGATGGTGAGCGGCTGAGGGACGATCACCTCCAGGCCATCTTTGAAGGCACTCAGGTCAAAGGTCGGGCCAACTGAAGTGGTGACAGAAAGATATTATGAGCCATGTTCCTATCACACAAATACATAAACATGTGGATGTTTCTGACTCACAGTGTGGGTCGTCGGCGAGCAGAGGTCCGATGATGTTAGATGGGTCGGAGACACCAGCAGCGTTTTCAGCGAACACTCTGTAGTTGTATTTCATTCCATATTTGAGACCAGACACCTGGAGGTCAAACAAATGAAATACGTTTTTATGTCCAATCACACCACGCAATTGTTTGAATGAGTGTTTTTCCAAAGTGGACTGAATTCTATCAATCCCTTAAAACTGTTTATGCTGGTGTTTATGAACAAACCCCTCCCCCTATATGGATGCTGACGGAGTTTCATGTTGGAGTTTTTATTTGTGAATTACTTTGTAGAAGAGGTCTGGACATAGTCTGGTGTTGCAGCGCAGCCACTTGTCGGTTCCATCTTCACAACGTTCGATGATGTATCCGGTGATCATGCTACCTCCGTTCCTCAGAGGAGTCTCCCAGGTCAGCTGCACTGAGTTCTTGTTCTGGTCCTGATAGGCCACATTCAGAGGAGGACTTGGACGTTCTGTGAAGAAAATGGATGCATATGATTAGAGGATAAAAGGGGCGTTCTGGAGGTCAAACGTTCTGCATCTTTTAAGTTAACGTACCGATGGGGTCCATGATCTTGACAGGCTGTGAGGCGGCACTGGGTTTCCCAACACCAGCTTTGTTCTCGGCTTTGACTCTGAAGATGTACTCTTTGTTCTCAATGACATCGTTGACGATGGCGCTGAGTTCGTCAGGTTTGGTCAGCTGGACGGGTGACCACTTCACCGCGGTCCTGTCGCGAAGCTCAATGATGTAGGAGGTGATGGGAGAACCTCCGTCAGACACCGGCGGCTCCCAGGAGACAGTGCAGCCGAATTTAGTGACGTTTCCAACAATGACGTTCAGAGGAGCCTCGGGAACATCTGGAGGAGACGAGAAACATCAGGGAAAAGCAACAAACACAGTCTGACCTGCTTAGATCTAAACAGGCACAAATTAAGATCAGGAACCTTAAAACAAACATGTCCTCATTATAAATACATTTACAACGGTATTTTGAGGTTGTAAATTCATGTCAGAGACGACTGTTGAAACATTTCATTATTCAGGTCTTATTTTATTACCGAATTTGGTCCATTTCATACATTTTAAGGATCTTTGCAAAACTTGATCATGAGTTCTCCTGTTCAACCTGGATGAACAAACACTTCTTACCGAACTTGTTCTTGGCCTGAACTGGTTTGTCGGTCTCCACGTTGGGTCCGCTACCGACCCGGTTCCGGGCGCAGACTCTGAACAGGTACATGGCGTCCTTGTGGAGTCCGGTCACTGTGTACTCGGGACTTTCTGCATGATCTGTTGCCAGAGTCCATGTCTTACGCTTCACATCACGTCTCTCCACGACGTAGCCAATGACTTTACTGCCTCCGTCATTCTCAGGCTCTTCCCACGCAAGGCTGACCTCGCCGTCGGCGGTGTCAACCACTTGCAGGTTCTTCACGGGTCCGGGGACATCTGAAGGTGGACGTAAAGAGGGTGTCAACCAAATGGAAACTTTCAATTTACAAATTAAAGAATAATTGAGTTTTTACTGACTCACAACAAAGTAAGATGACACATTTTAGCAGGAATCATAAAAACAATAAACATAAAAACATAAGCATACAAAAATAAACATAAATATGACTTGCTGAACTTTATCATTATCATCATTTTTTGGCTGATTTGGTTTGGTTTGAATGGTTCTGAAGTCTGCTCTCACCAATGACATCCAGGTTGATGAAGGCTTCTCCTTGTCCATGTTTGTTCTTGATGATGATCTTGTAGCGCCCCTCATCAGCCTTCTTGGGGTCCTTCAGGCGGTACTCGGTGCGGTCGGCTGATGTATAGATGCAGTCTTTGGGCAAACTCAGGTTGTTGTAGAGCCAGTCGGCATCAGCCTTGGGGTAGGCGCTGTAAGGAACTGCCATAACAATCGGCTTCCCGGCGTCAGTCACGTAGCTCTGGTCTGTGGTTTTTATCTGAGGCACAGCTGGAAAACACCAATGTCAACGTTTAATCAAACTCAGCTCAGACAATAAGTCTAGATGGAAATGACACAGAATAAGATAAATAATCTGTAATAAAATCAAGTCTTAGTGAACCGACAGATCTTAAAACTGATGCAGCCAGAGCAAAACCTTCATCTGTGTTTGTTTTGTACCTGCAAGCTCCAGCTTGGCCTTGGCGTCTTTGTCCTTGGCGATGATCCTGTACTCTCCCTGGTCTCGGGGTCGGATCTCGCAGACTTGCAGTCGGTGGACTTTACCTTCGCTCATCATCTGGTATTTGTCTCCCTGGATGACGGTCATATTGTTCCGGAGCCATTTCACCTCCACTCTGTCTTTGTTCAGCTCCACCTCGAACACCACGTCTGAGCCCGGAGGTTCAAACACATCCTGAGGTGGTCTGATGATTTCCACGGGTGTCTCTGCAGGACAAGAATAGGGACAAGGCATGGTAAAGGACTGAGACACCTGAACAGGTCCATGAAGTACTGAGACACCTGAACAGGTCCACGAAGGACTGAGACACGTGAACAGGTCCATGAAGGACCATGTGAGTGTCTTCACACTGAGACGTGAGTGAGTCTCACCTTCAACGAACAGTCTGGCTCTGGACCTCTTCTCGTCTACACCACAGGCGTATTCACACTCATCGTCAGGACGGCACTCTTTGATTCGCAGAGTGCACATCTTTCCATCTTTCTCGAATGTGTATCTGTGAACATGAACAGATTCATAGAAATTATGTTTACACAGAAATAAACTGTATCCATTTAAGTTTTGTCATAAACATGAGACTGTTGTGGTGCTTCATTCTGTTGGTTGGTTCTTCAGGGGTAGGTTTGTTGGATGGATGAAAGGCTGTTGGTTTGTGTGAAATATTGATGTATATAATGAGTCATTTCTAATCACTTTTTGTGAACTTTTCCTTGTATTTTCCCTAAACTGAACCTTAATTCTGATGTGGAAAATCAAAACCCTCTAAAGTTTATTGATGAACATTTTACTAAACCTAACATAATGTGGGTGAAGTATTTATGCAGTTTAGTTGGATATGAAGTTAAGCTAGTTGGACTACGTTTGCACTTAATTGGACATGAAGCTAGACTAGTTGGACTGTGTTTGCATTTATCGACACCAGTTAAATAAGTTCAACCACAGAATAACCTTCTAGATTTTAACCACACTCCAGTCTTAAATATGGTTTTATGTCATCATGGTTACCTGGGCCCCTCCCTGATCTCGCGTCCATTCCTGTACCACTTGACGTCGGCCTTCTCTTTGGTCAGTTTGCAGGTGAACTCTGCGTCGTCGAATTCAGTGATGGTCTGGTCTTTCAATTGCATTGCGAAGTCGGTGGGAGCTTCACTGATGATGAGCTCGGCCGTGGACTTCTCGTCTCCAGCCACGGCAGCATACTCGCCCTCATCGGCCAGTGTGCAGTCTTTGATGGTCAGGGTGTGTTTGTCTTTGTCAACTCTGTAGACAACGCGTTTGCTGAAGCTGATCTCCTGGCCGGCCTTCATCCACTTCAGGGTGGCATTGGGTCGGTTGACTTTACAGGAGAAACTGACTGTCTTCTTCTCTTGGGTGTCAATGTCCTCCAGAGGAACCACGATCCGAAGACTCTCCTCTGAACCACAGAACAAACACAACGTTATTCAACATGTTATAATGTTCTATTGCTGTTCTCTGCCTCTGAATCATCAGGCTCCTCTTCGTATCATCTAAGTAAACATCTGTAACACTGGATGTAAAAAATACATATTTCAGACATGGAAAGGGAAAACTACGGAGGAAAAGCTTAGAGTGCAGGTAACAAGAAACTAAAAAAAAAAAATCACAGAATTTTTTTTAGAAATTCCAGGAAATTCTCTGCAACTTATGTGGAAAAAAAACAAACTTATAAGGAAAAAAACAAATGGAAAGAAATAAGATGAGAAAGAACAGGAACACTAATTTACAGGAAAAATGTTGCGTTAGTTAAATGTATTACAAAACAATACTCATACAG
Organism: Apogon hyalosoma; assembly: GCA_037367295.1. Classification (NCBI taxonomy): domain Eukaryota; kingdom Metazoa; phylum Chordata; class Actinopteri; order Kurtiformes; family Apogonidae; genus Apogon; species Apogon hyalosoma. The sequence goes on along the minus strand of JAPQRP010000016.1, from coordinate 35,358,419 downwards.
ATTAACTCATCAGTTCATTAACGAAGGAGAAGAAATAAAACAAAACCAATGAAAAACTAAAAAAATTCAAGAATTTTTCAGTCTAAGAGAAAATGCCCGGATATTCACCAAAAAACACTAATTTACAGAAAAAATCTTACACGAGTTACATGTATTAGAAAACAATTCTCATCATTTATCTGTTGATTATTTTACAGTTTAAGGGGTTAATCCATTCAACAACAGTCAGTGTCACATTCACACCTAAAGGTGGTTTACATGGACCAGGTGACCCTCTAAGGTGCAGGTCATTGGACAGTGGGAGGTGCCAGAGACGTAGAGAACATGTAAACACCACTGTCCAATTGAATCGCTTAAAAACATACGTACATATTTTTGCTGCTTTGTTTGTTTTATTCTTTCCTTCTGATTTATTTTCTTGTATTTGATTGGAATGTGTTCATTGGTTAAATGTTAAACCGCCTCGTCGTGTCTGTATCTGGTGGGCGTGGTTTCATGTCTGACCTTTGACAGTGAGCTTGCAGGCGCTCTTGGCCTGTTCTCCTCTCTGATTGGTCAGGTTGATACTGTAGTTGGCGCCGTCTCCTTTCTGGGCATCTCGGATCCTCAGGGAGAACACGTTGTCTCTCTGGACCATCACATATTTCCCGCTTTCGAACAGCGTCTCTTCGTCCTTCAGCCACTTGGCCTTTGCCCCTTCAGAGTTGACCTCACAGTTCAGGACCACCTCCTGACCCTCCATGGCCTCGGTGTCCTTCAGAGGAGTCACCACCTTCAGCTTCTCTGTAGAAACAGACCCACAGCAGTTAGAATCAGGACAGAAGACTGGACCAGGACTGAGACCAGGACCAGGACCTGAATGATGACCAGGACTGGGACCGGGGCCAGGACCATGACTGGAACAAGGACCAGCACCTGGACCAAACACTTGACCTCGACCACGAGAAGGACCTGAACCAGGGCCGGGACTATGACCGGGACCAGGACTGTGACCAGGACCATGACAATGATAATTCCTGGGACCAGGTCCAGGACCATGACTGGGACTGGGAGCAGGACCAGGACTGGGACCAGGATCATTACCACGACTATGTCTGTGACCATGACCATGATTTATACCAGGACCATGACCATGATGACGTCTAGAACCAGGGCCAGGACCATGTCCAGGACCAGGATCAGGACCAATCCGTCCACTAAGAGAACATCAATGAGATACATCTATTCATCTGTTCATATCAAAACTTCCTGTTTATTCAAGAACCAGGATAAAGACACAAAGACACAAAACTAAACCAAACCAGTGATGATAAGAGTCAAATGTAGGATCCAAAAGGACAAACTGAATTCTACAGATGTTTTAATCAGTTTCTAGTCTTTTTCTGGTAGTGAAGTGGCTGTGTCAGTGGGCAGGGCTTACCGAGCACTGTCAGGTCAGCGCTGGCTCTGGTTGTTCCGATCATCACCACGTATCCGCCCTCGTCCTTCATCTCGCAGCTCTTGATGACCAGTGTCCGTCTCTTCCCTTCGCTGATCATGTGATACTTGTCTCCTTCCTGCAGCTCCTTGTTGTCCTTCAGCCATTTGACATCATAAGTTTCCTTGGAGACGGAGCAGGTAAACTCCGCCTTCTGACCCTCCACTGCCTCCTGACTCTGAGGTCTGGAGATGAACTCAGCAGCCAGTTCTGTAAAACACCAACACCAGGGGTCAGAGGTCAAAGTGGATGCTAGGAGTTTGGAATGGTTTATTTGTCTATGAATGGGGGTTCTACCTGATCTATGACCCTGAGTCTAATCCCTGACTAACGTACCGTTAATCTTCAGGTTTCCGCTGGTCTTGATGCTGGAACTCAGTCTGCAGTTGTATTCGCCGGCGTCGGCCATCTTCAGGTCCTGGATCAGGAGGATCCTCCTCTTCCCATCCACGATCTGCTCGTACCGGCCACCCTCCGGCAGTTCCTGGTCTCCTTTGAACCAGGTCACGTCTGCGCTCGGTTTGGACACTTCACAGATCAGTTTGACACTGTCTGTCTCTGTTCCCTCCACATTGGACAGGTTCTTGGTGAACCGGGCCTCCTCCTCTGCAGAACCACAGAAGTACCACAGAACCAACAGGACTCAGTATCAGAACATGAGACAGACAACCACACCTGGGATGAGAATGGTTCGGGGGACAACACTGTCCACATCTAATTGGACTGGTTTTGTTCTTGAAAATGTGTCGTCCTCATCCAATGGACAAAATTTTTTTCAAAACAAAGCCAGTCCAGTTAGACTTGAAGACCCTACTGCGGATGTGAATTCTCTTACCGACGACAGTGAGCATGCCGGAGGACTTGGAGGTCTTAGCGTCACATTCGTACTCGGCCTCATCATCAAACACCGACTTGTGGATGATGAGGATGTGTTGGCGACCTTGTGCAATAATCTCATATTTCTTCCCCTTTCGGATTTCACTTCCATCCTTGAACCATCGAACCTACAACGGTGAAAACAGTTGGTCAGAGACCAGGATACTAGACAACAATTATGGAATGTGCGAGTGAAGGAACGAGGCCTCACTTTGACGTCTTCTCTGGAGACTTCACATTCGAACCTGGCAGATTCCTTCTCTTTGACCTCTACATCATGGAGCGGCTTCGAGAACTGGACATGTGGAGCTGAGAACACAAACATCACCTTATTTTAACGTCCGTTTGAGTGTTGACCTTTAAACTTTGGGTTGTACTCACGCTCTACGTTGAGGAAGCAGGACGTCTTGAATTGCTTGGCGTCGCAGGTGTAGGTCCTGGAGTCATCCAGGGTACAGTTGTGGATGAGCAGCGTCCTCTTACGTCCGTCCACCAGCATCTCGTATTTCTTAGTTTTGCGGACTTCCTGTTCGTCTCTGAACCACTGAACTTCTGCGTTTTCTCTGGACACTTCACACTCCAGCGTGGCGGTGGCTTCCTCCTCTACTGTCTGGTCTTCCAGAGGTTTGGTGAACTCCACTGGCGGCTCTGAAAATCAAAAACACTGTGTTTACACTGGGAACGTACAGGTGTGTTTAGTTTCCATCATGTTTTAGAGTTAATCCAAACTCTCATGACTCATTCATCTACAATGTAAAAATTCTATAAAGCTTCAATATTAACTTGTGTATTTCTGAAGAATTACTATGTTCTTTCTCAGCCAATTACCACAGATCAGTGAGTGTGATCAGGTAAATAAACACAGCATCATCAAAACATGTATATTTTGAACACGAGTTTGATTTTCCTCTGAGTGTTTTTTTTCCTTTTTAAATATGTTTATTGACCCAAAACCAATCATATGGATGGAACAATCAGAGTTGAACATAACACACAAAAACACTGTTTGATGAATTAATTACCAGCGATGATAAAAAGAGTTAAATGTAAGATTCAAAGGTCATAACTATCAAATAAAAAGTCAAAATTAGAGACAAAAGTCAAGTCGAACTTTTAAATGAACTAAAAAGAGCTTGAAAACACAAAACTAAACCAAACAGTTGATGAATATTAAATAATATTCACACTCTTCCCTGTTTATGTCACATGTTTAACTGTTTCAGCTGTTTTTTTCTGTAACTGGAAAACTCCAGAAGGTTTATTGACTGGTTTTAACTGTAACATATTAGGCTTGATGAAGCAGTGATGGCAATGGTCTAATCTATCACACAAACATCTCATTAACCACAAATTTAAACAAATAAAAACTTCACAGAATTAGACTCAGTGTATTTCCTCCTAGAGTTTGGACGGAGGAGGCAAAATCTGTCATCTGTGTCCAGTATGAGACGCTGACCAGCCCGATGGCGTACAGAGGATCCAGTAGATCCACTGGATCCAGTGGGTCCAGTAGATCCCGTGAGTCCAGTACAGTCTTACCTTTGACAGTGAGGTTGGCCTCGGTTTGGAAGTCTTTGGCGACCAGTTTGACTTGTCCTGCTTCATCCATCTGGACGTTACGCAGAGTCAGGCTGTGGATTTTACCGTCCACCTTCAGCACCACCTGTCAGGTAAAGAAAATGGTTTAAACTGTCCCACTTCCCTGTCATTTAAAATACAGGACAAGGTTTAATCTGGACTAGATCTCAGGTCTGAGGTTTGGCTGCCCTGAACTGTGTCTGTCAGGTGTGAAACATAAAGAGGAAGCTTTATGACAACAAAAAAAAGTCTTGATATTCTGGCCATAATGGTGTCTGCCAGGTTAAATTATTTTCAATAAACCCTGAACTTTGTCTGTCAGGTGTAAAACATCATGAATAGAGGGTTTAAACTTCCCTCAATTACATCTGTCAGGTTCATCAGAGTCCTAAGGCTGGTTTCTGTCAAAAAAACTGTGATTTATGAGGGTTTTCTCTGCCCTCAGTACCCCTTGTGAGGTTCAACAGTCAGTATTAGTTTTTAGGTTTATGTACTTGAAGGTAGGCATTCCGCTTTGACCTTTGCCTTAAGACTCATGTATTAGAGTTATAGCTATCTGAAATACCTGTAAATTCAGCTTTTATCTGCTCTGAGTGCAGACTTTCAGGTTCAACAGTTCACTGCATGTGACAAATCCTGAACTGTCAGTGGTCTCTACTGTCCCTGAAAACTGTCTGACAGGCTTAGTTTTATTACACGTTCAATAGTCAGCTAAGTTGGCTTTTACATCCCTGAGCTTTGTCTGTGAGATTTTAAGGCGAACAGAGAGTGAATTTTTAAGTTGTGGCGTGCAGTAAATCCAACGTGGGTCAGCTGATGTGACAGCGCAAATGGATGCCGGCAGCTGCTTTCCTTCTTCCCCCGATTTAAACCAGCTGACCTTTGACACCTGACGGCTGCTTTTACAACACATTCACCGACTGTACATGATTCAAACCACGCCTCCTTATCACCTCCTTCACATGAGATTCACTCCACAAAACACATCTTTATTTTCATGTTTTTACAGACGAATCAGAGAAGACATGATGTTGGTTTCAGACAATCAGCTGATTCTGAAAGTGTGGAAAACAAGCATCTACACATCCGATTAAGATTTAGGATTAAACCCGGTTTAAACCTGGATTAAAGTGGGTTACTTCATACATTTGATTCATTACTGATTCATTACAACTATTTTCCATTTATTTATTTCAATAATCATTAATATTTAAAAGTTTTATTTCATAACTTGTATTAAAGCTGTTTTTAGTTTAAACAGATTCACTGATTTAACTCATGAAACACTGAATATTTGATCAATATTTAGATTAAAATTCTAACATTTCCTAACTAAATGGTACTTTTTTAGTATCTACATTTCACTTCAGTAAAATTATTTCACATATTTTACTCCTAAACATTTGAATTTAAGGATTAAACTCAGATTAACTAAAGCCTGAATATTTAGTTTTAAATGGTGTCTTTAACACTGAAAGCTGATAAAAAGGCATCTTTATGAAGTTTATTCAATGTCTGTAACTTGATAAACTTCATACTAGTAACGAGGATTAAACCAGGATTAAACTAGGATTAAAACCTCCCTAAACTGGATTTTTAAACTCTAGCTCGGTCTGATAGTTTCTGGTCTGTACAGCAGCATTTTATTCCAATTAATCTGTTTTAATAATGACTCTATCTTTAATATGCACTTTATAAAATAACTGATGAAACCATTGGATAATTCCTCGTGTTTGTGTGAATCTCAGGTTTTTACTGGTTTGTTCTTGTTTTTTGATTGTGTAACATGAAGGAAAATGATTTACACAACAACCAGCAGCAGCTCATGTTTCTGTTGGACGTCGTCTGGTTTCAGTCTGTAATGAATCCAGTCCTACAGCATTCAGACTGAACTGGATTCAGGACCAGAACCAGAGCCAGAGCCTGTTTTCACCTCAGTTTGTGGTTAAAGTGGTTGAAGCTGATAAACAGAAGGTTTATCAGGCTCTACATGTGAAAAACAGACAAACCTTTATTTTATAACCTGAACTGAGCTGTTTTAACTGATAAAACACTTCATACTTCAGTAATATTTGGTTTTAAATGGTCTTTATTTGGTCTAAACATGAGGATTCATCCAGGATTAACTTTAAATGCTTGTGTTTTTTTTTTGTCCTTTCCATGAACTTTTCCATCATGAATAATTGTTTTTGTTGTGATCATTTCTGTTTTAGTGTTTGCGTCATAAATAACCTCAGATCTAACCATGACCACACCAGTTCCACCTGGTTCTACTGCAGAACCGCTCAGACCCATTAAACCACCTTTGACTCGTGTTCATCTGGTTCTTTTACTGTGTTGTGTCTTTACGTGGGTTGTGTAACATGCAGTGAAAATGAGCTATAAAACCAAACATGTGGCTCATGTTTTGTTGGAGCTGCTCCGGTTTCAGCCGATAATCAAACTAATCCTGCCTGATGACTGGACCGGTTCCAGGCCTGACTCCAACCTGGTTTCTAGACTCTTTCCTTCACTTTAGCTGTGATTTTAAAGCCAAGCTGTCAAATAGCTCCTGTTGCCACCTGCCTCCTGCAGCTGTTAAAAATAACCCAGAGAAAACGCTTGCAGGGCAGAAAAGCCTCCCCTCCAGCGTTATCTCAAAACCAGGATCGAATGCTCTGCTGGAATCCTACTGGGCCCAGGCGGAACCAAGGCCTTATATGAAGACTGAACCATGTGCTGAGGTGCAGTGAACTTACTCTGTCGCTCAGTTCCAGCTTTTTACCCCCCAGGAACCACTCGACGACGATGCCCTCGAATGACAGCTCACACTCGAAGGTGGCGGTTTCCCCAGCGGTGACGGTTACATCCTTCAGGGGCCGCTTCAGGCCGATCACCCGGGCTTTGGATTGGGGAGAAGACATGGTTAGCCCCCCACCCCAAAACGTTCACAATCCAAAAGAAATCCCAGAGAAAGCGGCTAATCCTCAGAAGCTAGTCCGCATGGTGTGGTTGACTGAAGGCAGGCCGCTGAAGCCCCCAGGACAACTGAATGCAGCCCGTCGGGACTTGGCATTGGGGGGTTTCGCTCATTAGCATACGACCTGCTGTCAGATGTACAAGGCCAGAAGGAACCAGTGAGGGCCGGGGTCGCGTCCTGCCCCCTGCCAATCACCCCCGCCACCTCTACATAAGGCATGTGGCTTCTAAAATAACCGAGGGGCCTGATTGGCTGCCAGCCCACCTCAGGGGTCCCAATCTGCTCCTGTCAATCAAAAAGCGCCTGCATATTTTCCTGGAAAAGCCGAATGTGAAGTGGAGTTACCCAACGTTACCGAACAGCACTGGGGGCTGGCGTCACGCCGGACCGGCCTCACCGTGACACCCCAGTGCCATGGAAGTTTTGGTGTCAGTTTGGATTAACAAGTATTTACAGCGACCTGCCTCACATGCCTGAATTAACGTCCTTTAACTGCCCGTTGAAGGAGGCCTGGCAGTGCTGACAGCAGATCAGCTCACATGGATGGTCATTTAATCGGCTGTTTATCTGCAACACATTGCAGGCATCAAGGCCACAACGCAACAACACCACAAAGCCTCCATCAGAAAAAGACGCCAGCAGTCAGAAGAACCCACGGCTTCAGTTTGTTTCAGTTCCATGAATTAATTGGTTTTGGTTTTGGTTATAGTTCTAGTTTTATTTTGGATCTGATGAAACTTTTTCAGTTCATTATGTTTGTTACTGAATGAGTCCAAGGGTCAAAAAGTAGAAGCTCCCTCCATTTGGCTAAACATCACATTTCACAGCTTGAATGACGATAATTCTTTTGCTAAAACTTTTCAAACAAATTTTCATTTTTAGCTGCAGAACAAACTCACTTTCTGGAAATGTGCCCATATCTATTTTTTAAACATTTATATAACATTAAATGTGTCTGTATCTATATGTTTTAAACATTTATATAACATTAAATGTGTCTGAATCTATACGTTTTAAACATTGATATAACATTAAACATGTCTGTATATGTTTTAAACATTTATTTAACATTAAACATCTGGTTCTGATGGAGGTAAATCTTTAACATAAACATATCCTTCCTGCTGACAACGTTGGGTAAAACTCCTCACATCCATGAATCGGTTTCTGATAAATATTAATATTTTTTAAAGCTCAGATTGTATTTGTATAAAAAAAAATCAAATTCACATAAGTTTTCCTTCTAATAATTTAGACAAACACAAATAAATTCCAAAGCTGAAACTTTACAAAGTCTCTGAAACGACCTGAACTGAGTTTATGTTTTTACAGGCAAAATAATTGGTTTAATAAATGTGATGAAGGCTGGAGTTGAATCACAATTAAACTCATGTCATTGACCTCAGCTGTGACTTATTATTTAACTGTAAAACATAAAGGATAAAGACTCCTGTGAAGTAACGCCAAAGATGTTTTCTAAAACAATGTAAAACTTACCACTGTCCCCAAATTAAATGCACATCATGTTTTTTTTTTTGTTAAATGAGGAGCGACTGTTTTACCTGGAAATTAAAACACAACAAAACGAATAAAACAACGAAACCACGGAAATAATCAAAGACAAAGATTCAGAAGAGCATCACGCGACTGACTGCGATGAAGAGAAAATGTTTAACAGACTAAGTTCGATTTGATACATAAATTAACGCGTCATCTGCAAAATGTGACATTTTCATGTGGAACCCGTGGAGTAAATCCGCCCACAGAGTGTGATTTGAGTCACCTTTGACCCTGAGCTGAGCTGACGACTTGGCGTTGGCTGCAGAGAAGTCGACGGTTCCTGCCATGTCTTTACGACAGTTAAAGAGGATCAATGTGTGTCGGGTTCCTTCCTGTTTGATCTCCACGTCCTGGAACAAACACACACCTTTTAACTGGAACTAACCCATCATCTCCACCTGGTTTTTATGCTTGCTCATTGGATCTTCTAAGTATTTTGATAGTTCTAACTGTTCTGATTCTTCTGGGATCAGATCAGTGGTGGGTTCTGGTCTTGTTCTTACAGCAGATGGATGCAGAGCCTCTCCCTTCAGTTTCCAGGTGGCATGAAGATCCTCCTCTGAAATATCTGTCTCAAACTTGGCCGTCTCGGTCTCACTGACCTCCACGCTGTACAGTGGCCGCGCCACCTTAATGTCACGCTCTGCAGACGCAACACAGATTATTCAGAAATACACGCAGACAACCACCACCAGACAAACAAACAAACAAACCAAGAGAATCTGGAGCTGACACTGAAGACAAACAACAAACAGCAGAGATTCTCCAATGAAAAACCAACAGATAAACAGGACGAGCAGACAACAGATGAGCTGTCACTCATTCAGAGTGACTTACAGTTTACGCAAAAGCAGAAAAAATAACTGTCCAGATGAAAACTGACTCTGAAGACTCTAGTCCTGACACACCCTTCATAAAACTCAAACCAGAACCTCACTGGTTCCCTGCATTCAGGTTTAACCATCACAGACTCTGACTTTCTTCATGATTTAACTCTGACTTTCTTTAGGTATAATTTAAGTCTGAATTTCTTCACATATGATTTAATTTGGACTTTCTCCAAGTTTAATTTAAGTCTGACTTTCTTCACGTATGATTTAAGTCTGACCTTCACGAATTATTTAAGTCTGACTTTCTTCACATGTGATTTAACTCTGACTTTCTTCATGTATAATTTAAGTCTGACTTTCTTTACATATGATTTAAGTCTGATTTTCTTTATGATTTAAGTCTGACCTTCTTCACAAATTATTTAAGTCTGACTTTCTTTACATGTGCTTTAACTCTGACTTTCTTCATGTATAATTTAAGTCTGACTTTCTTTACATATGATTTAAGTCAGATTTTCTTTATGTATGATTTAAGTCTGATTTTCTTTATGTATGATTTAAGTCTGACTTTCTTCATGTATGATTCAAGTGTCATCAGATAACTTCTGTTATGATGTGATGCTATATAAATAAATTTGATTGATTCATGTATAATTTCATACATTCATCATCCTCAGTTTCATCTACAGAGTCAGATCCTCATCATGAACAGCATGTCACAACAGACAACATTCAGATTCAGGTGGGCGGGGCTTCTGTTTCCGTGGTTGGCGGGCCCTGATTTGCAGTCCTGATCGAGGTGTGGAAGGGGGAGGAGCCTGGCCGTGGATCGAGGTATGTTTACCTTCGATATTCAGGTCAGCTGTGGTTTTGTCGGTGCCACAGTCACAGGTATATGATCCCATGTCGCCCTTTGCCGTCCTCTTGATGACCAGTGTGCGCTTCCTGCCATCTGATTGGACATGAACATTCTTGGAGGGATAGATTTCGTTACCGTCTTTGAACCAGCGGACATCGCCAGAGGGTTTGCTCAGTTCACAGGACAGAACCACCTCGTCTTTCTCCACGGCGGTGTAGTTCTGAAGCTTGGCCGTGAAGTACAGGTCACCCTCTGCAGGAAGACACAGGAACAGCACGTTCAACAACCTGGATGACCACACAACACGAGCTAATGCTATGATCAAAATGTGGGATTTCACATGTGACTGTTTTTACTGTAGATGTGAAATTCATGTGTGATGTGAAAACTAATAGATTGATTACATGAAGGAAAAAGTGAAAATTTGAAATTAAAAAGATGTTTCGCTTTTTCTTGCTTATATGGACTAATGGAGTAATGGACTAATGGACTGTGGGACCAATGAAATGTTGGACAGATGGACTGTTGAACAGGTGGACTAATGGAGTGTTGGACTAATGGACTGTTGAACAGGTGGACTAATGGAGTGTTGGACTAATGGACTGTTGAACAGGAGTGTTGGACTAATGGAGTGTTGGACAGGTGGACTAATGGACAGGTGGACAGACTGCTGGTCAGTTGGACTCACCTAGCACTGTGAGCATGGCCGCTGACGTCTTCCCCATCGCCTCCACTTTGATCATGGACGTGTCATCCAGTGTCACCTCCTTAAAGGCCAGCGTGTGGACTCGTCCGTCCTCCGACATGTGGACGACTTTACTGGGATGGAGACGCACGTCGTTTTTGTACCAAACCACTGGGATCTTATCATGAGACAGTTCAACGCTGAACTCGGCCGTCTCACGCTCCTTCACTGTCACATCTTTAATGGGTTTGATAAACTCAAGACGAATACCTGACAGAGACAAGGACGGAACTCTGACGTTAAGGACAAAAACCACCTGATCCGAGTCCAATCCAACAAACTCATTCTACATCAGCAAGTGTGTTTCCTGTGCTTTAATTGTCCCCAGATAATGAGTAAATATTTCCCAAAGCCTTTATTAAATGAATAACTGACCAGTAAAACCAGATTAGTTGGGTTTAATCTAGTCTACAGTAAGTACTATTGCCCCCTACAAGCTGCACCATCCAATATTTATATCAGTAAAGATTAACATACAATGAATTTTACTGATAATATGAGCTTTCAATCAATGGAAAACAAAAATAATCACATGAGGAATTAAGTTGTAATAACTGTAACAGATGTTCAACAAAGTTATGAAACATAAAAACTCCAATAAAATTCAGTAAAAACTCCAATAAAACACAGTATCCAGTTGTAAATTTAACACAAACTAAACTGAATCAAAACAAAAACTGAATCATTAATACTCATTTGTTCTTTAGTTTATGAAATGGTCACATAGAAACATCTTAAATGGTCTTTTCTGTATGTGTTTAATGTAAATATATGTATTTATTTTCGTGTTCTGTCTACTTCATTCACTTTTATCTGTTAAATCACTTCTTTAAACTTATATTCATTCAAAGTTTTATGTAAAACATATTTAATAATGTCCTATTTTGTGGTTTTAATCCATTTGGCTTAACGCTGAATAACAGTTAAGTAGTTTTTTTAATAGTTTTTCTCATTCTCTGCCATTTTCTATTGTCTTGTAAACATGTATAAACTTTAACTTCTAGATAAGTCAGGTTTATTTTCAGTATTTATTGAACATGTTGGGTCTTTTATTGTTTCAGACCCGTCCTGTGTTTTCATTGTCTTTGGATTCACTGATCTGCATTTAATACATTTATCATTTATGTCAAGGAGAATTTGTTCTGAATCTGAGGAGTTCAACATAACTGAACTGAGATTGTTTTATTAATGAGGTCTGATGAGTCTGGATCATCATCTGCTCCAGTTCATCTTGAACGTCGTAGTAATAAATCCAACCACATCTGGTCATCAGTTGAAAGGCTTCAGGAACACCAGCAGATCTTTATGTTACAGCTCAGACTTATCAGAACCTGAAGCCTTGTCCGTCAGTCCGACAGGTTATTATTAGCATTAGCCTGTTAGTATCTGCACCAGAATCAGGTCTAAAGAGATGATTCAGGCTTGTTCATGGTCCTGATTCATAATTACCTCTTCAATGAGCTGTAATGTAAAGTTCTACAGAGAACTGACCAAACACAGAAAACACAACTCTCGTTCTCCTTCTGTTCTCAGACTGATGTTACCTTTGATGGTCAGTTTTCCAGAAGTTCTCTTGTCTTCAGCCTCAAACATATACTTGGCCTCATCTTCGTATTTGGCCGATTTGATAATGAGACTGTGTCTGTTTCCTTCCACCAGAAGCTCAAACTTGTCATCGTTTGATAACTCCTGAGGACCCTTTAGCCAACGGAAACTTTTAGGCTCTCGAGAAATTTCCAGCTCAAACTTTGCTTCATCCTTTTCATACACATGGATGTCGCTCAGTGGCGTAATGAACGAAACCGGGATCTCTGTTGGTTCAGACACACAGGGTTAACGTGGAGCCGGTATCGGACCTGTAACAGACCTGAAACCTACGACATTCTACAGATCTGCAGCTTCTACGGAGGTTTTAAGAAGTGAAGTAGACAGAAAACCAGCTGGACCATGGTTTTGGTAGAAGTAGGCGCTCACCCTTCACTTTCAGGTTGGCAGAACACTTGGCATTGGCGGCGGAGAATGCCACCTCGCCTGTCTGAGGCAGTTTGCAGTTGTACAAAACCAAAGTGTGTTTGGCTCCGTCCTCGATGATCTCAATGTCCTAAAGATGGCCGACAAACTTCAGCATTTCAGCAAAAAGAAAACATCACAAGATTCACAAAGCATCTTCAGTTCATTTTCATCCAGATTTTACCCAGAAACAGTTTGGGATCAAAATGAAAATGAGCTGAAGTAAAAGAAAACCTGAGCTCTAATGGTTTAAGACACGTACAGCAGATGGACTGAGGACTTCGCCATTCAGTTTCCATTGGCCGTGGACGTCGTCCTCGCTGAGCTCGACCTCGAATCGAGCTGTTTCCCCAGTGAACACCTCAACGCCATACAGAGGACGAAGAACTTTGATGTGACGAGCTGATGTTTAAGAGAACGAACACAACTCTTACTGGACACGAACCAACAAACTCACAAAACATGAACACAAACAGGACATGAATCCAACCAACATAACACGGTTAACAGACCCTCCTTCATTGAGATATGAACTAAAGAAACCACATGGTTCTCAGTGTTGGAAGAGAAACCTGAGGCAGGTCTACCAACGTGGACGTGACGAGACCTAAACCTGGTCTGTTTGCAGTTTTTACTTTGTTGGGACTGAGTGGACTGAATGGATCCAGACCTTCAGACTTTACAGTTTGGTCTGAACCAAGTGTCCAGGTCTTAAACCTCCCCCAGACCCTGATCCAGACCCAACAACTGGTCTCAGGTCTGTCTGAGATGGTCTCAGTCCGGTTCATGTACAGAGTCTGGACTTTCTGACCAATCACAGGATGTTAAACAAAGTTATTGTCACCAGAAACAAAAGAACTAATAGAGGATAGAAACAGTTAAAAATGAGGGAAATGATCAACATGTTGATGTCAGTCGAGTTGATGAAGACGACAGGAAATCAACGTTGGTTTCAGATGTTCAGGTGTGAAAACAGATTCACAGCAGTGCCTGAAACATTTAACCCTTCATTTACACTGATCCACGCATCGTTTCTATTAAATACAATGAAGTTTCTACACCGTTTGTTAATATATTCATGTTATACCTTGTTTTAAAGATTAGATTCTTCACAGTTGAGTTTCGAAGTTTATTTTACAGTTTTCCTGAACAACAAAACAGAATTAATGACAAAATCACCTGATACTGATGGAAGTTAATGGGACTAGTGGATGTAGTTCAGGTTAGATTTTATCCACATAAAAAAGGAAATGTTCTGAAATTATAGGTTATTCCCTTTAATGAGGAGACATTGATTCATTTAGTCCTTGTGGTTCTTCAGTTCTAAGCTTTGGAACTTGGCAAATAAGAGAACATTAACACTAATTATGTGGAAGGAAAAGGTTCAAGAATAAAATATTGTTTGTACCAGTTTAGTCTTGGATGAACAGTCAGTTTACACTGAATCTGTAAAATCTTGGTATTAGATAAATTTAACATCAACACTGATGTGGCCTTTTCATATCAACCAAAGAACAACAACACAGAAGAACACAACTTAAACTTAAGATAAGACTAGATGAAGGTGCATAAATGAATAAAATACTAAACGTATGACTGACGTCGTTGGTTCCATGATTCTGATTCGTGTGATGGTTTTATACCACTTAGATGAATTAATTTATTAAATTAAACACTTGTGGAGGGTTTTTAAGGATGTGCAGAGTTCTGTCATGCTAATTAATCTGTAACCAGTCTTCAGATCTGAGACACCATGTGGTTCTTCATGGAGGTTTTGGATCCCCCAGGTTTCACAGTAGATGTTCATTAAAAAACCAATGAAAGGGTTTGTTTGTTCAGAGGGAGAAGTCTCTGAAGTGTTGTTAAGAACAAACAAAGTCACAAACCACAACAAACAAAATGAGTTAGTGGAAGAACACTACCAGACCTTCAGACCTGGTCCAGGTGTTCCCACCACAAAGATGAAACACCACAAACAAATGGCTGAGACAGTGGCGGTCATAACGGGAAGACGGTGATGCTTCAGGTGTAAACACTACTAAATGTGGGAGGAGTTAGGAGGCAGGGCAGGTGGGAACAGGTGGAAGATGAGGGTTTTACCTTCGATGTGCAGCACGGCCGTCGTCTTGTCCGTCCCACAGTCACATACGTACTGCCCTTTGTCTTTGTCTCCCACTTTCTTAATGACCAGGGTTCTGCGCTTGGCCTCAGCCTTAACGCTCACCGTTTTGGAGGCTTTCACCTCAGCCTCGTTGTGATACCAAAGGACTTCAACGTCTTTGTTCAGTTCACAGTCTAAGACCACCTGGTCCTTCTCCACAGCTGTGTAGTCCTGCAGTTTAACAGTGAAGTACGCGTCGCCCTCTGGAAGGGAAATGTAGGATTGACGACTGGAGATCGACACTTATACGGAACCAGACAAATGGATGATGGACACACAAATGAACACAAAAACACACCAAAGTCTGACAGACACACACGACCACATGGAAAAGGATGGGTGAAGCTGTGGAGGAAAAGGGGTGGAGAGACTGGATGAGTGTTTACCTATGACCGTCAGGTTGGCCATGGTCGGGATCCCTTTGGCCTCGGCCTTAATTTGACAAGTATCATCCAGAGTAACTTCCTTTATTTCTAGAACATGTTTCTTTCCGTCAATATGCGTGATCACCGTTCTGCTCGGGTGGATTTTGGCATCGTTTCTGTACCAGGTGACCGGGATGTTGTCGTGGGAAAGCTCCAGCTCAAAGCGAGCTGTTTTGCCTTCCTTCACTGTCTGGTCCTTTATCGGTGACATAAATTTGAGCCTGATACCTATAGGTATATTCATGTGAGTTAGTTCCACACGAAGGAGGAAACAAACAACTGAATGAGTCATAGATCTGAGGTTCTCACACACTTACCCTCCACTGACAGTCGCGCTGTTGACCTTTTACCCAAAACCTCAATTGTATATTCATCCTCGTCATCGAACTCGCAGCAGTTTATGATCAACATGTGTTTCTTTCCGTCATCAATGATGTCATACTTTTGGTCCGGGGTGATAATATCCACCCCTCGGTACCACATGACCTTTGACACGTCCTTGGTGATGATGCACTCAAACTTGGCCTGTTTCTTTTCAGGCACTGAAACGTCCTTCAGCGGGACCACAAAGTCCATTTGGATCTCTGGATTAAGGCAACACAGGTGCAACAACGTCAACTAGAACCATAATGAATACACAACAACGAGAACACAACAACGAGAATAACAATGAGAATAATGAGAACACAACGAGGACAAGAACCACGATGAGAACAATGAGAACATGAATAAAAGGACAAGAACTACAACAAAAATGAGAACAACACCAACATCATGGACATAACACTAACAGCGTCAGTTTATAAAGATCCAACACATTCACTGATCAAGTCCGGATGAGTTTAAACCTGTTCATGTTCATTTTCACGTGATTAAAACTTTCTACAGACCTTTATTTTATTTTTCTGTTCTTTGTCGTCTACCTTCATCTGTCATTGGGTTTATTTTGATTTCTTGTGTTTCTGTCCTCTCTGTCTCCCGTTCTGTCTTTCTTGTTTTATCTTCTAACATCAGTCACACTGAAGGGGTTTTAATTGGTGGAATTGGCTCTGAGGTCTGAGGTGATTTTCACAGGGTTTGTGTCTGATTTCCATTTGGAAACTGGATGGACCAGTGTCAGTTCAGTCCAGAGTTGAACCTTGTTCCAGGTGTGGACGTGGATCTGCTTCAGGTCCAGTATTATCCTCTCGGTGGATGTTCTGATCTGATCTTCAGACAGTATGTAACTCCAATTATCAATTTATTTCAATAAATTCTACATTTTATAAACAGAATAGTCTTGAAACACATGTGAATTTTGTTAAAACCACATTATTTCCCTTCTACTCTATGAGGAACCCTGAGTTTACAGCAAACAGATCTGGGTTCTGCTGGTTCTACTGGACTCATAAGGATCATCGGGGTCAACTGATTCAGGTTCAATTCCATTCCAGATGTCTTCAGGACTAGGACCAGTCCACCATCATGTTCTTCTGTTTTCATCCAGTTGTCTGCTTCATCATGAACCTCATCTTCCGTCATGTTTCTGTTGGAGGACCAGGGCCAGCACCAGGACCAGGGCCAGGATCAGGACCAGGGTCTTCATGGAACTCTTCTGGGTTTTCAGTTCCTGTTTTAAACATCTACTTTGAATTCCCAGAACAGATGAAGGAACTGTTTGGATCCTGAGTTCAAATCCTTTAGGTTTCCGACCTCTGACCTTTGACCTCTGAACTTTGAATCTCCTACCACGAAGGTGATTTGTGTGTTATTTTGTCTGGATCAGCAGGTTCATGAATATGGTGCTGACGTCTCATAAACTGATGCTGTTGTGTAGATTTAACACAAACACACACATTTATCACAGACACACGATGACAGTCAGAACATCTACACACAGGTTTCATCTGGACCGAACTGGACGTAGAACTGGACCGTGTGGACCTTTGGAAATGATGATGATCCAACATGTAAATTTCATCTTCAGCTTCAGGATCTTCGTGAAAACCCTGGACCTTTAAGGTCTGACGCGTCATTTCACTGGACTTTAAACCTTTACTTTTACAGCTAACGCCGTGGTTCTGATTGCAGTTGTGGTCCCGTGGCGGGCGGGGGCAGGGGCGGGGGTGTGGCATCCTCTTACCTCTGACGGTGAGCATGGCGCTGGTGACGGCATTCAGGGCTTGGTATGACACCTCGCCGGCCTGGTTCACCTGGCAACTCTTCAGTGTCAGACGGCGAACTGTGCCCTCCATCTGGATGTCGCATGTCTGGGGAACACAGGTTGCCATGGTTACCAATCAAACACTCACAGGTCAAGACACCGAGAGGAGAGATCAGAGGTCAGGGCTGGGCGATGCATTTATCTCATTAATTGTTTATGTGTCCAGTGTTTTTTGTTTGTTGTCATTGTCAATTTATTTTATTATTATTATCATTTATTTATTTATTTATTTATTTATTTATTTATTACTATACTACTCATTACTTATATCATTATGACTACTATTACTGTTATCACTTGATTATAACTTTTATCGTGTGATTATAAAGAAATACATAGAAATATAATGAAATCGGTTCATTTTATCTATCTATCTATCTATCTATCTATCTATA
>JAPQRP010000016.1:35252111-35320675 GCA_037367295.1 Apogon hyalosoma | reverse complement strand
CATTTTATCTTCAACTTTTCTGACCGTTAGCTGCTTTTGTTCAACTATAATCTGTTCAGGTTTGGTCATTTTCTGCCATCTTACATCTTCTGTTGAACCTTTTTTATCAATTTCTTCAGGTTTTGACACTAATTCTACAGTTTTAGTTTTAGTTTCAGATGTTTCATCTTCAATTTGAGCCATTTTTTCATCTTTCTTTTCAACTTTAACTACCTCTGATGGTGTTTGTTCATCTTCATCCTTTTTAGTTTTCAGTATCCTCTGTTTTATTGATATTATTTCTTTCTCTGACTCATCATTTGTTTTAATCTCAGTTTCTACATCCAGTTCTTCACATGCTTCCTCCATCATTGGTTTAATTGACAATTTTCTTTCAGTTGGTTCTTGTGTTTCAGTTTCTTTAAGAGGTTTTACTTTATGCATTTGATCTTTTCTGACCTTTAACTGCTTTTCTGTGACTATAATCTCTCCAGGACTCATCTCTCCAGCGTCAGATTTCATTTCAGTCAGTTGTGATTTTTCTGTTGGACTAACGTAGACATGCTTGTCTTCGACTGCTATCTGACGTCTCACAGTCATGTTCTGTGATGTGATTTTTGGTGTTCTGGTCATAGTGTCGGTTTCCTCTTGGTCTATTAGCTCTGGAGGTTCTATCTCAGATGGTTCTGGTTTCATCTCTTTTGTTCCTTCCAACGGACTGACTTTGACTACTTTGTCTCTACGTTTAATGATGGCTGCTGTAGGACGAAGGTTTTCTGATACTAAAGTTTCTTCTTTTGTTTGTTTCAATGCGTCATCTTTGTTCTGTTCCATTTCTAATTCTGCATTGCATTGCAATTCTTTTTGCTTCGTTGGTTTTACTTTCTTTGCTTTTTGTGATCGATCTCCTCTTTCTACATGTTCTGGTTTCTCAGTTGTTCTAGATTCGTCTGATTCATCGCTTCTTTCTCGTCTAATTGGATCTAATGTTTTCTTGTCTAACACACAAACTTTGGGTGGTTTTTCAGTTTCTGTTTTCTTGGGTGTTATTTTAACGTCTGTCTCATTGTGCCTTTTAGTTCCTTCAGCCTCTGTTGGTTTTTCTCTCCTGTATTTATTGGTGGATTTAGGTTTTCTAACTGGTCCCTTATGTTTGTCCATCTGTTTTTGTTCAGAAACTGAAACCTTTGGACTCTCACCTTCCATTTCACTGATTCCTGAAACATCTTTAGTAGCCTTTATTTCTACTTTTTCTGTATTTTGGACAGAAAGTTGTGTTTGATCAGTTTCTTCACCCTGAACTGCGTCAGGGACTGAACTTTCAGTCACAGCCGACAGTTTTTTAGTTTTTAGGATGACTCGTTTTTCGAAGCCCTGCACAATCAAACCATCAGTAACAGATTTCTTACCACTTTCAGACATTTCCTCAGGTTCTTCTAACATACTTATAATCTCTTCCTGTAGCTGTGGTTTCATATTTTCTCCAATGCAGACATCTTCTTCGTCCTTATCTTCAGTTTTCTCAGTTTGAAAGTCCTTCTGAGGTCTTATCTCAGTCTTTAATTGACTTGTCGCTTCAGGATTTTAAGATGTATGAAGAGGAAGCACCATGATTCGGTGCCAAGAGATTAGAACAAACAACAACAACAGACAAACATGGATTAAACCAGACAAACAGAGATAAGATAAGAAGAAGATGCATAGGACTGTGGTGTATTTGTCATGTTGTACCTCTGTCTGGTGTTTTTCTTTTTGTCTCGACTTCAGGAGATGGAGATGGAATCACCTCAGCCTTCGCTTCTGTTTCTTTAAAGAATAATCAGGTTTGTCTTAGTGGAAGATATTTAAGAGAAGAAAGACTTACAAGCACAAAAAAGAGGCAAAAAAGAAACAAAGGTATAATAGAATACCAATAGAAATACTTTAAGAAAAAGGAAATGATGAGACGTTGACAAGACAAACAGACGCTGATGAATGATGGTTTTGTGTAAAAAAGGAAGAATAAATGGACATGATACATGTTTTCTCTTTGTACCTCTAGATGGTTTTTGTGAAGAAATCCTTTTCTTTTCCTCTGATTTTGTCTGAAGTTTTTCTTCAATTAAAATACTTGTTTGTTCTTTTTTCTTCTTGGGAACTTCTTCAGGTTCTTCTTTCTTTTCCGTTTGGGTTCTTGCAGGTTTCATTTCATCTTCCTGTTCAGTTACTTTTAATGGAGTCTCAATATCTGTTACTGACTCTTCCACTTTTACTGCTACTTTTGGTTTTTCTAAAACTGGTTTGTATTTCTTTATGGTTAATTTTTCTTTACTTTCATCCTCAGAAACTGGAGGTTCATCTGTCTTTTTTGTAACTTTGTCTTTGATTAAAATATTTATTTCTTCCTTTTTTGGTTCTACTTTCTGTTCTGTGATGGTTTTTGATTTAAGTTCAGTGTCTATTTTCAACTCTTTAAGTTTAACTTCTCTTGTTTTTTCTGAAACTTTCTCTGGTTCATGTTTCTTTATTCTTGGTGGTTCTTTACTTCCTTCCTCATAGACTCCAGTTTTGTATTTCTTTTTTTGATCTGGTTCTGTTATCGACTCTTTTGTTTTGACTTCCTGTTTCTTTACTGAGACTTTTTGTGGTTCTGGACTTTGTTCGTCATAAACCTGAGTTTCCTTTTTCATTATTTCCTCATCTACTGTTTTTATCTGAATGCGTTTTCTTGCTTCTCTCGACTCGACTGTAACCTCTGAGATTTCCTGGGTTTCGGTGTATTTATGGTCTGGACTAGTTTCTACTTCCAGATCGTATGGTTCTTCATACCACTCCTGTTCTTCTGCTTTGGTTCTGACTCGGATCGGGGCAGATTTAGTTTTGATTTCTTGAACTAACTCAGTTTCTTTGACAGGTGCTTTTTGCTTGGTTTTCCTCACCTCCTGTTCTTCCTCTTGTCTCTTTTTAGTTTTTGTTTTGATGCTTATTTCTTGTCTCTGTTTGTCAATAACGATAGTCTGTGTTTTGTCGGATGTTCCATCTTTCCTTTCATCTATTATCTCTTCTGTTGGCGACTCAATCGTTCTGACAAAAAACTCCTCCTCCTCAGGTTTATCTTTGGTCGTACTAATACTTTTCTCAACTACAATAAAGGTTTCTTGTGTTTTTGGCTCCATCCTCTGTTTCATGGCCCTGATTTCTTTCTTTTTGGAAGAATCAGTAACAGATAAGTCACCTCTCAGTTCAGACTTTTTATCTTGTTCTGATAAAATGTCGACTTCGGACAGTAACACCATGGTCTTGGCTAGAGCTGACACTTCATCCTCGTACAACATTTTGGCCTTTTCTTCCACCACAGCTTCATGTTCCCAAACCTCCTCTGTGGGCGACACTTTCTCCGTCACATAATAAACTTCTTGAATCTTCTGAGCTCCTTTTCTTCGCTCAATCTTCACAAGACTCGTCGCTGGTCAAGTTTTAAGAAGAGGCGTCAAGTGGCGGCGCCAAGAGGTGATGACAAAACACAAAGACAAACAGTGTTTGTTAGAGGAGACACAACACACTGAGACCGAGGCAATAATGCACCTGTTGTGAATTATCACCAAGAGGCAAAGAGTGTGATGTGGTTAAAGATCCTCAAGGTTTCAGATGATCGGTACCTTTTTCAGGAGGTGAGACTTCGACCTCTGCAGGAACAGTCTTCTCAATCTTCTTAGTCTCTATTTCTTTTAAAGAATTAATGGGTTTTGAAACCAAGACAGTGTGTAGATCATTTCAGAAAGAGATTTTAGACAGTTGAAAGTTAAACAAACATGGAAAACACACAATAAGATTCACAGAGTCAGATGTTATGAAGGAGATAGTCCAGTTGGTGTTGGTTTTACTGTCAGATATACGTACAGTCAAACAAATGAACACAAAGCTTTTAACAGCTGGAAACCTGGGTTTATTTCCACTTCTTGATCTCTACTTCGACTTCTCTGTTTATCAAAACCATGAGTAACGTCACCCTCTGACAACACTATGCAGCTTAATTTATTCTTGATGGCACAATTAATTCACACTCTCCTCCCAAGCAAATTGAAATATTTTAACTGAATTTTCATAAAAATCAAAAGAAAATGCACATTTCTGACACTAATTTGAGCAAATTTGTCCTTCACTTGTTACTAGATCAGCCAATAGAAAATAAATCGACTGCAGTAGCAGGGTTTGAGCCAGCAGAGGGCAGTCACTATATTTACACAAAAATATCAAGATGTGGATTGAATCAGCAATACTATTAAACACATATACCTTGGTTTAAGTGGTGAAGCCTCTGACTAAAGTAACTTCCATTGTGTTGATTCAACATGTTTATGATTTGTTTCAATCAGTAACTGATAGTTACTAATTTGATTAATTTGCCAAATCAAAAGCCATTAAAACTGCTGCTTTCACTGTTTCTTCTACAAAAGAAGACAAATTCATTTAGAGAGCATGATTTCACCTAGATCTGACGGTTGCAGTTTCTGAAGGTTTATTATCTATAGATTTGTTCACATGTACAGTAATAATTAATGGTCTGAAAATATGAGTATTTTTTATTCTAAAATGTAGATGAGCCTAAACCCCCAAACAGAGCCTTCTATAACTCAGTGGGAAAGGCCAAAATCTCTGGAACCCAAAGGAATCCCAGGCCTTGAAACCAAAAATGTGTTGAATGTAAAGTGATAATACATGGATTTAATAATAAGGACGTTTAATATTTGGATAACACCAGGTTCATTTCTTTGAATGTACAACAAACTTCAAAATGCAGCAGAAGTTTAACATCTGACTCTTGCCAAAGGTTTACATGCAAAGAAAGAAGAAAAGAGATTATTCGGGCCTCAGTGGTACCTTTTCGAAGAGTTTCTTTGACTTCTTGTTTGGGTTTAGCTTCAGGCACCTTCTCGGGTGTTTTATCAGGTAAGATCCTCTCGGTTTGTTTCAGTTTCACTTCCTTCTTCTCAAGAATTATCTCCTCCTCGGCCACTTTCAGAGGAACTTTAACCTGTTTCCTCTCTGGAGCAGCTTTTTCTTCTTGAATTGTAACAGGTACCTTCTCAGGTACTTTATCAGGTACTCTATGTGGTACTCTTACAGGTTTCTCTGGTAGTTTTTCAGGTTCTTTCTCTGGTACTTTTTCAGGTACTTTTTCTGGTACCCTCCTTGGTTTTTCCTCCTCTATCTTCTCAGGAACACTTTCTTTCACCTCAGGTTTCCTCCTCTCAGGTACAATTTCAGGTATTTTTTCAGGTAGTCTCTCAGGTTCAGGTTCTACTACCTCCTCAAACACCTTCTGATGAACTTTTTCAGGCTTTTGCACCTCTTCAGGTACAAGTTTAGGTTTGGGCATCACAGCTTTAAGAGGGTTTGACACAAAAACATGCACAAGACATGACTTTCAAGAACAGAAACGTGCTGACGCACCAGTAAAAATGTTATTCACCAATATTTACCCAAATCATCCTCTTTTAATCAACAGGTAGAGACTATAATGCTCCAAAATCACTTAAAAAAGGTGATTTGAGAAACTTGACCTGCTATTTTAACGATTCAACAGACAACAACCAAACAGCAGAACAAAAACAGGTTTAGAATAAACACCTATCAGTACCTTTCTCTTTCTTTGATGGTTCTTCTTTAGGAGGAACAATGGCAGGTTCCAGTTTCTTGGCCTTTGGAGCTTCTGGAATTTTTTCTTCCACAGGAACTTTAAAGAGGACGGTTGACATTAACATAGATTAGATGTAAATGAACTGAAGAGTTTTATTAAACATCAACAAACCAAGCACTCTAGCGAGTGCAAACATTAAGAGTTCCATCGTGCAGTCCCATCGCTCCAATACAGCGAACCAGACGTTAGAGATTAGAAACAAACTGAAACCCAAGAGTTTAAGATGAGTTTAAGAGTTTAGGTCGGAATGTGATGACAGCGGACCAAGCTTTAGCTACCTTTGGCTGCCACTGGCTTCTTCTGTGGTGGTTCAACATCTTTCTCCACCTTTTGTGGAACTGGAGGAGGTGGTGGAGGAGGAACCACCTCCTTCTTTGTTGGTGCTTCTGGCACTTTAAAAGAACAGGCCTTTGTCAGACACTTAAAACTAAATACTATGAAAATAGAAGGTCTACGTGAAAAAAAGCCTTGTTTTAATATCAGATGTCAAACATTGAGACACAGACAGAAACAAACCAGACATTAGAGACAGAAAGAGTTAAAAAAGTTAAAGAATTTTTTTGTTGCACAAACAATCTAAGATCAATAACTTAGTGATGAACACTCCAGATGAGTTAAAGATGTAAAGCGGAGTTAAGAAGATTAAGAAAAACTCCAGAGCTACACCTCATCCAGAGACACCTGGATCTATACCTGTCTTTGGTGGTTCCTTTGGTGCAGGAGTTGGTTCTGGTTTGGTCTTCTTTGGTTCTGGCTTTGGCAACTCAGGTTCTGGAACCCTCACTTCAGGTTCAGGCTTCTTCACCACTTGTTCAGGTTTGGGAACTGGAACCTTTGGTTTGGCAGCAGGTTCTGCTTCTGGCTTCAGCACTGGAGGTTCAGGTTTACGGACTTCTGGCTTGAGTTTTTCTGGTTCTGGTTTGAGTTTTACTGGTTCTGGTTTGGGTTTTTCTGGTTCTGGTTTGACTTTTTCTGGTTCTGGTTTAGGTTTTTTGGCTTCTGGTTCTGGTTTCTTTATGGCAGGCTCAGGCTTGACCTTTGCAACCTCTTCGGGAACTTAAAACAACATTTACATGATTTAGATAGGAGCAGAACGAGTTGGGACAAACAGAAAGTCAAAGATTCGCTTCTAGATTTGAAGCTGAGCAACAACACTGATACAGATTAAGAGTCAGACAGAAATGTTCAGTCAGTTAGAATCAGAACAGTCCAGAAAGTCTGTAGATGTAAACACAACAACAAAACATGAAAGGAAATACCTTTGGATGGTGGAGTCACCGGCTTCGTCATTGGCACCGGCTTGACCTCAGGCTCAGGCTCCACCTTTGCTGCTGGTCTGGGCTCTGGTTCTGGTTTGGCAGCCGGTGCAGCTTTAGGCTTGGGCTCTGGTTCTGCTTTGGGTGTGGGTTTAAGCTTTGGCTCTGGTTCTTCTTTCGGAACCACGGCAGGTTTCAGCTTAGGCTCTGGTTCAACCTTTGGAGGCGGCCCAGGTTTAGGCTTCGTTTCTGGTTCTGCTTTCGTTTTGGGCTTGGGTTCAGGTTCAGGTTTAGCTGCAGGCGCCACTTTTTTGGGCTCTGCTGGAACCTGAGGCTTGGGTTCATCTTCAGGTAAGTAAGACAAACATCAGCTTACATTAGCATCAAGTCATTTAAGAGTCATTAAGAGGTGTTTATAAGAACATGAAGACAAACTGATGAAGAGTGACATTAGCAAAGTGTTACATGAAGAACAGACAAACATAAAGATTAAAGACAGACGTCAAGAGGTGAAAAGCTACAAAGCGGTGACCACAGAAACGCTGCGACTAAGGAATGCAGTTTAACAAGCAACATAAGAAGTACCTTTGGTTGGAAGTTCAGGCTCCTTGGCCGGTGGTGAGGGAACAGCAGCAGGCTTCTTAACCTCCTCTGGTTCTTCAAGTTACATTCAGACACAAGCAAATCAAGAAAAATAAAGAAAACAAGAAGACAAGGAACAGAAACTGTGAACAGGATGTAGAGGTAGAACATTATGAACAAGGTAAGATGTGAGTCAGGAGTAAGAAAAGTTTAAGGAACATCAAAATAAAGTGATCAACATAAGGACAGTATCGTCTGCATAGAAGGAGGACGTTCAGTAGAAATCTCTACCTTTGGGAGCAGAAACATCTTTTCTCTCTGGAACTGAAACTACAGGAACCTTTTCCTCGACTGGCTTTCTGGCCTCTGGGACTTTAAAATGTAAGTGAATGAGTGAATTTTTACAACATGAAAACATTAGGGAGAGCTGAACATCACACAAACACAAAGACGACTTTAAGACGTAAAAAAGCTAAAGAGATTTCTGAAACAGGTACATGGTGTTTCGGTACCTTTTGGAGGTGATGGCTCTTTCATGGCTGCTCTGGGCTTCTCTTCAACCCTCTGAGCTTCAGGAACTTAAAAGATACTCAGTGTATTAACATCACACTGTTTCACAAGAATAAGAGATGCTGTGCATTTGCAGGTGAAGCTCAGCAGAAGATTAAGAGACAGAAAAAGTGACTAGAATCGACTACAAGGCAAAGTCTGTCTGCAGTGAGACTGAAAGGTTCAATAAGAAGTAGGAAGAATGAAAGACAGGAAGCTGAAACAGGACAGAGGAGGTTAGAAGCAGGAGGAGGAGGTGGTTTATGAAGGACAGCGTTTCAGCCACAGCCATGACACATTCAGATGTAAACATACCTTTGGTTGGCATCTTCTCCCTCATCTCCACCTTCTTGGTCTCCACTGTTTCCTCGATGGGAACTCTGGCAGCTGGAGGAAAAAAACACCAAGACATGGAGGATCATCATGACCACCAAAGAAAATGGATGGATTAATGTTTCTCACTTTAATTGAGAAACCAATGATATGGAGTATTAGGGCGATGGGAGATGGAAAAAAAAGGATATTTACTAGAAAAAAGTGAATATTTACAGAGTAACTTTACAGGAAAAACTTGTTTCTTAAGAGAATAAAGAAACAAATTTTTATGAGCCAAAAAAAATAGATATTGTCCAAGATTAGCGTTGTAAATTTATGAAAAAATCTCTGACATTCTTTGAGATTAAAGTTATGAATTCAGAAGAACAAACTCATATTGTTTAGATCAGTGGTTCTCAGCTGGTCTGGCTTCGGGACCCACTATCACCCCTCAATGACATGACTCAAACTGATTAAAGTTGGAGTTATGGTGTGTTTTGACCCTGAGATAATACAGGATATCACAGTATGAAAACACAGAAGACAAGTTTAATAATAAACCAAACTGACCAGCAGGTGGTGATGATAAATATGGAAATATTACTTTCAATACTAAATTAGGTACATTGTAACTAAAAAAAACCAAAAAAAAATAAAAAGTGCACTCAGCTAAAAATTAAAAGAACATTCAGTCACTTATTCAAGTATTAAACACACTGAGGTTTTTGTTTCATGTAGATAAAACCATATCCGATGTAGTCGTTGCCATACCTGTGTTTCTCCATGATATGAAAAGAAACTTTTGGTTCTTCTTTTATGCTGTGAAATGTCTGGTGTTATTTACCATTACAGTGCATTACCACCACCTACTGTTGGGGACTGTGAATGGACGGCGCACAGTTCCATAAAAAATAAACCACAGGATTGGTGTATTAATATTATTTTTTGCCCAGACAAAGGCCCGCAACCCACTGAAAACGGGTTTTGAGACCCACTTTTGGATCAGTTGAGAATCACTGCTTTAGAAATAAAATCCATTAATTTACAAGAAAATATCTGAACATTTTCTGAGATAATGCTTTTAAATCTACATTTTCTTTGATAAAAGTGCTCCCACAGTACGGCACCATGATCCCAAACAGATGAACCTGGTTGATCTGGTGTAAATGCTGGACATGGGTTTAGGTTTTACAGATTTAAGAGAATCCACCACTCGTCAGTCCACCTCAGACTGAAGGGAAAGACCAGCAACACAGAGGGATTATGGGACAAAAAAGAGGAGGAAGGGGACAGACACAAAGAACGAGCCTTGATTGGCTCAGACACATTGAACCAGACAGACGAGCGTCGTCATTGGGTCGTAGACATTCGATACCTTTGGTGGACACTCGCTGAGTTAATGTCTCCTCCATCCAACTGTCCACTTCCACTGAAGACGAGACGAACACACAACAGAAAACACAACAAACGTGAGGAAAAAACCACAACGTGACGTCACTTCAGTCTGATGACGTCTGTCGTCTCAATCAGCTGTTGACTGTGAAGCCTGACTCCTGCTGGTTCAAACTGGTACTGCACCCACCACAGTCAGCCTTTAACAGCTGCACATTCTGGACCATTTCATATAATTTAACATTAAAGAACTACATTTGCTAGAAAAAAGTTTAAGAAAATATGGTTATTACCTAAGATTCTGGTGTTAGATCTGTAAGATAAAACTGAGTCATACATACATGAAAATGTCAGATTATGTTTGTTAAACCAAATATTCACCTGGATCATAAACAGTCTGAGCTTCATTAGTTGTTAGTGCCGTATTTTGTCTTTTTGTTATTTCAATCTGGTCTTAATTTTTTCATTATTGTTCACTATTTATTGTTTTTAGTCTACCGTATTTGTTGTTTTTATTCTACTATATTTGTTATTTTTATTCAGCCGTATATTTTGTTTTTATTCTACTGTATTTGTTGTTATTATTCTACTCACATCTGTATAAACAACCTGAACAAACTGATGAATAAGACGACAAACTGACTGAAATGTCAAGAAAAAGAGACGAAGTGCATTTGATGAAGATGGAAGATTAAGACATGAAAAAAGAAGTAACCTTCACATCTCACAAACACACAAACAAACAAACAAACAGGAACTGTGATCAGTTACGTTTTCTACATAATAAATGTTAAACAGCAGAAACATGACACAATGGAAGCTGTTATGATGAAGGTGATGAAGATGAGCAGCAGATTTGGGTAAATTCATTCAAAGACCGTTAAATGTTGATTCATGTCCTTATACTTCGTTTCATCACCACTGTCCTGGTCTTGTTTTGTGATTTCTACTGAACTGTAGTAAATGAATTTATCAGCTCTTCCATAACTCAAGATGGGTCATAATCACTGGATGTTTGTTTTTTCCCAATTCTGCTCAGATACTGAAGGTGGAGTTTTAGTATCAGGTCACATATGAGTGGGCTGTACCTCTGTGCTCCACCTCCTCTTCATAGTGATACGAATATTCAGTTGATTCTTATCGGGAACAAAGACACATCTGATCAGTGATTCATCTGAACAGGGGTTATTGTTTATTCTGGTGTTAGTGTCGGACAGAGGCTGAAACTCAAATACCTTCACGTTTCATCTCCTCTTCATAACGATAAAACGCAGCAGATTCTTTAAGACACAACAACACTTTCAGTTACCTTCAGTTTGTGTTTATTAGGGTTAAATGAACGTCGGATGGTGTTTTAGTGTTTCAGGAATGAGACTGTTTTCTGAAGCTGCTCTACTTCTTCTTACCTTGGATAGCGACTGATGAAGACATGTCAGGCCTCTGAACCGACGAGTCAGGGACATCTATAGGACACCACATGTAACAGCAGCTCAGTGACAATACAACTGTATTAGAGCTAAATATGATTATATTAGAGATAAATAGGATGGTATTAGAGCTAAATATGATCATATGAGATACAGATGATCGTGTTAGAGCTAAATATGATCATATTATAGAAAAATATGATCTTATTAGCTATAAATATGATCGTATTAGAGCTAAATATAATCATATTAGAGATAAATATGATCTTATTGGAGATAAATATGATCGTATTAGAGCTAAATATGATCATATTAGAGTTAAATATGATCTTATTAGAGAAAACCGTGGTCTTGTCGTGGGTTATGGTGGTGTTGTCATGGGTTACGGTGGTGTTGTTGTGGGTTACGGTGGTGTTGTTGTAGGTTACGGTGGTGTTGTTGTGGGTTTACGGTGGTGCTGTCACGAGTTACTGTGGTGGTGTCATGGGTTACAATGGTGTTGTCATGGGTTACGGTGATGTTGTCGTAGGTTACCGTGATGTTGTCCTGGGTTATGGTGGTGTTATCGTGGGTTATGTGGTGTTGTCGTGGGTTACGTGGTATTGTTGTGGGTTACGGTGGTGTTGTCCTGGGTTACAATGGATACTTACCCAGTGGAACCATGGCTAATTCGATCTCTGCGAAAAGAGCGAATAAGGCGTTAAAGAGTGGGAGCGACAGCGGCTGAACAGAAGTAGATAAAGGTGGCTCGGACTCTGACTGTACCTTTGCCAGATAAATAAAGCTCAGCTGTGCTCTTAGCCTCCCCTCTGGGCTCCAACCTCACAATGACTGAGTACACGCCTACATGGGATTAGTCATCAACACACCAAGTCAGAACAACAGTGACGACTCAAAACTCTGCAGTGGCGCCCGGACGTGGCTCTACACACCTTCGTCTTCAATGGTCACGTTTCTTATGACCATGAAATGTCTTCGGCCCTCGCTTCGGAAGTTGTACTTAGGGCTCTCTTTCAGTTCCCATGTGTCTTTGTACCATGAAACGATCGCGTTGTCGAAGGACACCTCACACTCGAAGGTGGCCGACTGCCGCTCGTTCACCTCCACGTTGTGGATGCGTTTGGTGAAATGAATTTGTTCAGCTAAAACAGATACAGATGTGAGTGGGCTTGGATTCACACACACAACTGGAGATGGTAGTTTTCACTGACACACGGTTAGCGATGAGGGTCTGAGTCGTTACTATGGAGACGGATGAACGGGTCAAGGCGGCAGGGGTCGGGTTTCACCACAAAAATTAATTTAGAAACAACAATGGAATTGTGAATGTGACGAAAACAGGAAACAGGATCAAAAAACAAACTCCAGAAATTCAGTTTAGATTTTCATCAACGTTAATGAAGAAAAGACTAAAGAAATAACAAATAAAAAGTAGATTCATGTTGTAAACATCATCCAATTAAAAAAGAAAACAAAAAACTAATGAAAAATAAAGAGAAAACTGAGAAAATAAAAAAAAACTAATACTACTATAATAATATAACAATAATAAAGAAAAAAAGAACAAAAATATAAAAATGCATAAAACATGAACCTAAAAGAAGAATCAACAGTTTAAGTAAAAAGCTATAAAAAATAAGATCCACGAAATTTTCATTTATCAAAGTTATCCAAAAACATATTGTGTTGTAGTGAAATAAAAGGTTTTATATTTGTTCTTCTGTTTATTTTGTCTTTTTATCCTTTTTTTATATTGATGAATGAATTAGTTTAATCAACAAAAAGTCAAACATTAAAAACATCCTTAACTTTTAGTTTTACAGATTAGTTCGGTTTTGTTCTCTGTCTGTTTGTCCTGTTTTTCCTGTTTGTTTTGAGGTGAAAACCGGAATCCTGAACCAACCCAGACCCTGAGGATGGATTTAAGTCGAAATGATGTAAGAAGACAATGGATGAGATGGAGGTTGTTTCCAGAATAATCCAGAAGAAGGTTAAGACAAATCCAAGAGGAGTCAAAAAAGAATCCACATGTGGAGCGTTAGTGTCTGATAATTTGGGTAGAAAAGAGGTGAGTGAAGTCAGAGTATCATCACGTCTACGGTTGAGGATGTGGATCCGGTACCAACCTTCCACCCACAGGTCAGCTGACGACTCCAGGTGCTGGTACCGGCAGCTATACCGGCCCTGGTCCTCGGGCCTCAGGTCAGCGATCAGCAGCTTCTGAACCTTGTGTTTGACCTCGGACGAGTACCTGCCCTTCATCTCTAACTTCTGTCCATTTCTAAACCACTGAGCCTCTACGTTAGGGATGGACAACTGACAAGACAGAGTACACGCCTGGCCTTCCTTACCCGAAGTGTCCTGCAGATGCTTCTCCACCTCCGCCTCTGAAACACATCAACAACAGACAGGACATCAACGACTCAACCACAGCCTGAACCTGACACATACTGGCCTCTAGTGGTGAAAAGACACAATTCAACCACCTGAAAACAGTCATGATTAATGCAGACTGGGGTCACCAACCCTGGTCCTCAAGATCTACTATCCTGGATGTTTTAGATGTATCCCTCTTCCAACACACCTGATTCAAAGGATCAGCCTATCATCAAGCTCTGCAGAAGCCTGATAATGACCATCAGGTGTGCTGGAAGAGGGAAACATCTAAAACATGCAGGAGAATAGATCTCGAGGACCAGGGTTGGTGATCCCTGATGTAGACCTTAACACCAACCCTAACCCTACTTTGATGCTTTCATGTGTTCCAGTTGAAGCTGTGTTCCAGTACATTCATCATGATCATTAACATATAGAAGAACACGCAGAGGAACCAAAGCAGAGCTTGTGTTCTGTGTCACTGTTTCAGTTCTGGTTCTGTGAGGTGGTTCTGGTACTGACCCGTGACAGTGAGTTTGGCGCTGGAGATGTGCGGCCCACAGACGACCCTATAGTTTCCTTGGTCAGATGACTGACATCTCTTGATCTTCAGGAGGTGGCGGTCGCCGCTGATGCTGATATTGTATTTGTCGCCGGTGTCCAGTTTCTGAGTTCCC
The DNA here is from genome assembly GCA_037367295.1 of Apogon hyalosoma. Lineage (NCBI taxonomy): Eukaryota > Metazoa > Chordata > Actinopteri > Kurtiformes > Apogonidae > Apogon > Apogon hyalosoma. The sequence goes on along the minus strand of JAPQRP010000016.1, from coordinate 35,306,442 downwards.
TTGTACCACGACAGGGTGATCTCTGGGTAATTGATCTTCACCTCGCACTCAAACACGGCCTCATTGTTGGTGAAGACAAACTGATCGGAGATGTCCTTCACCACGGTAACAGGCTGCAGGACAAAGGACACACTTTAATGACCTCGTATTTATCCACATCCGACCTTCTGAAGCATTTACAGAACATTTCACCAAAGCCTCAGAGGCTCAACACGAACGGCTGACTTTTGCAAAGAACTGGAGCTGGTATTTACAAGAATCAAAGTGTCTCTGTTGTGTTCATTTGTTCATGATGTGTTCATGATGCATTCATGTGTTATCCTTTGTGTTCATGATGTGTTCAGGTGCTATCATTTGTGTTAATGATGCGTTCAGGTGTTATTCTTTGTGTTCATGACATGTTCAGGTGTCATTTCTCAGATATTTATATTAAATCTAAAATGACAGCTTCAGGTTCAGGTCACAGGGCTCAGGAATCTGGATTCACAAGCTGAAATCTGTAGAAAACTAGTAAAGAACACAGTAACGCCACCACAACAACAACAACAGCCTTGAACAAATAAATAGAATCTTAACAATAATTTGAATAGATCAAACATTTACTAATGAAAGACGCTGTTAAAACCTCTAAATCTTCGGTTAAAACCTGAGGCAGCTGAACATGTGAAATCATTTGTAGGTTGAAGACTTTAATGGTTTGGAGTTTCCCATTTCCCACAGACCGTGAGTGCGTCCTAACCTCTGTTCGCTCCATTCTTTTCTGCAGGTCGGCCACGAGTCGGGCCATGTCCTCATCAGACTCTCTGTCTCCACGTTCCAGTTCCTGAAACCACCACACAGAAGCATTAGACATTGTTTTTGTGTGGTTGCCGTGGCACTGACGCATTAGTGGTCGACGCGTTCTCACCGGTCTTCCACTTTCTTCACCCTTCTCCTTCTTCAGCTGCTCGATGGCCTGCAGGAGGCCTCTGTAGTCGGTGATGCCGTACATTCTTGCATATTTCTCGTACTCTTTGGGGTCGACATTCCTCAGCAGTTCAACGATGTCGATGTCCTTCTCCTCCTGCGGACTCTTCTGTTTGGACGGCGTCCTGAAACACAACAGGAAACAGTCAGTGGAACCCCAGACTCTTCAGGTCACTGTGAAGAACCCGTTTTACTCTGATCAACCCGACTCACTTCTTCAGCTTGGCCCGGAGGTCGCCCTCCAGCGGTGTCGCCTCCTTCTTCTCGTCCACGTGCATGTCGGCGCTGCTCTCGATCTCACCGTGTTTGTTGGAGGCGACGCATCGGTACTGGCCCGAATCGGACTTAGTGACCTCTCTGATCTCCAGTTTGGACACCTGACCCTTCTGCTCAATGGAGATGCGACCACCATGGGTGATCTGTCTCCACTTCCCTTTCATCCATTTCACGCTGGGAATTGGATCCCCACCCACTTTAGCAATGAAGGTGGCGGTTCCCTCTGAGGAACGACAAGCAGAGGATCAGGATTGATCTACGGCTTTACATTTATCACACACAGTTCACATCTGGGAAGGTACATGGAGATACAGAAGCAGAGCATCATCCTGTGTGTTCGTGGTGCATTCAGGTGTCATCCTATGTGTTCATGGTGCATTCAGGTGTCGTTCTGTGCGTTTGTGGTGCATTCAGGTGTCATCCTGTGTGTTCGTAATGCGTTCAAGTGTCATTCTGTGTGTTCATGGTGCATTCAGGGGTCATCCTGTGTGTTCATGGTGCATTCAGGTGTCATCCTGTGTGTTCATGGTGCATTCAGGTGTCATTCTATGTGGTCATGGTGCATTCAGGTGTCATTCTATGTGGTCATGGTGCATTCAGGTGGCATCCTGTGCGTTCGTGGTACATTCAGGTGTGTGTTTGTAATGTGTTCAAGAGACATCATGTGTGTTCATGGTGCGTTTAGGTGTCATCCTGTGGTGTGTTTAAGTGTCTCACTCTCGGTGGCGTGCGTCGTCTGGGGTTCTTCAATGAAGAACAGATTGTCCAGCTTTTTGGTCGGAGCGGCTGCAGGAGCTTCAGTTGGAGCAGGAGCTGCTCCAGGTTTCTCTATAACCATGGAAACAAACACAAACGCCTCAGACTCTGACGGTCGGTTTAACCATAAAACACATCATCCAGTGATGTGATGTCAAAGGTCAAATGGAACCGAAACATCACTTATTCTCATCGGTAGTTGATCTGGTGATTGGTTTAATCCAACCATAAACCAAAGAAAAAACACAAAAGTAAACGTCACAACTCCGTTTATTCTAATTACTTAGAGAAAGAAAAGAACTGACGCTCCAGTTCAGTGTTGTTTGGCATTAACTCTGAGGAGTCGCGCCATTAATTGAACCAGATTAAGTTGAAATTATGATTAACCCCAGCTGAGGTCAGATTCGTTGAGGCCAAGGTCAGGGGTCATTGAGGTCAGGGGTCATCAAGGTCAGGGGTTGAGGTCAGGGGTCATCGAGGTTGGGGGCAAGGTCAGGGTCATCTCTACCTCTCACGGTGACCTTGGTCTTGGTGAACTCGCTGCCAGCCTCATTGGTGGCCTTGCACAAGTAGTCGCCGGCGTCGTGTCTGGAGGCGGGGCTTATCTCCAGGCAGGCAGTGCCGTCACTGAAGCTGATCCTGGTGCTGCCGGAGGATGTCAGGTCTTTGCGGTCCTTCATCCACTGAACCTTCAGCGGCGCCGACCCGCAGACGTGGCAGCGCAGGACCAGCTTGTCGCCTTCATCCACGGTGACGGGTTTGAGGGCGACGTCAAACACCGGCGGTTTCTTGGCCTCTGAACAGTCAAACCACGGAAGAGGATTGGACTCAACAACATGTCAGAGTTTTACTGAAGTTTACAACAGAACCGAAGATGCAAAAACACACTCAGTGGTCCTCGATAAGATCCATATGAACCAAATACATGTACAAACCAAGATGTACCTACAGATCTGATCTAAACTAGTCCATGTAGAGTAAATGAACATTTTGGGATCAGCTATGATGACACAACAGACATGATTCCACCACAGGAACCTTTAACATTTAGCCTCAACCATAAACCCCTGGTAATGAAAGGTCCTGGGGTAAGGTAAGGTAAGGTAAGGTAAGGTAAGGTAAGGTAAGGTAAGGTAAGATAGATAAGATAAGATAAGATAAGATAAGAGGATTAAAGTAAGAGAATATTTTTTAGAAAAGAGACAAAGATGAAAAGAAGTGGTTGGTTTACACATTATACACGTGTTGTCATTTTGTCGTTAAAACCACATGATTCCAGTTGACATTTGCAGATGATGTCATCACTGTCTCAACCTGAAACTGAAGTAATGAGTTACAAAACCAACATTATGTAAATGTGTCACATCACAGCAAAACAAGAAACTAGCATGTCAACTAAACTAAATCTAAACACTACAACTAAACAAACACCACAACTAAACTAAATCTAAACTAACACTAAACTAAGTCCAAACTACCATGAAACTAAATCTAAACTAGCACTACAACTAAATCTAAACTAACACTAAAATAAATCCAAACTAACCTAAATGACAGAATAAATAAACTTTATGCTCTGTTCCTCTTTTCATTTCAATCACACTACGCTGATGATACTGTCGTCTTCATACATAAATAACCTGAACCTAAATCGAACCCAGAGGAGGTGGAGCCTCTGTCAGATGAACCCCACCCACCGGAGATGCCCACGGTGATGTCACAGGAGGTGGTCCCGGCCTCATTGGCAGCTTGACAGGTGTACCTGCCGCTGTCCGTCACCTGGCTGCTCTTAATGCACAGCACGGCCACATTACTCTTAAAGCTGATGTCGTATTTGTCGGAGCTCTGGATTTGGGTGTGGTCTTTGAACCAGCTGATCGATATGGGCTGAGAGCCGCTCACCCGGCCCTCCATCTTCACCAGTTTCCCCTCGGTGTCCTCCACGTGCTCTGACGGCTTTTTGGTGAACACCGGAGGGTTTTTACGTTCTGAAGCAGGAAGAGAAAAGATGTTTCACTCAAAGAAATGACCTGAAAAAGGCCTGAGAGTAGAAGAAGAGAAGAGTCCAGAAGCAAAGGTGGAAAGACCGTACTCTACTACACACATATGCGGATGCACCTGGACAGGGTTTCTTTTGGTTCTTATCAAAAACAAGAAGAAAGGGAAAATGATGAAATATGAAAATGTCAAAAATGTTCCAAAAGCATGAAAAATAAAAGATTTAACAAGAGGGAAAAAGACAAAAAAGATAAAGATTTTAACCCTTTATCGGGCAAGTGCCTATTTTTGGTCATTTCCGCATGCATTACGAGACAGTGACAGCAACAGTTACAGTGAGGACAGTGAGGCAACAATCTGAGGTCCAATGTGGTGTACAGGGTCTGTAAGGTCCACCTCTGCATGAACAGTGAGTGGACCTGCTTTGTTTGGTACCATGAAGTAACTAATGGAATGGTACTAATGGAAGGAATGATGTTCAAAGGGATCATGTGGATGTGGACAGGGGTCTGGATCAGCACTTATCTTGGTCTAATGTTCTAAAATACATGTTCCTTGCACATTCTGTATGTTTTTATTGTATGTGTATTTCTTATATATATATATATATATATATACACATATATGTAGTAACTTTACTGACCTTGATTTTTTCTACATAAGAAAAATTTGTAAAAAATGCACAAAAGTAATAAAGTCTTGTTATGTCCTTCAACAACACACTAATGTTGAAATGTTAAATTTCAGAGAATTTCTATGAATGCCCTATAAAGGGTTAAAGACAAAAACAGCACGAAAGACTAAAAATGATCTGACACACCAAGAGGAAAATGCTGAAAATTAAATAAAAAATTAAAATGATGTAACAGACCCAACAAGAGGGAAAAAAATACATTAAAGTCAAATAGGGAAATAATGTATGAATGATGAAATATTGTTAAGGTGAAAAATGACACAAAAACAACAGTTAAAAACAAAAGATCAAAGTCAGAACCAGACGAAACCCTGTTGAGTTTATAAGATGACACATAGGGGCGGAGTTAATGACTGTTAATGGATTAAAGGTGTCGTTGAATGGACATGTATGGACTACTGCAGTAAACGCTCAGTCCTTGTAGTTGTACTGCAGTAAACACTGAGTCGCTGTATTTGTACTACGTATCTCCTGTGTGTTTTTGGGTCCGATACCTTTGACCATGACCTCGCAGGAACATGAGTCCTTGCCCATGTCGTTGGAGGCGTGGCAGAAGTAGCGTCCACTGTCGCCTTTGTCGGCCTTCAGGATGCTCAGCCCGGCCGTGTTCTCCATACTGCTGATCTTATAGTTCCCCCCGCTGCGGATGTCCTTATGGTCTTTGGACCATGTGACTTTAATGGGGGCGGAGCCAGTCATGTGACACTCCAGCTCAATGCTATCGCCCACTGTCACCTCCTTCGGGGACAACTTCCTGTCAAAGAGCGGAGGGTAGCGAGGCTCTACAGAGTCCACGAAGAAGAAGAAGAAGATGAAGAAGAAGAGATGATCAAACAACCTCACACAGAGATTAGAGAAGAGATTAATAATGTCAGGGAAGGAAACCAACCATGTATCTGATAAAAATATTAACCAATAAAGACCCAAACATCCACCTTTAACCAAAACCATCTACTGATGTAACTGTTTAATACCTGTCGATCCTCTAATCCTATCAATCCATGTAAATAACTGGTGTAAAACACAGTTTGTCATCCTTTCATGATCAACAGATATGACCCATTTGGATATTCAGACGCTCCGCAGTAAACGTGTAAACACTGCCATCTACAACATTGAGTCACCAGGAAAACCCATGGAGTTGGATCAATGACAGTGAATGGACACACTGGATTTATGTTAACAAAAATTTACAAAAACAAGTAACATGAAAAAATAAGCAAAAAAAAAAGACTGAAATGAAGTAAAAATGAATAAAATAAGCAGGAATATGAACAAAAACAGGCAATGCAATCAATAAAATTAATAAAAAATGTTTAAAAATAATAACATAATAACAACAAGAACAAAATAAGCCACGAACTGAAGGAAACTGAAGAAACAATAATAAACCCATGAAGTTGGATCAATGACAGTGGATGGAAACACTTGACACGTTCAGTTAATGATACATTTAACTGAAACAGTCCCATTTTCTTCAGTTTTCTCTATTTTGATATATTAACCTTTGAATTTACTCAAGAACATCTACATGATCAGAGAATTAAATCTAGAAAAATACATGATTTACACAAAAAATGTAAAATACAGAGGATAATGTTATAATAAATAGTGATAAATCACTGGTTAGTTGTTGACAAACAGTAGTGGGTCTTAACAGGTTAAGCTGAATATTAAACCTTGTAGTGACAATTTTTAACCACATGGGGACAGCAGAGACAGTAATTATAACTGGTGACTTCCATGACATTAGCGTGTCATTATGATGTTAAATCCATGACAGGAAGATGGTGTCAGTGAATTTAAGGTAAATATAATAAAACTAAAGAAATATGATTGCTTTAATTTCTACTGTATTATTTCCTCTTCTAAAGTATTTTATGTAACTTTCTTGAACATATTAAGTATGTTATGTTACTGTGACTATTATTGTATTAAATCTTATTTTATTGCATTTTTAATCTTGTTTTGATTCTCCACTAGGGGGGGTTCCCAAGGGTGGATCGGTTAATGGTAGAAGACAATGAAGGTGGATGTCAGGAGGAAAACAACTGGTACCTGCTGGTAACCATGGAAACAGACCTCACCCTGTCCTCCCTGACAGTAAACATGGTAACACACCTTACCCTGTCCCCACCTGACGGTAACCATGGTAACAGACCTTGCAGGGTGAGCTTGGCTCTGCAGGACGCCGACCCGACGCTGTTGGTAGCGACACAGGTGTATTCTCCCGAGTGCCTCATCTCTCCATGGCTGATCTCCAGAACCGCTGTGTTGTCGTCGTAGGACATGGAGAACTCACCGCCGTGTTGCAGGGGTTCGCCATCCTTCATCCACGACACCTCGATGGGGGAGGAGCCGGCAACGCGGCACTCGAAGCGAACCGCTTGACCCTTGGTCTGCTGAAGGCTGGTGATCTTCTTAGGGAAGGACGGAGGAGTTTTAGCCTCTGGACATGGACAGAAGAGACAGAACAGTGAGGCATGATGGGAATTTAACCCAGAGTCTATTATACAGGTCACTGTATCATCAAACCACACATCAATAAATACACAAATAATAGAAATATTATAAAGTAACATTATATCTGTAGATGTGGACAGATGAGGCTATGTTGAATACACTGAATTAAATACACAAAAAACTAAACTCAACTGAACTACACTAAACTAAACTAAACTAAACTGAAGTAAAGTAAATTAAATTAAATTAAACTAAACTGAACTAAATTAAACTAAACTCATCTGAACTAAAGTACAGTAAAGTAAAGTAAAGTAAAGTAAACTAAACTAAACTCTATGTCTATTTACAGATCAGCGGTTCGGACTCCCTCCAGGTACGTCTGGTCATGTGATCACCTTGGACGTTGAGTCTACAGGTGGAGGAGGCGGAGCCTATCTTGTTCTCGGCCTTACAGGTGTACTCTCCGACATCAGCCTTGGTGGCTTTGCTGAGCTTCAGACAGGCCACGCCCTTGGAGTACTCCAGCTTACAAGTGGGGCTGGACCGGACCTTCCCGTCCGCCTTGAACCATGACACCTTGATCTCAGGTGTTCCCGCCACCTGACACTTCAGACACACGGCGTCTCCAGATGTCACCTCCATCGGCTCCAGAGACTCCACGAAGTATGGAGGCTCTGCAGGGACACACAGAAACAGTATGACCGCTGAGACACCAGGCACCTGCTGGTCAGACCTGGCACTGCATCCTATGATTCCACCTTTGACCCTGACACACATTAAACCAGACTAACTTCTATGATGACGCTGTCTCTAAGGATAACGTTTACAGGTGGTTTCATTGCATTTTGTACATATAAGTATGACTTACTTATATCAAACTATTCACTGACAGACAACAAAAAATAAGACAAAAATTCAGCCTCGTTCTTTATCACTGTCACAAAACATGGAGTCATTTAGAACTCAACTTTTATTGATTTGAGTTTCACAAGTCTTTCATTTTCTATTAATATTTTTGGAAAAATCCTCTTTTTTCATAGTTTCAACATTACGATGACAGAGAACTTTCACTTATTTTATGAACTAAGGTCTCGACTCAATGACGTCAGATAGTTAAAGTCAGACTGAACGCTGATCAGTAGAAGCATCTGTTTTCCTTTCAATTACAGAGAAAAATACTAATGACAAACAGCTGTGGATATAAATATGCATTTCCATTTGTAATCTAATGATCTTTAATTCAATTCATGAATCCATGTAATGACATACAGCAGTTCTACTCTTATGTAAATATGTAAATGTGTATACAGCCTACTACTACTATTATTGTTATTATCATCATTATTTTTATATTGTTTGTCTTTATCTATATGCTGTACATTTTTTTCTTGCACTTTATTCTGTTGCTGCCTTGACCAGTGAATTTCCCTGTAGTTGGATCAATAAATTCTTATCCAGTGTAATGTAATGTAATGTAATGTAATGTAATCTAAACTGTTTTGTTGATGTTCAGTACAAATTTCAACCCGGTCCAATGGAATTTTTTCTATGATGTTTAAATAAATTAGAGTTAAACTGGATTCATAATGGACCATGAGGATGTGAAGGGGTCAGGGGTCAGAGGTCAGAGGCGGTGGACCTACCCAGGATAGACACGGTGGCATCACAGGTGTCAGTGCCGGCGTCATTTGACACCTGGCAGCTGTAGCGCCCGGCGGCGTCAGCGGCGTCGGTGCTCAGACACTCCAGGATGCAGGAGTTCTCTGTGGTGGTGAAGTTGTACTTGTAGGAGGCGTAGATCTGCTCCCCATCCTTCAACCACATCACTGTGATCTTGGGTGTTCCCGTGTACGTACACTCCAGTGTCAGAGGCTTCCCTTTTTCTACAGACACATCCTTCAGCTTCTTGGAGAAGGCGGCAGGTTCTGGAAGACATGATGAAACAGACGTGAACTCAGACAATGAATGCATCCAAAGTCACATTCAAGTAGATTACATCAAACCTGGTCACTGTTACGATTGAGATGTGACTCTATAGGTTTACTTTCATGTGATCATCTGTTTTTATGACCCTTTCACTCTATTTCTCTCTGATTTATTAGTTTATGACATCACAGAAAAGTATTTTTTTGTCTTGTACATTCACAGAGTCTTTTGGAAAATGTTCTCATCCATTTTTGATAATTAAATTAATTCATTCATTTCCTGTGTCTTTTTATTGTAGGTTTGTGGACTCTTTACTTGACATTTATAACTTTAATGCATTATTGACAGTGGACCGTGTTCTGACCATATGTGTGACGTATGTATGTGAATGCTGTGGGCGTCGGCTGACCTTTGATCGTCAGGTTGACGGGGCAGCTTTCCTTTCCGGCATCATTGATGATCTGACAGGTGTACTCTCCGCCGTGGGACCGGTCCACATTGCTCAGCTCCAGCGTCACCTGGTTGTCCTTCAGGTTGAAGGTACATCCACGTCCGGGCTGGATCTCCTTGGCTCCTCGGAACCACTTGAGTTTAAGCGGAGCGCTACCTTTGACCATGGCTGAGAAGGTGACGGTGGAGCCAGGCATGGCCTCCAGAGGCTGAGGAGGAACCACGAAGGATGGAGGCTCTAGGTTCACAAACACAAACCAAGATGAGAACCCACAACGACACCACTCAACGAACCGCAATAACACAACAATCAAACTGTGTTACATTTGCATTTACACTGTTTACACTGTTCCATGTGTGTTTACACTGTTACATGTAAGTTCACACTGTTACATATAAGTTTACACTGTTACATGTGTTTACACTGTTACGTGTAAGTTTACACTGTTACATGTGTGTTTACACTTACGTGTGTTTACACTCTTACATGTAAGTTTACACTGTTATATGTAAGTTTACACTGTTACGTGTGTTTACACTGTTACATGTGTGCTTACACTGTTACATGTGTGCTTACACTGTTACATGTGTGTTTAGACTGTTACATGTGTTTATACTGTTACAAGTATGTTTACACTGTTACATGTGTGTTTACACTGTTACAAGTAGGTTTATACTGTTACATGAAGGTTTACACTGATACATGCAGGTTTAGAGCGTTACATGTAGGTTTACAGTGTTACATGTAGGTTTACACTGTTACATGTATGTTTACACTGTTATGTGTGGGTTTACACTTTTACATTTGCACATTTTTATACTACTTTTATATTTTTAAATTTCACCATTTCATATAGAATATCTCAAATTTGCACATATTTCAATTGCACACTATTTTAGATTTTTTAATACATGACTGCATCTTGTTATCTTATTTAGATGTAAGTGCACTGTCACTGGCAGAGACCACCTGCAACTGGTGTAATGACAATAAAGCTTATTCTATTCTATTCTATTCTATTCTATTCTATTCTATTCTATTCTATAGGCACAATTTAAACTACACAAATGTAAAAAGAAAAAGATCAACGGATGAGGAACCCGGAACAATCAACCACTGGGGTTTGAAGATACAAACCAAGATGAACATCCACCAGGATGATGAGGAAATAAACCAATGTAACACATGGAAGTGAATTCAACTGTAAAACAATGACTATTAACACTAAACATCACAAACAGAGGAATGACAGCAGAAAAACAGATGTTAACAGGTATAAAGATGAGGAGCCTTGTCTCCTTTTACTGTTTATTTCTTTAGTCATTTGATAATTATCTTGTTGTTTTGTACCAAATAAACTTCACTTACTTCAACATTACATATAAGAAGCTACTTCACCTGAAGTCAACACACTTTACATCATAACAACACAAAAACACACTACGCACTACACCACCATCTTAGAGTATAACATGAGATGTAAATCTAAATCATAAAAATCATCATTTAACATGAAACTAAGCCTTTAAACACCAAGCATAGTACTCCACAAGAAAACTATAATTAAATATGTTTCTGATTTCATGTGCATTTCCAGGTTGTGTTGAAAAAGATCTGAGTAGAAGTGCATTAAACATTAAAATTAACATAAAAGTTAGTGAATTCATAAAAAGTGCAATGGAGACAGCTACAGAAATTACTTTTACACCTAAAATATGACAAAACTTCTACTATGCATCAATGAAATTGTACTCAAAACAGCAGCAGATATAAAAACAGCAAAATACACATTTTATTTTTCAGAAAACCTAATTAAATTTGATTGACTTGTGAAAATGTGCTTGATTTATAATTATTACTATTACTACTATTAACATTTGTGATTACTGTAACCCCTGATCTAACCTTGTATTTAAATCACTAATTGTATTTTCTGATAAACATACTGCAGTGTCATCAGCATATAATGATATATGAGACTCTCTTAATACAAAACAAAGACCATTAGTGAAAACTGTGGAGAAGAATTTTCCAGTTAGTAAAGTCACAATACAGTACTGTACTTTTACTTTATTTACTGTTCATTTTTTTCCAGTTTCAAAGCCTTTTATTAAGACAGTTATGGCCAAAAAAGCATGTAACTCACCTTTAACAACCATTGAGGCAGTGGTTTCACTGGATCCTGCCTTGTTGATGGCTTTACATTTATAAACTCCACCATCAGACAGTTTCAGTGTGGGCACTTTGAGAGTGCAGTTGTTGTCAATGAATGAAATCTCATAGTTTGGTCCACTCTGTATCTCCTCTCCATCATGATACCAGGAGATGGTAAAGGGAGGCGAACCAGACACTTTACACTCCAGCTCTCCAGCTTCGCCAACCACCGTGTTACAATCCTTCAACTTCCTGGAGAAGGTTGGAGGAACAATCTTATCTGCTTGGGATGGAGACAGCAAGTTAGTGGAAATACTTTCAACAACATACATGTATATACTATGACCTACAGTCAATAGAGCTGGGTATCAAAATGTACCATAATTCAGGGTTATTGTAATGAACCAAAACTTAAACTAACAGTGGAAAATTATTTTGTGTTCTAAAATACAAAGTAAACCAGCAATTAACAATGCAACTAAACATAAATACTGTACTAAAATCAGCTTTGTGTTTGTGTTACAGATTAAAAAAAAAAAGTTTTAGTGAGTGAAAAATACGTCATTTTTGCAAAGTTTTACTGTCATGCTTTCTTTCACCCAAACTTCCAGAAATTACAGTTTTCCTCATAATACCTGAAAAACTAAAAGTAGAAAAATAAACTCTAATAAAACTAGCCAATCAATCACACTAAAACTATGCTAACACTCAGAAAACTAACTCAAAGCAAAGTGAAATCAAACATCTGAAACTGAAACTAAAAACTCAGGAACAACTACAAACTATAAAACTGAGGGTGACCATTATTCTGATTGAATTTAATATATTGGTGACTGGAGAAATATTTTGGGATTATTACCAAATCTTGAATCAAATTTGAGACGATACCCAGCCCTACTCTAACTATGAGGAGGAAAGAAGACACCAACCTAAAACGGTGAGGTTTATTTTACTGAGGTCCTTCCCAACCTCATTCATAACCTCAAATGTGTATTCTCCAGAGTCCAGTTTCTCCGTAGAGAGAACATTCAGGCTGGAAATCATCCTTGAAAATGAGATTTTGTATTTCCTCCCAGAGGCCAACTCAACACCATCCTTAAACCACTTTGGTATGAGCTCTGGGGTTCCACAAACTTTGACCTCTAGGGCAGCGATATCGCCCGCCGTCACACTCAGAGCATCGGGTTTATCCACTATCTTAGCTGGTTCTGCAAACAACACAAAAGGAGCAGAGGGTTTTTAATTAAACCTGTTTGGGAAGGAAGGAAAACTGCAAGAGAAAGAGAGAATTATATGATTACAAACCTAGAACAGTCAAGTTAGCGAAACATTCCACACTCCCAGCATCGTTTCTGAGTTGACAGGTGTATTTGCCTGCCGTGGTTGCATCAGCCTTAAAGACTTTAAGAGCGACCTGGTTGTTCTCAAAGGTGATTTTCCTGTTGTCACCGTCCCTGAGAATGTGATCCTTGTCTTGAACCCAGGACACAGTAATGGGTTCAGAGCCTTTAACAGTGGCCACAAGGGTCACCTCCTCTCCCAGTATCACTGTCATGTTTGACAGTCTCTTCACGAACGACGGCGGCTCTGAAGAGAGGGAAAAACAGCGCAAAAGGCAAAGTCAGCAATGTGCCAAAGTCATGGAAAAATCCAATTCTTGATTGATTTGATTTTCACTAATTTTCTACTGACCTCTGAGTTTAACTGACGTCTGGCAGGTGTCACTTCCTACACTGTTTGACACTTTGCACTCGTAATCGCCGGCGTCCGAGGCCTCAATCCCAATGACATGCAACGTGGCTGAGCTGCCCTCGCTCACCATCTTATACTTCCTGCTCTCCATCAGAGGCTTCCTGTCTTTGAACCAGGTGACCTGGAACGGAGCTGTACCGCTCATCTCACAGTACAGACTCACGTCCTTACCCTTCAGCCCCTCAACAGGCTGAGGCACTTTCACAAAACATGGTGGTTCTACAGAGAGATCAGGAAACTGTTAAAGAGGCAAACACGGGAAGAAAAATCCAGAAGGAGATCTTAAAGCTGACACCCGTAACTGCCATAAACCATGGAGGCAAAAAGCCCAAAACCAACGACGATGAGGGAAGAGTCACAGAACTGTGGCCATGACTGGGGTTACGTACACCGTGGACTTAAAGATGGTTACACTCGAAGATAAAACAGTGGAGATACTTTGGAAAATACGGAGACTACAGCTAATGTGGTGGAGGTTTCATCACAAGTATGTGACACAACTAAGCTGGTTGAATCTGCCTTTACACACAACTAGAACTAATGCTAAAGTGGAAAATGGCAGGTGTATAAAATGGTGGAATCTGCTTCAGAAGGTTGTGTGAACTAGAGTTAAAACAGCATATGACGGTCGTCACCAATTTTTCATCAAATCTGAAAAACTGTGATAACCTAACTATCATGAATCTGTAAATCTTTTAGTGATTATGCACCCGAATCATTTCCCTCATAGTGAACAAGTTTGAAGCGTACTCCATCACAAGCAGTCCGTTTGTTTACATACCAAACCGATATGTCACTCGGGCCTTTTCGGAAATTTGTTGCGAAGTGCATTGTGGGAATGGGAATTCCACGCAGCCGCAGTTATGGCTGCAGCAGCAACAAACACAGAAACGGCTTCATTGCGTCTTGCTGCTTCTTGCTGCTGCAGCTGCGTGGAATTTCAAAAAGGCCCAAGTGACGGTTTGGTTTCGGTTTGGTATGTAAAGAAACAGACGGCTTGTGATGGAGTATACTTCAAAGTTGTTCACCATGAGGGAAGTGATTCAGGTGCTTAATCACAGAAAGACTAAAGGATTTGTGATACTTAGGCTATCACTCAGGTTTTACAGATTTGATGAAAAATTGGTGACGAACGTCATACGCTGCTTTAAGATGATAAATTGTGAAGGTTGTTGGTGTGCAAAATTTGTCAGTACAACTCAGATGGGGCAGTCTGCTGGGGAAAGCTGGAGGAATTACAACTGAAAATGTGTAATTGTTTTGTACAAATTGTATTGTTGTCTGTAAACATTTGGAAACATTTAAGATGATTAAGATGGTGGACAAAAGGTGTGGAAACTGCAGCTAATACTGGGCAAGATGATCGGACCTACAGATCATGGTATGTTTGGGTAAGTGACCTTAGTTGGCACTGCATTGCAGATTTATAAGACGTGTTGAAGCAACTATTCAGATGGTGGAACTCGTGGAATTTGTGGAAGAATAGCTAATGTGGCAGATTTATGGTGGAAGGTCATTGGGAATATTTGTAATTATAATCAAAATAGAGTTGTGGGAGATAAATTAAATTGTTGGTAAAATAAAATTGTTGGCCCTATAACTATTATGATGGATTTGGTGAAGTTGTTTTACATGGTGGGATAAAGTGAAAACTTGAAATTATTGCTAAAATGATGGAATATTGTTGGAACTAGCTAAACTGTCAGCTTTGGAAGGTTGTTGGGAAAAACAATGACTGAACTAGTTAAACTCAGTTGTACAGTAAATTTATGTAATGATCACGACTTTGTGTACAACCTCGTAGAATCCAACGGTATATCTTCAATTTCCTGAGGGCTCTGCCCAAAGGATCAATAAAGTACGCTTCTGCAACAGTAATTGTAACATCAGGAATATGTTACATCCAGAGTCCTTTCTCTGAGTTGAAAAAACTTGATTGTTTCATCAAGATGAAAGAGACAATCCAGCGAGCTTGCAATCAATTCCAAGAAGATCAAAAACTGGGAAACTGTCACGAATGAACAGATGATCCTCCACCACAGCTAAAGGATGAACTTCTGACAACGTTACGGATACCAGCTTTAAGCAACACAATTTCTGTCTTAAAGTGAAATCTCAACAAGAGCCAGTGCATCAGAGAGTCTGATGGATAAGAATGGAGGCTGACCTTTAACGGTTATAGTGGTGCTGCAGCTCACACTGCCAGCATCATTCTGAGCTTCACAGGTGTAAACTCCATCATCATCAAAGCTGGAGGAGAGCAGTTCCAGGACTGCTACTGAGTCTACAAATGAAGTCCTGTAGTTTCCCCCGTCTGAGACCTTGGTGTCGTGTTTGTACCAGGTCACTTTCAGAGGGGAAGTGCCACTGACTTTACACTCCAGACGGAGTGACTCGCCCTGCTTCACAAACTTAGTGGCAGGGAGTTTCAGCACAAACTCTGGTGGTTCTGGAAAGCCAAAATACAGACAAGTTAGCTGCTGGAAGCATGAACAGACACAGAAAAGGTTAGTTCTGATTACATGAAGTGGTGTTGTATGAAATTCTTATCCATGGTCAGTTTATCAGCTACAGTAGATGGTGATCAGCACAGTCCCATGACAGGACAATCAGGCATAGAAGTTATTCCCAGGTTAACATTTGTGACATCTTCATTTTGATAAAACACCACTTTAATTTTTGTAGACCATCAGTTTAACAAACAAAAAGCTTTGTTGAAATTGTACATCTAAACATTTCTTTTAATGCTATTTTTGCTGATGCTACTTCTCTAAAGGGCGTCCATGCTGACCACAAACTACTGCAGGTAATACACTGACCATGGACAAAGACCTCACACAATATCTCTTCAATAAATCCAAACTAACACATGACAACATTAAAGTAGTTAGGAGGTGAGCAGATGAGAGAAGCTGCAGAAATGAGCTGACGATGATGATGATGAAGGGTTAACAGCAGAGACAGGATGGCTGTGGAAAATGCAGATGAAGCACAAATGCAAAATACAGTTTTAGATAAGAAGCTGCAACAAAAAACAATCTGACTGAAAATAAGTGCCGCAAAGCCAGGAACATTTTACACAGAATATTGGCCAGAGATGATGATGTGAGATGAACATAGCCACGCAAGAAGAAGATTCCAATCCAACCTTTGACAGTCAAGTTTGCACTGCAGCGTGCGGAGCCAGCGTCATTGCTGACTTGGCAAGAGTAAACTCCAGTCTGTGTGACGCCCACTGAATACAGGTCTAAGAAACAAGACAGGCCCTCCAGCCCCGTGAAACAAGCTCGTCCGGTCATGAGCTCCGTGTCGTCTTTGAACCATTTGACCGTGAACGGGGGCGTTCCCTTAAATGTACTTTTGAAGCGAACAGTGGTGTTTGGCAGAGCAGCCTGTGACTCAGGCGGTGACACAAAGCTCGGAGGTTCTGAAGAACACAAGATGAAGCAAGTTAAAGAGATACTCACCTTGAGTCAGGATTACCAGACTGTTGGTAGAGCTTTTCTAACCTTTGACCATGAGTGATCCACTGCATTGACAACTTCCTGCTGCGTTGGTCAGTTTGCAGGTGTAGGATCCTGCATCAGATCTCTCTAGCTGCTCGATTTCAATGGACACTGAATTGTCCTGTTGGATGAGTTTGTGCTTAACACCGCTAGAGATTTTGTTTCCATCTTTCTGCCATTCCACAGAAATGGGCAGGGAGCCAGATATTTTGCAACATATCTGAACAAAGGAGCCCAAGATCTCCTGCATGTCAACCAGAGGTTTGATGAAACTTGGAGGAATGACTTGTTCTGTTGCCAAAAAACATAAAGCAGTTACACTCTACATTTAAGAATTCACCACAAGAAACTTCATGTGTTTTATTATCATCTAGACCAACCTAGAACGACCACTCTGACTCTGCAGGTGCAGCTGCTGATGTGGTTCGCCACCTCGAACACATACTCTCCTTCGTCCTCTTTCTGCGCTGACTGAATCTTTAAGCTGCTGATGTTGCTCTCAAAGCTCAGCTTGTGCTGCCTGATAGACTGAATCTCCCTGCCGTCCTTCATCCATTTCACTTTGAGCTCAGGAGAACCTGTTACCTTACAGTCCAGACTGACTGGATCTCCAACCGTCACCTTTATCACCTCAGGTTTCTCTGTGATCTTAGGAGGTTCTACAAAACAAAGCCAACAAATCAAGACCTTTGTCCCAAAAACGGAACTGTAGATACATCACTGACTCAATAGGCTCATTCCAGATGAATGCCTCCTTCGAACTTGACAAAAGTCAGTAACATCTGTTTTTTGTCTTCAGTGTAAAGGTTGTAACAGGTATTATTATCAGTTCAAATTTCAAACAGCAGTGATAGAACATGACGCCCATGTTCAGGTGTTAGTGTGTAAATAAACATTCAAAAGAGTAAAAATCTGACCACAGGGAACTAAAATTATCTGCTACGCAACAAAGGATTTGATGTCATTTTCTCCTTTACCAGCTAAAGTTTTCATCAGAAGCATATTTATTCGTTTAATCATCAATCAGACACAATACATTTACATCAGTAGAAACAAGCAGAAAATAAAGATGTTCTGGAACATCCTGTGGTTTTGGTCACATAAACTCTGTCTCCAAAAACTGCATCTACCTTGACATCATGAGTTTATTGTTACTGTTGATCGATCATCAACCATTAATCTAACTGATATGTTTTGTCCATTGTTCAGAGGAGATATAACCAGCACAGATCTGACTCATCTGGACCGAGCCTATTGTTACAGGACAGACTAGATGGATGTGATTGGTTTAACTCAGAAATACCTTGCACTGTGAGATTGGCAAAGCATTTATCCTGTCCAGCCTCGTTCATCACCTGACAGGTGTATTTCCCGCTGTGACTCGCCTCACAGGCAGGAATCCTCAGAGTGGCCACATTATTCTCAAACGTTCTCTCAGTCTTTGGATCATCCAAAATCCAGTTCTCATCTTTTTGCCATTGTACAGAAAGTGTAGGAGAACCAACCACAACACACTGAAACTCTGCCATTTTACCCAGAACGGTGACAGTGTTCTCTATCCTTTTGGTAAAGGTTGGCGGTTCTATCAGGGAAAGCCATTCAAGAAGATAATTATCACCAACAAATATGAGCAGGTTTGTAAATCTGACACCAGACAGACTAATTCTTATACCAACCTTTGAGGGTAAGAAGGGTTTTACAGGTGCTGCTTCCCACCTCGTTAGCGACTGTACACTGGTAT
This sequence comes from Apogon hyalosoma, assembly GCA_037367295.1. Classification (NCBI taxonomy): domain Eukaryota; kingdom Metazoa; phylum Chordata; class Actinopteri; order Kurtiformes; family Apogonidae; genus Apogon; species Apogon hyalosoma. Next base: position 35,287,759 of record JAPQRP010000016.1, on the reverse strand, counting down.
TCACCCACATCTATAGCGTCACATTTGTGCACCTCTAAGCCCAATGTGCCGTTCACCTGGGAGAAGCCATGTTTGGCACTGGGTTTGATCTCCTTTGCATCTTTGTGCCATGTAATGTCAAATGGAGGCGTTCCAGCGACCTGACACTCAAAACCAGCACTGGAGCCTCTGACCACATCAGTCGGAGTTAACTCTCTAACAAACGATGGAGGCTCTGAGGCAAGAGGAAACACTGTGTCATTGCTGTGTGATATGTAATTAAACATATTAGACCTACAACAACTAGCTCTATGTGTAGAACCAACATTTCCCAATGAAGTGTCCAATCATGTCATAATTTCCTAAAAATGTAAATTTACATTTTATTTGATCAAAAATGTAATAAAAGCAAGTAAAGATTATCATGATTTTATTGCTACGTTATAGTTTAACGCAATTTTATATATCAGATCAAAATTAGATTTAATTGAATTACAAGTTTTATGAACTGGATTAAAAGAATTGAAAAAAACATTTGAAGTCACTTAAAATCAAAGTTTTCCAAATATAAAAACAGATCATTGAAAGGAGGATCTCTTTTCAATGTCTGGAAAATAACTGGTTCCAATTTCAGATCTTTAAACCCATAAAAAAATAAAACCGTTTTAAATTTGAATGATTTAAAAAAACAAACTGAAATCAATCAAGTTTTCTTTTCACTGTCTGGGAAATTGCTACGTCTTTTTAGGTTTTTAATCTCCTCCTTTTGTCTACACTGTCCACATTGTGGTGACTGACCTTTGACCTTTAGCTCCATGCTGCAGCTCTCGCTGCCGGCTTCATTGCGAGCTTCGCAGTAGTACAGTCCTCCGTCCTTAGCATCAGCCCCACAGATCTCCAGAGTGGCCACCGAGTTGACGAAGGCCATCCTGTATCTGTCGCTGGGGCTGATCTCAGAACCTTCTCTGAACCAGTAGATGTCTATCTCAGGTGTTCCGCTCACCTGACACTCAAACACTTTACTCTGACCCGGACGCACCACAGACAAACGGGCCGGCGTCCGAGTGAACTTAGGAGGTTCTATAGAACAAAATACAACACATTGAACTATCCAACAGAAGAAAATAACCACTATCAGAGCTTTAAACGTCAGAGTGTTTCCATCCAAATGTTCAGCAAAAAAGGTCAAGACTGTTTTTCTACTGGTTTGATCGGTGTAGCGTTGGATAGAAGAAGAAAAGTAAAAGTACAGGCAATGACTGAAGTACAACTACAAATACTTAGATCTTCTTATATATGTTACATTGAAACTTGTATAATCTTAATGCGTCTTTGGATTTATTTTGTCTTTATTTTTTTGTTGAATTTGTCATATCACTGGCTTGTGCAAAGGCTTTTCTTTTAACTCATAGACCCAGTGTTATTTTTGTGTCAGTTCCCAAATGAATTTTTCTCTCTATTTAACCTTCTTTAAGTGATTTATCACCATTTATTTTAATATTATCATCTGTGTTTTGTGTTTTTTCAGTGAAAATCTGGTATTTTCCTATATTTAAATTACTAATCATGTAGGTATTCATAAAGCTAAGAGTAAAATTGAGGTTTATTATATCAAATACAAAGAAAACTGAAGAAAAAGTGACTTTTTCAGCAAAGATATTAATAGATTAACATAAAAAGAAGTGTGTGCATCCACTGTCATTGATCAAACAACATGGGTATTCTTCCTTAAATTTTGTGCAGTTTGTGGCTTATTTTGTTCATGTCACATATTATTTTTATGGTTTATTATTAATTTTTGTTAATTTTATTGATCATGTTGGTTGTTTTGTTAATTTTGTTGTTTGTTTCTTTTTAACTTCATTTTGGTTCTTTTTTTGAGTATTTTTCTCACATATTTTATTTATTTTTTAAAATTCATTTTATTTATGAAAATATATAAACCCAGTATGTCCACCCACAATGTACTGATAGGATTAGTTGATCAACAAGTATTAAACAGGTATATCAGGAGATGATTTTAGTCGACGGTGGACGTTTGGGTCTTTATGGGTTAAATCATGAGTTACAGATGATGTGAAGATGTGGAATAGTTGCTATAACAGAACTGGAGGAAAATCCAACTGAATCAATGTCCATTAGAGCAGATGGATGGAAACATATATTTAACACTGTTTTTCATAAAGTGTTGACCTTTGACAAAGAGCGTCGTCTGACATGAAGCCGAGCCCACATCGTTCTGGATTTCACAGACGTATTCTCCAGAATCTGACGTTTTGGCAAAGAAGAGCTCCAGAGAACTGGACGTGTTGTCTTTAATCACAGAGCAGTCAGTGCTCGATACGATCTCCTTCTGGTTTTTAAACCATTTAATTTTCAGCGATGGTGTTCCTGAGACCAGAACATTAAACTGGACCTTTGACCCTGGCAAAACATTCATGGACTCGGGCTTTTCGAGAATACAAGGAGGTTCTGGAAAAGAAAAGGTGTATGTTTGTAAAAGTTTCCTTTTACTCTTTATAAATACTGTAAAGACAAATTGGACTCAAACCTTTGACAAATAAGATCCCAGAGCATTGAACCGTCCCTGCTTTGTTTTTAGCGATGCAGGTGTAGCTGCCACTGTCTTTACTGTCAAGGTTCGAGATTTCCAAGAAGGCAACATTCTCAAAGAAAGTGCATTTGTGTTTTTCATCGGTCTGAACCTCTTTGTCGTCTTTGTACCACTGTATAGTTATGGGCAACGAACCAGACACAAGGCACTCCAGATGAGCAAACGATCCTTTGATACCTTCAGTCTGCTTCAGTTTTCTTGTAAAAGATGGTGGGATAATTTGATCTAATGTAGAAAACATAAAGAAGGTCAACACTGTTCACAGTTCCATGAAGTCAGCAGAAGGTCTATTTTGCAGGTAATGAACTGACCTAAAATGGTTAAAGTCGCTTCACATGAGCTGTGGCCCACATCATTGGAAACCTGGAAGGTGTACTCTCCACTGTCACTTTTGTCAGTTTTAATGATCTTAAGAGCAGAGCTGGTGTCTGTAGTCTGGATTTTATATCTGGGGCCAGAGCTCAGCTCTTTGCCGGCCTTCAGCCAATGGGCCTTCAGGGGTTTGGTTCCAGAGAACCGGGCCTCGAGTGTGGCCGGATCACCCTGAGTTACACTGATGGACTTGGCCTCCTCTGTGACCTTCGCAGGCTCTGCGATTAAAACATGACAGTCAATAAAGTGTTGTCTGTGCAGGTTCTCATTTGCCCAGGTCATCGCTCTTCTTGGTAGCTCTTCTAGGTTCAACGGGACTGGTTTCGCTCTTTTGAAAACGTTTTGTCTCTCATCCAAGAGATTTCTTCAGTTCTAATAACTGGTGGGGGAACTTGGACTTATAAACCTGTGGGCGGAGTGGACTGTGTAGGTGCTAATCCATATGCTAATGAACTTAAGTGTTAGTGTACCTAATACCAATCAATGACCCTGACCCCCAGAGCCAAACCCTTTCTATGACCCTAACACTTAAGTTCATTAGCATATGGATTACAACCTAAACATTCCACTCCCCCCACCAGTTATTAGAACTGAAGAAGTCTCTTGGATGAGAGACGAAATGTTTTCAAGAGAGCAAAACCAGTCCAGTTGAACCTAGAAGACTTACCAAGAAGATCAATAAAGAGTGCTAACACCAAGAACCTGAGTTAGAAACTTAGTTAGAAATTATCCACCAAGCCACTGAAGAGTGAAAATAAGAGATGCCAAACATGGCAAATGCTTGGTTGTTTTTAGAAACCTGGACTTTGTTGCACCGGTTCTGCTGAGGTTTATCCTAGTTTGACTTAACTTAAATCTTACACATTGTTTTAGAAGGTGTTAAAGTTCTCTGTAAAATATTCACAGGAGTTGAACAATGTCTTGAAAGGAGGAACAACTTGGAGAATGAAATTTTAGACTCTATTGTTGGGTCAGAAAACTTCCTCTATTTCTGGTTAAAGTTTAATTTGCTGAAATAAGATATAAGAGTAAAGTTAGAATATCCTGAGGTTTTCGTATTCAGAGATCTTCAAGGTGCTCATCTTCATCAGATACTGACAGAAATTAAAGCCTCAATGACAAAACAGTGTTTTCAAACAGGTGTTACAGTCTGTAAATCTGTCATTTACAAGTACAATTACAACATTATGCCAATGCTTTAGCCCTTTATGCGAATTCTCCAGCAAACAGTCATATATAACTGACTTTACTTAATGATGTCAGTTTTTCAGTCCTAAGTTTCTATAATTTTAAAACATCTCAAATGTTATATTTATATAATATTTCCTTGCCCTGACAGCAAACCTGTCTCAGTATGTCCAAATCTTTGTCAAAAATGTATATTTATATATTTTAATTGTGCAGTTGCAGCTCAGAAGTTGTTAGTTCATGTAGCAGGAGGAAATGGTCACAGACTGACAAGAAGAGGCTGAAATAATCATCCATTGTCGTGTGACCTAGACAAACCCCTGGTAAAGACAGAACTTTCATGTAGAACTGGTGCAACAGAGACTGGTCCGGAAGCTCAAATGGGACTGACTTAAAGACATATTAAATGACTCCAGACATAGTTGTGTTGTCCAGTGACTTGTTCAGTATCGAAACGAACCTTTGACAGTCAACACAGCGGAGCAGATCTGGCTCCCAGCCTGGTTCTGAGCCTGACATGAGTATTTGCCTCCATGTTTGCTCTGCAGGTTTGTGATGTGCAGCAGAGCCTTGTTGTTCTCATATGCGATCTGCATGTTTTCAGCCTCTTTTAGCTCATGGTTGTCTTTGAGCCAGGTCACAGTGATGGGCTCAGTGCCTTTCAGAATACATTGCAGAGACACCTCACTGCCCACCAACGAGCTCAGGTTCTCCAGTTTGTGCACGAACGACGGTGGCTCTAAAGGGAAAGATTATCCTGATGTTAGCGAATCAACTAAACATTAACATCACAAAGACACACTTCTTTCCACAAACTCAGTCACTGATTAGAGACTAAAAACTAGAAATAATCAGAGATGTAAGCAGTGTTAGATCAGAGCAAAGAATAGAACCAGATGGTATTAGATTCAGTGTCATGTTGTGTTATGTTTGTTATGTTGCTATGAAAGAAAAACACCTGCTGAATTTCATGTTGATGGAATGAAATCTTAAATGTTTTACAGGGTGCTTGGTCTTTATCTAAATAAAAATTCCACATTTTTTCCAGACTTTTTTTAATACTGCTATTTTTTTTCTCCAAGACCTTGACTATATGTACTTTTATACCTCCATGCCTACTTTTTTGGTTGAGACTGTAACTGTTGTGTGTTGTAGAAAAGTTAATTTTAATAAATGTATGAATGAATGAATGAATGAATGCATAATTTGCAGTAAATGATGTTTTACTGACAAACGTTTTCAAAACATATGAAAATCACAAGTGCATAGATATCGCACAAAGAAGTTTCAGTAGAATCATTCCAGTACAGACCAGTTTGTGAAATGATATCAAGTTTTTATATGCTTTCCTCATGTGTTTCTTATCTTACAAGATTATGTGCTTTTGAGCATACTCTAAAATTTGACAATGACAGAAATTTTTTTCTATACTTTATTAAGACTTTAACAAAAAAAAAAAAAACAGACTTTTCAAGGTCTGGAAAACAATGTTTCCAAATTCAATACTTTTTAAGACTTTCAAGACCTGCACAAGCACCCTGGTTTTAGACAAACAGTAACTGAGCAGAGGGAAGATGATGCTGCCTTTGAATAATTACAGATCTACTATTTTAGAGATGCGTCGACAGTTTCTGGACGAACCTTTCAGCGTTATTTGACAGTCGCAGGAGTCCCTGCCCACCTCGTTCTCGACTGTACACTGGTACGAACCCACATCTCCCGCCTCCACAGCCAGAATCTGCAAAGCTACCAGGTCGTCTTTAACCGTGATCCTGTGTCTCTTATCGTTTCTAATCAGCTTTGTGTTTTTATAAAACAACACCGTGAACGGTGCCGAACCACAAACCTGACCCTCCAGCATCACCTCAGAACCTTTCACCACATCTTTGGGCTCCAAACTACGAACAAACACCGGAGGCTCTACAGGAAGGACATTAAAGAGTTAACAAGGTCAAAATACAAAAACAAGCTTCAACTGGAAAAATATGAAAGAGTCCAAGCACCAACACACAATCAGAGTCACAATGGCAACAAGACCAACATTCAAGGATGAAAACATTTTTAGCAATTTCTAAAAGAACATAACTATAAAAATCCATCACAGAACCAATACTTTTACCCAATCAGAGACAGCGGTGGGTGTGGCCTGTATGAGCAGATGCAGATATGATGTGGATATAAAGTATGAGAATGTGAGGTTTGATTCAGTAAAATATTTTACAATTATAATGTCAATTTTACCCAAAAATGACGCCAAAAAATATACAACGGACCCATAAACAAAAGACTGAGCACAAAGTCCAAAATGTAACAGAACAATATTCACTCTGAGCTTCCACTGAATGTCACTATGAATTCTACCATAAAATACTTTCCAGTTCATTCTAGCGCCAACATTTTGCAGTGAATAATAGACCTCTGTTGGTGCTTGGACTCCAGTCGAAGGTCCACGACCATGACCAAACCAACCTTTAACTGTAACTGTGCTGCTGCATCGGTCACTACCGGCCTCACTTGAAGCCACACACACATAATCTCCACTATCCTCGACTTTACAGTTCATGACCTCCAAAGATGCCACTAAGTCGGACTCTCTGATGGTGTATTTTGAGCCAGAGCTGATCTCCATCATGTCTTTGAACCATTTAAAACTGATGATGGGGCTGCCTGCCACTTTGCATTCCAGTCGGGCTGAGTCACTGCTGGTCACGAGTTTGGTTGCCTCCAGTTTCCGAACAAACACCGGAGGCTCTGAGAGAAGAGGTTATTAAGACAGAAGACATGAAGTTAGTATCAAAGGACAAACTGATACTGAAGGACAAGACGAGTTCATGCAGAAACGGACGACGGCACCTTTGACAAAGAGGACTGTGGTGCAATCCACCTTCCCAGCATCGTTGGAAACTTGGCATGTGTATTTAGCGGAATCGCTGGGTTTGACAGAGTGAAGCTCCAAAGAGCTAGAAGAGGCGTCTTTCTTAATGAAACATGTGCCTCCAGTTACAATCTCTTTTTCTTCTCTGAACCATTTAACAGCCAGAGGAGCAGTCCCAGTGAAGGCTGCTCTGAAGGACACTGTGGTTCCTGGAATAACATCCTGGTTTTGTGGTTTCACTGTGAACAGTGGGGGCTCTGGAGGCCATCAACAAGACAACATTTCAATTAGCATTAAAAAAAAAAGTAAAGGATTGGAGATAAACAGAAGCACAATATGAGCCAAGCATTCACAACCTTTGACATAAAGTGTGCCACTGGTGTCTTTGAATCCAGCTGAATTGGTGGCTTTGCATTTGTAAACTCCAGAGTCTGCCTTCTCCAGGCCAACAATTCTCAGTGTGGCAGAGCTTTCCATGACTTCAGGCTGGAATTTGGCTCCAGCCACAATTTCCTTGTCATCTTTGAACCAAATTATGGTCATGGGCTGAGAACCAGAAACTTTACAATCCATGGAGACGTCACTACCAACATTTCCATCAACCCTTTTCAGAGATTTGGTGAAAGTTGGAGGCATTATCCGATCTGGTTGTTGAAAAGAAAACATCTCATGCATTAACACAGTTTGACACGGAGATGAATCAAAAACCAAATCACATTAAGTATGTTTTAAAGACTACGTTTGATGTATGTCCCAAATGGTAAAAGACAGTGTTTGTTTTATTGTGGAAGTTTTCACCCCTTCATGCTCTGCTCGACGGTTTAATGGAGTGTCTATTTCCTGGACAACGATAGAACCACCTCTACCACTTAGTTTAAGTATATTGTACTAAAGAAATCCACTAGTTGTCACTGTGTCAGTTTGTTTTCAGCTCAGCTTGAACCAAACTCCCGATACAAGGTAAATCCATTCCGTTTCTTTGAGGTTTTAAAGAACAGAATCCAGAAACTCTCTAAAATAATGCTCTACTTAACAGCTGAATTGTCTTAATTATGGTTTGTTTATTTATTTATTTATGGCCTATTATAGCTTTATAAGTTAGAGAAGCTCAGATAATGTAGATAAAAATTATGTAAACTGATTTTTTTTTTTTTCACTTAAAACTGCCCTTCGTGGAGTGGTGTTGAACAGTATTATAGTATCTTACTGATCAGTTACTTAAAGTATTTAAAACCTGATCTCATTTGTCTGAAAGGTGTTTGTGGTTGATGGCATTTTAACTGAAATAAAAGTCAAATGAAAGAAGTTGTGATCTTTCATTTTTAATAATAGAATTAGATATCAAGTACTTTAAATACTGTAATAAAAGTAATACTAGTAAGATTACTAAGTTGAAGGCCAAAAAATGATGAGGTCCTGTTAAGAAAAAAACAAAAACTCAAAAAAGATAGCAAAAAGAATAGCAGATAATTAAATAAATATTTTTCCACTGGTTGATATTAAATGGTTAACAGATGTGGGTTTTTAATGCGTAGGTTGGTTTTCAGTGTTTCCATCATTTATTCATTAGTATTTTCACGTTATGAAGCAGCAGATGTGGTGCTGACCTAAGACTGTAACTGAGCATGTGCACTGGTCTTTGCCGACTTTATTGGACACCTCCATCTTGTACTCGGACGTGTCTGCTCGTTCTGCCGTGAGGATCTTCAACGTGGCCACATTGTCCTTCAGACTCATCTTATATTTACGGCCACTGATCATCTCCTTCCCATCTTTAAACCATTTCACTTTTAGCTCCGGGCTTCCAGAGATCGTACACTCCAGCGTGGCCGAATCACCTGCAGTCACACTGATGGACTCGGCAGGTTCAAGGACTCGGGCCGGTTCTGGGATAAAATAGACCCGTTAGATTTAAAGACAAGAACCTGGAGCTAAAATGGACACAAGATATCATGGGTTCTGACCTTGTACAGTCAAAGTAGCTTCACATTTCTGTTGCCCAGCTTCGTTTTCAGCTTGGCAAAGATACTTGCCGCCGTGGCTGATGGCCACGGTCGTTATCAACAAACTTGCTACATTGTTCTCAAACACCATCTTGATGTTTGGGTCGTCATCTCTCAGGATTTCTGAGTCTTTCATCCATTTAATGCTAATGGGAGCTGAGCCTTTCACAGTTCCCTGAAGTTTAACTGTATTTCCCAACACTGCTGTCATGCTCTCAACTCTCTTTGTGAAAGTCGGGGGTTCTATGAAAAACATAATGAGTTAAAAACTGATTTAAGAGTAAGTTAAATCTACAAATATACAGCTCAGAAAAGAATGAAGAGACCAGAAAACCCAGGTAAATGTATGATCACAGTTTATCAAACAAAGCCCAGATCCTTCCAGATTCACATTTTAAAGACAAAAAACAGAAATGAAATATACTTTTCTTTTCAGGGTTGAAAAGGGATGAGAGAATTTTAATTAGTTTGAATTCCACCATTTACTAGGTTATACAATTCTTTAAATACACTTTAACTTGACCTGATACCAAGAAAACTTCATTTTATTGTTTATCATTATGCATTCAACTGAATAAAAACAGGTTTTCATAGGGGAATTGAGGCTCTTAATTTTAATTTGGAATCTGGGAGAAATTTTCCATCTCACTCAAATATGAAGCTATAAATACTAAAACCACTGGTTCTTCATTTTTCTTAATTTTTTGTAGCTGTATATTATATCAATTTTGTTTTCACCAACCTTTCAGTTTGGCTAACGCCTTAGTCACGACCTTCCCCACATCATTAGATACAACACACTGATAATCTCCCACATCTGCACTGTCAAAGGTCCGGATCTCCAGCCTGGACAAGGATTCTTGGGAGATGATTGTGTATTTCTGATCACTGCTAATGGGTTTCTTATTCTTTAGCCAGCTGATTTCAAAAGGAACGGTTCCTGTGATTTCACATTCCATCTGAGCTGCTGCTCCCTTCACTGCCTCTATTGTCTGCAGCTCTTTTCTAATGGATGGTGGCTCTGGGTAATGACAATGTAAATGACATTAATATCACAGTTTTGTCAGTTAAACAGTGTGAACAGTTACAGCAAGATCTGACAAACCTTTAACGGATATAAGGGTGTTGCAGCTCTCACTGCCGGCATTATTTGACACCTCGCAGGTGTAGCTTCCACTGTCTATCACCACAAGGTTCATGATCTCTAAAGTTGCAACTCCGGCCTTGAAAGATATTTTATATTTGTCTCCATCGCTAAGTTCTCTCTCATTCCAGAACCACTGGATGCGAAGTTCAGGCGATCCCTTTACAGAGCACTGTAAACGTGCAGCTATACCTTGTTTCCACGTAATCTTTGGTTCCATTTTTTTGGTGAAAGTAGGAGGCTCTGAAAGATGTGTTAGGTCAAAAAGATATTGAAACAGGACTAAAAACCATGACAAAGAGCATCAATAAAAGGCACAACAAAAAGCAAGAAGGTAGCAGTGCATAGGGTTAGCATCAGCCTGCGTTGTCTGAAAACAGTCAGTCTACCATCCTACGTCAAGAGATTTGTTCAAACCTAGTGGAAAGATCACCTTTAAGATCTTACCTTGAACTGTTACCACAGCCTCACACGTTGAGCTCCCAGCCTCATTTAAGGCTGTGCACACATATTTCCCAGAGTCCTTCAGTTTAGACTTGGGTATCTCAAGAACAGCCACTTTGTCCTCAAAGGACAGCTTACACTCCATGCTCTGGTGGACTTTTTTGCCATCCCTGGTCCAGGTGACAGTCACACCAGTGTCCTCATCCACCTGGCACTCCAGCCTCAGCGGGTCATTGACAGCGACCGACGCCGCCTCAAAACTCTTAATGAAGCTGGGCTTGTTGATAACTTTGAGCTCTGTGGTAAAAGTAGCCGTGCCGACATTGTTGGAGGCCTTGCACAGGTACACCCCCTGGTCAGTCAGCTCAAGACTTTTAATAAGAAGGGAATACTTGTTCTTTTCATATTTCATGACATAATTCCCCTCAGAAGAGATGGCTATGTTGTCCTTGTGCCAGACAACCTCCATGGGTACAGTCCCAGTGAGTGAGCACTGGAAGGTCGCTTGTTTGCCCACGAATAAAGTCATTGGGTCTGGTTTTGATACAAATACTGGCGGGTACATTTCTATGGAGAGCAGGTAAAACAAAAAAGTTCAATGAATTTTGAACAAAAAAAGTGGAAAAATAGCACATCAAAAATTAACTTGATGTCATCTTACACATTTAATCCACATTATATTTGCCAATGGTGACACCAGATCCAGCTCATGAACAAATTACTTCCACATTGCATTATAGTGAATCATGGTGAAACAGTGCAAATATGTATATAATTCTCTCTCTCTCACAGACACACACACATGAAGATGATGATGAATGTTCCCACTGGGATCTTACCAGTGACCACGAGTTTGGCGGCGCAGCTGTCAGAGCCATGCTGGTTGGATGCCTTGCAGCTGTATTCACCGCTGTCAGCCTTCACCGGGTTCAGGAGCTCCAGGGATGAGCTGGTGTGGCGGCTCAGGATCCGGTACTTCTCACTCTGTCGGATCTCAACTCCAGACTTGTACCATTTGAAGGTCACGCTCGGAGCATCTTCAATCTCGCATTCAAACTTGGCATGGCCTCCGACGTTTATCTCCAGAGATGAGATTTTCTGCCTAAACACCGGTGGCACTGAGGCACAGACATCAAAATAGGAAAAGTCAGTAGGAGACCACAAAGAACTTGTAAAAGAAACTAACAGATCAGGAACAGGAATGGAGAAATGTACAATGGAGGCAAAGCAGGAGTGACTGTGAAGGAGAAAAATAGGAACACAAGCCCCATGTGTTGAGAGAGATGATAATGAACATGAGTTTCATGAGGCACGAGTTCAGGCTGAAAGGAGGAGAAAAGGTTTATGTCAAGTTGAAAACTGAAAGCATGCAGACATGACAAACTACGGGTTTGAAGGAGAAGGAAAATTATGTCACTAGCTATGTTTCCGTTATGGACGTTTATCAGTATTTTAAAGGTTGATGTCTGACCTTGACAAACATCACAACAATTTTAGACAGGAAGTAACAATAAGGATTGCCTGCAAGTAAAATGTTAGGTTGTGGTGATAATTCCACAAAACCAATTGCCAACTGTAACTGAACCAAACGGTTCAAAAGAAAAGAAAAAGTTGTACATGTGTAGTATTGCTTTGGCAATGAAATGAGTTTAGTTGGGTGGCATTAGGGGCTATAGGCAAAACTCCAATTATGCATAAAATAAAAATAGTTAGGGTTAAATTAATAAATGAAACCATTTGTACAGTAATTTACTTAGTGTGAGTAGATTTCTCACCCACTTTCCAGACCAGTAAAGTGAAATCCTCACCAATGGTCTGCCATGTTTAATGAACCTCTACCTCTACTTTCTGATGACACTAAGGTTTATGTCTTTTTCCTTTGGTGACATTTCAAATGTTTCTCTAACATCCACCTGACAACTACTTGGAAACACAGCTGATGACATGACAAAAAGAAAGACTGTGAAAGCTTTCTGAAGATCAGGATCATCACAACTATTGCAATCTGATGCTTAACGTTGAGAAGCATTAAGCAGATGTGCATCGCTGTGACAGTTCTGGTCTTTAGGCAGGTGTTGACCATACAATGATGTGGAAAAGATGATGAGTTAGTACCACCACCCAGTGCCCGTTTAATGGTGCTCATGAGACCAAAGTGTGAAGAATGTGAACACGTCTCTGTGGATCATTAGTTCTTATTTGTGAAAATGGATGAATGAATGATGTGATACATTGAATGTTCCTAGTATCAAACCTCTGGAGACCACAGTGAGCGTTGAGGATGTTGTGATCTTGCCGACTTCATTCTCAGCCTCACAGACATACTCTCCTTGATGCTTCTCCTTGACAACTTTGTTGATAACCAATGTGTATGTGTCTTGGTCTTTGGAACACTTGAACTCTTTGCCAGATTTCACCAATTGTCCATTGAAAAACCAGTTTACCTTTGAGACATATTTAACAGTGGTGCTAAAGGTCACTTTACTGTCCTCTTCGATGGATAAGTCCTCAAGGGAAGTCACTATTACAGGGTGTTCTCTCTGTTCTGGCCTTGAAACTGTGATCTCCTCTTTGAAAACCTCCTTCTGGATGCTGACATCCACCACCTCTTCAATGGCAGCAGGTGTAGGAGGCAAACCAGTGGTCATAATAGCTGCCCCTACATCTTTCTCTTTGCTTTTCACCTTTACAGCCCTGACCTCTTGTTTTGACACCTGAACTGACTGTTCAAAAGACATGTGAGCCTCAGTAGAAATTTTAACTTGTGATGAGATGGTTTGCTCCATCTTTGCCACCTTAGACTCTTGCACCACAGCCTGTTGCTCAGTTGCAACACATTCAACTGCCATTTTAGACTCAGTTTTGAGCGCAGCAGCTTGAGATTTAACACCAGTAAAGTCTGCTGCACTCTCAGCCACACTAACTGTCTCTACCATAGTTGATAACATTTCTTTGGAGCGGGCCGAGGTTACCTGTGCCCTTTGAGGTTTGTCCAACTGCATTGTACCAGGCTGGGCAGAAGTAAGAACATGGGATTCTTGGTAGACGATAGAGTGGAAAGCTGCCTGGAGTTCAGTCCTAAGATCAGCTGTTTGAGGGTATTTCCCTTCAAAAGCAAGAGTGATCTCCATCGGGGAGCCAGTAGTTGTGATTAGGTATGTAAACAGAGATCGTCTTGGCTCTCGTTGAACCTTGACCTCTTGAACGTCAACAGCGTGTAACTTTCCAACAACATCAGCCAATAAAACAGGCTGGTCACTGGCAACAGCTGACTGAAGAGCATCTCTGAGCTGACATCTGACATTCAGACTGGATGGTTTAGGAACCTGAACCACAAATGTCATCTCTTTAGGAAGAGTAGTGCTGTCTTTTGATTCCGATGCCATAAATGAGAGTTTTGGCTGAGTGGTGACCAAGACTTTAGTTGACTCAGACTTGGTGACCTCCTGGGAGACCTCACCGGTCAGCACTCGCTTCTCATCCATGACTATTGACTGCCTTACTGACTGGCCCTCCTGGATCTGAACAGCAAAGTCCTGCTCAGCTGCCTCCAGAAGGACACTACTCTCAGTGGAAATCTCCTTCTCCTCGATCTGGATTGGTTCGGTGGGGATTTTGGGCTCTAAAGCTGTCTGACAGGTGAATTTATCCACAGCGGTCAGACTCTCAGTGTGACCCTCCTCTAAAGCATGACTATCTGCTACACTGGTAACATGCATCACATTCCAGCGATCCTCCTTCTGCACCAACGCTCGCTGTTGTTTGATGTCAGTAGTAACTGGCATCTCCTTTGGCAGCTGCATGGGCTGGAAGGCAAGCTGGAGGATGTTCTGAGGCCGAGGTTCAGTTCGAAGTTGAGACTGAATTCCAGTCACAGAAACATCTAACTCAGTGTGATAATCTGCAGTGAGCTCCCTTTTTTCCTCAGAAATAGCTGCATGACTCCTAGCCCTCTCCTGTTTTTGGGCTGCCACCTGCTGGTCAGGTTTCTCAATTATGAGAAAACCTTCTTTTTGTAGTGCCTCCACAGGTTGTGTAGACTGGAGATGTAGTGGCGTAGGAGCCTCTTTCTGAGGCTCTACAGACATGGTGCTGGCTTTAGCCTCAAACTCTTCTGTGTCCTCACAAACTACTGTCCTCTGCTCATCCTGACTAACAGTGTGAAGCAGAGTTGGACTCTTTTTGGTGCTTGCCTGCTGTGCTGATGGTTTCTCACAGGTAAATCTCTTCTCAGATGGAAGGAGGTCCTGATCTGTTATAACTTGCAGGTGCAACAGTTGCTCCCCTTCCACCTGCGACTGAATTGACATGGCACTATCCAGACTCGGCAGTTGCTGTGTCAGCTCAGCCTGCATTATTTGCTTTTCTTCAGCAGATGTTGCTACTTTTAACACTTTATCCTTGCAGAGATGGGCTGTCTCCTCTGGAGACCTCTCAATAGACAACTTAGACTCCTTAAACAGAGTCTGTTTGGACTCACTGACTGAGGCCAGTACCGGTTGGTGCTGTTCTTTACCAGCAGAAGACTTAAGAGCAGACTCTGCTGATAGTACCTCAGAAGTGTGGCCTTCTTCAAGAACTCGTTTCTCAGCAGACTGGGCTGAGTACAAGATCTTTACACCTTCCTTAACTCTGTAACCTTTCTCCTCCTGTGCTTTGGAGATTTCGTGAGACTGCTCTTTAAGTATTGACAGTTGTGACTCAACTTGATGCCCACTGACTAGAAGTTTTGGTTCAGATTTGGGCTTAAGAGAAGCAGCGCCTCTGTCAACTAAGGGCTCTGTGCTAACAGTAGACAGAGGGGTGAGCTCCTCTGCTACAGCCGACATCACCTTTGACTTCTTTTCTCGTGCTGCATGGAGCTCAATAACCTCTGGGCTCTGAATACGATCACAGTGCTGTTCTGTAAAGTCCTGACTCTCCTCAATAGACGACGTAAAGGCCGCCATGTGGAGCTGTTTTGCAGGAACAGCGGAGACCTGGGGTGGATGGGTTGGAACCACAGAAACCCTCTCCTCTATCTCATGAGCCTGAAGAACTGCTGCCTGATGGGTCAGCTGCTCACGATGGATGGTGGCAGCAGAGATGTCAAGTTCTCTTAGGGAACTGACTTGTTCGCTAGGAATTATCTGCCGGTCCTCTGTGCCAATAGTATAAACCATCTGGTCGGACCGGTCCTGACCCGGCAAACTGACCTGGTATAAACGTGACTCTGTTGCTTGCTCTGTCATGGCCACCTTATAGCCCTTCTTCTGAACCACTGTGACCTGTTCTCTGGAAACAGTAACTGATTCCTTGAACACGACAAGTTCAGCACTACAAGACGCCTCTCCAAATTGATTAGAGGCTTTACATGTGTACAAACCACTGTCTTCCTGTTTGATGTTCTTAATGCTGATGGATCCAGATCCATCTGGATTGGTTATGATGATACAGTTTGTACTGGGCTGGATCTGAAACGCTCCCTTGAACCATTTTATATCTGGCATGGGATCACCGCTGGCTTTGTAGTTAAATGACACTTCCCCTCCTTCTGAGCACCTGACCGGTTGGATCTGGACCCTGAATGTTGGAGGTTGACCTGTGATCTTAAACATCTTTTCTACCCATTTCTCTGCTTGACTAACATCTGGCTTCTTCACCTCGAGGTAGGTGGTGCATGTGGTTTGACCAAACCTGTTGGTGGCAGTACAAGAATACTCGCCCTCGTACTCTGTTGTCACTTTGGTGATCACTAAAGTGTACTCCTCCTTTTCCTCGATCAGCTTATAAACAGAGGAGCTCTTAATCACTTTTCCATTATGCGACCACTGAATGGTGGGTTTTGGGAATCCAGACACTTTAACCGTAAACCTGGCGGTTTCCCCAGAGGCAACAGCGGCTGATGAAAGCTGACTGAGGAAAACTGGCTTTTCTTTTTTCTTCTCTAAAGTGGAAGAGTAACGTTTGGACTCTGGCTTGAGTTCAAGTGTTTTTGTTTTCTGAGGTAACTGGACACCAGTGTAGTAGGTTTCCTCTTCCACAGTGGTGATGGTGGTGCTACGCTCTGTGAGGAAACATTGAGCAACACTGGTAACAATGTCCAAGACACAAAATCAGAGAACAAGAAAAATCCATTTACACTGACAGGATGTTTTCGATCTTATTTTTGTTATTGAAAATGGTTCCGAAGTTGAGTTTTTTTTGTTTTTAATGCCTATAATGCATTGGCTTTGAACCTGTTCTTTACCACAGATAAATAGAGGTTGACTGATATGGGTTTTTCTAAGGCCGATGGCGATTTAAAAAAATTTGGTCAGCCGATGGCCGATACCTACAGCCGATTTTTGAGGCCGGTATTTAAGGCCGATTTTTTTTTTTTTTTTTTAAGCACATTGACCGTAAAATACAACTGAAACACTCAGATAATTACAATTTTTATGCAGCAATATAAATGAAATTACTAATACATGTACACATAATGCTCTTTTACCATTTACTGAACTTCAAGTGCTGCCCACACAGGTGCCTGATCAAATATCTTACAACATTTTTACTACTGATCAAATATCGGCTTTCAAAAAAGGTTTTAAATTAAGGCCCATGGTCAATATGGAAAAAAATCAAGATATCGGCCCAATATATCTGTCTACCTCTACAGATAAATAATTTTCTTACAAACAAACATTTGTGGATAAAAGTGTAGTCAGAGCAAAAAAGAACTGCATGACCTATTGTATGATTGCTGTAAACTGTTTTAACCAATGTCATCTAGAATTATAAAGTCTTTCAATGCACAGGTTCCAAAATTCACAAAAAAACTTGAGGAAACATTAACATTTCTTCTCACACCACGTCTGTTCATCAATGATAGTTTCCATTTTACTTTTGGTTTGTATTTTTGTTTTAACTGCATGTATTAATTGTATACGATCATCTGTTCTTTGGTGCTTTTAAGCTGTTAACTAATGAGGTCTTAGGCTTCACTAAAACCTAATGTTGAATAACTGTTATCAAAATGAACAACCAGAATGTGCCCTTTTCTTATGCCTTTGTAAAGCACTTTGAGTTACCCTGTGTATGAATAGTGCTATACAAATAAACTTGCCTTGCCTTGCCTAATGATGTAGAGGCTTTATAGAAGTCAACATTCTATTTTTAGTAAAAAAAAAAAAAAATAGAAGGAATATTACACATATTTTCCCAAGTTTGTGGGATTTGATGATATTTCACTAAAAACTGTCCATTAAATTTTAGACTTTTACAACCAAAGTCTATGAAAGAATGAGATCATTGGCTCCTGGATTTCCTCCCGTAGTGTCCAGGTCTTTATTTCTCGGAACTTCTGGAGGTACCCAGCCTTTATTGGAAACCTTGTTTATAATTGACTCCCAGTTTTTATTTTAGATTGTACTTTTTTAAAAGTCTTGGTCAAAAGTTGACTGAAAAGTATTGTGTAAGAGGAATTTCAAACAATACAGTTCAGTACAAGTTAGGTAATTTATAAAAAAACATAAATAATGATAGTTTTAGCCTTCAAATATATTTTATACATTCCTTCAGACTATAGTTCTTATTCTGTTTAAATTTTTCTCTATGTATTTTATAGTTGCTATTTCTTTTATCTCCTTACCAGGCCTTTATTTCTCTGAGTTGCAGGAGGTTCCAGCCCTTTATTAGAAGAAGGTTTGCATTAGAGATTGGCCTTAATTAATAATTTCCAAAGATAAATAAGTAGTAATTGTTGTATTTAGTTGCTTTCATATGGTGCTTCTAAGTTTCTACAAATTCCATTTTGACTGAAATATTCAGACTTAGATCAGAAAATAACACTTTAGATGATGATCTAGCCTTATATTGTTCAGTTTATTAAAGTCAATTAGAAGTGAACACTGAGTTATTATGAGACGCTGGCCTTTATTTGTTCATGTCAACCATCCGGCCGTTATCAAAGACCTCGCTTATAACCAATTCCCAGTTTCTATTGTTTTCTCCTTATGAACAAAATTCTTTCAACATATTTTGTTACATAAATTGGTTAAAATTGGTCTGAGAAGTATTGTGTAAGTTACACTAAAAAGAGGCTTTTAAGTACCATTAACGTAATGTATTAAAAAAAGGAAGAATAATGATCATCTTATTTAGTCTTATTTTTAGTTGTTTTAATTTTCCAGTCACAAACATTTTATTAGTCAAAAACACTTAACAAAACAAAACAACTCTTTTACTACATTAAACATTTTATTATAAACTGAGACAAACAACATGACGTCTGTACAAATAAACCATGACTTTCTATCTCAGTGCCAGATGTTTATTGGACTTCTTTTTTTGGTAAACACTACACCCTAAAATTACACATATGTACAAGAACACTTAAAATGAAAAAAGTTTCACAGTGTTATCATTTTTAAAACCACCTACTTTACTTTTACTCTGAAACACCAGCATGTTGTCAAACCGTTAAATCATCATTCAACACAAAAACACACAAAATCCAAAACACGTTCAACACACCAACAACAATAAACTGAATAATTTCAAGTAAGCATTGTGACAATATATTCTTAAGGTAGTTCACTTTTCACTAGTTCAAGGATGGATAATTAGATTTTGGGCATTTTCAACTGATCAAAACTAAAGAAAGGTGTAAACATAGTAATGGATTTGTATAAAACCAACAGAGTGGATTTACCTCAAACATTGCAGAGTCGGATTAAAACATATTCCACTTTTGTTCAACAAATCAGGTGAAATTACAAATAAATGTATAGATTTTATATCTATTTAACTACTAACGCAATTTCAAATACATATAATCAT
Source organism: Apogon hyalosoma (assembly GCA_037367295.1). Taxonomy (NCBI): domain Eukaryota; kingdom Metazoa; phylum Chordata; class Actinopteri; order Kurtiformes; family Apogonidae; genus Apogon; species Apogon hyalosoma. The sequence continues at coordinate 35,268,338 of JAPQRP010000016.1, read as the reverse complement.
GTTGACTGACAAAAATAATGGTAATATTAAATCTACTCACATAATTTAGTTTGTGAAATTGTAGTTGTAGCGTTGATGTTACGTGAATTTATTCAATTTTCACATTTAAAAACTGCTCATCAAACTCTTCTCTTTAGCTTTGTGGCTTCACACAATCATTTAAAGTAATTAATCTAACAAAGAACAACTAAAATGATGACACTGATATGTATTTGTGTTTATCAGGCATTTGCATCATACATTCCTAATATTCCTATTAATTCTTATTTTCCATTGTACAAACGTTACCTTTTGCGTTAAGCGTCTTTGTTTTGGATAAAAACGAATGATACGGTGACTGATAATTGTCTAAAGTTAAAACAAAAGAAACCGCACTCTCACATTTGTTACCATCTACAAATGACACACACCAACACGTAAACTAAAACACATGTTGTGTAAAGTCTCACACAACTTAAATAAATAAATAAAAACTTTCCAGAAGACTTTTGTATCACTGACAAACATGACTGTTTTTACACTAAAGCAGCAGCAATGGGATGAATGCACAAATACAACTCAGACTGTTCTACTGTTACACGTCTTCATTTTGCCCTTCATGATGTAAAACAACATTTACACACTTACGAAGATGTAAAAACCTACTAATTACTCATCAAAGCTTAAAAAGTTACAGATGCAGCCTCCAGGGTATTGATAAACAGCTTTGGTTTCCATTGTAATAAAGCTTAAAAAATGCATGTTTATGTTTGTGCAACCAACCCAAACCTACGACTGAGCTCCACCGACAAGGATTAAATATTAAACCAGATTAATTTATGATATATTAAACTAGACCTAGACTTTTTTACTCCTACATTTCATTCTCTTGCATTAAAATATTAATTTCCAATTAAACTCTTGATGCTTTTAACCTTTTCCAGGTTGGATTCAACAAATAATTAATTTCAAATGACGTTAATGGATAGATTCAAGTGAGTTTTACAATAACTTTCTCTCATGATAAGAGTTCATTAAAGAGCTGGTTTAACTTATTTTTGCCTCTTTTCATTTATTACTTCCTTAATTCAGTGAATATATTCTTACAAAAGGAGTATTTAATAGGTTTCCCGTGCCTTATAGTTACAAGGTCCAAACTACCTGTAAATGTTTAAAAGTATATCCATTGATCAATTTGATTTGAGTAAAGATGAGTCCATGGTATTTCATTTCAGTTTAACTAAAATACCATTGGATTTACTGAATAAAGTTTATTATTTGTGCATCTGAAATTTGTAAAATTCTAATTGAAGACTAACTTATTTTAAACCTTTTTTAGACCTTTTAGTTGTCATCTTGTATTAAGTTTAGGCCTAGAACACCTTCAGCAGCGCCGTGGTTTCGATGCATCCAGCTGTGTTCTGGATTACACACTTGTACTCTCCAGCATCACCCTGGTTCACATTAGTAATGAGCAAATTAAAATGACCAGCGGTTTTCTCCTGGATGATACATCGGCTGTCTGTAACGCATTCTCCATCTTTAAACCACTCTGCTGTAGGATTCGGTTTACCGCTAACTAAACACTGCAGGATAACCGGTGTCCCTGCAGCAGCTGTAACGTTTGTTAACGGGATGACGCATTTAGGTGCCGTCTCTGTGACCTGGAACTGGAAACTGCACATGTCACTTGACTTCCCTTTGAACTCAATCTTGTCATCTTTTGCCGGTTCAGCAAATACATCAAAGTTAATGCTGACGTATTTCTCTCCCTGCTCACTTGTCTCGTTGTCAGTGTTTGCCACTAACCTGACAGCTCGCTGCGACTCATCGGCCTCCTGCTCAAACTCAAACTCCAGCTCAATTTCCGACACCTGTTCCCCATCAAATGATGTGTTTCCAACCATTAGGTCAAACTTCTGAGGCTGGACTTTAGCGCTACCAAGAGATACAGCTGTCAACTCCCTGCCTCTGGCTTTACCTGCAAACGCCTTCCCACTCAACACTACCAGAGAGGCTCTGCACAATGTCTCCCCTACAACATTAATCGCCCTGCAGGTGTAAACTCCACTGTCCTGGCTGGCAACCTTACAGATCTTCAGGAAATGGTTGTCTCCATCAGATGAATGGAGGAATTTCTTGTTGTGAGGAATTTTCTTGTCACCTTTGAACCAAGACACAATGGGCGATGGAATCCCCATTAGAGAACATTCAAACATGACCGTGGTTCCTTCTGGAGTTTCCATGTCACAGATCGGATTGATGAACCGTGGAGGCATTTCAGTGACTTCAAAAGCTATTTTCAAGTCATCATGTTCCTGGGTCACAAAGTCCACAGCCCCCTCCTCATAAATACTTGGTAGCACATCCAAAGATATGATCATGCTCTTGTTGTCGGCTGTGTACTCAGGAATGGTGATAATCTTCACCTGCTTTTCAAACTCCTTCACCTCATTTTCATCCAGTTCAACTTCAAGCAGAATTTCCTGAGGAGATGGTGAACGAGAAGAATCATCTTCTTCCACATCAAACTCCATTACATGTTGATGAGTAACAGTTGGAGGGGCAGGCATGAATCGCACTTCCTGTGATACAACAACCACTAAAGCGACACTTCTGGCCTCTCCAACATAGTTCACAGCCTCACAGATGTACTCCCCCTGGTCAGCCTTAGTGACATTGTGAATTATAAGTGAAATGCTGTCACCATCCCTCTCCATTTGGACTCTATCACCTGCCACCAGCTGGGTTTTGTTACAGAACCATTTCACCTCAGGAGATGGGAGGCCAAACACTTCAGCATAAAACTTCAGAGAGTCATTTTCAAACACTCGTTTCTTAATGAGAGGTTTGAGGAAGGCGGGAGGGATTCCTTGTACCTTCTCCTGAAGGGTTCCCAAGCCTAGAGATCCTCTCCCACTTAGGAATCGACTCTCATCCACACTTATTTCAGCTGTCTCGATGCCTTCATCAGCAGGAGATGTCAGGAACTGAACTGGTGAGAAAAACTTCTCAGTTGAGTCTCCAGTTGAGGGTCTTTTATGTTCAACAGGGGAGAAGGGGAACTCTTGGGGGGTTGTAAACCCACCTGGTGAATCAGAACTTGGAGTATGGAAGGAAACTGGAGACTTAGGAGTATGGAAAGACTCTGCAATTGGCTGTGAGACCTCGGTGGATGAGCCTGGGGTGTAGAACCTCTCGGCTGCCTCAGGTATCTCTTCACTCATGGTACTGCCAATCTCAATAGACATCTCAGACTCAGGGGACAGTGGTCTACCCCAGTCTGTTGGAGGGTTGTAGTAGTCATAAACAGCTCCGAAAGTGACCTCCTCTTCCTCCATGGACCCAACAGTTGCTGCTGCAGCTCCACTTTCAGGTGGTGAAGCCCATTCCAACCTAGCTCTGCTGTGTACTGGTAAATCTGGTTTCACAGTTTCTGATGGACCAGACACTTTAATCTTGCTTTCTGCTGTAGCTTTGACAATGAGTGGTTCAGGTTTTGCTTCCACCTGTACATCAGTGCTTTCATCTTCACCTTTGAATTTTGCATGATGCTCAACTACACCCCCTTCCACCCCTTCTGTCACATCTGCCTGGGAGTCTGGCATACTGAGGAAAACACCACTGTCCATAGAAGGTTCTGGGATTGAGATTACCTCTTTGCTCACAGGCTTTAAAGGAAGTTCCTCTCTAATCTCTCCAATTATTTCTTTCTCTTCTTTTATTTCTGTCAACTGAGCAACACTATCATCCTCAGAATAACTTGGGACTTCCACGGCCTCACGATGAGCAAGGGAAGATACTACAGATACATTCTTTCCATCAGGTTTGACAGGTTCAGAGATTCTTTTAGGCTGACTAGGTTCTCCTGATGGAGCTGTTGAAGGTTTGGTAGTGGGTTTTGCTGCAAGGCCTTTCTCTGACTGGAAGGGAATAAAGCTGCTGGTTCTTTCAAACGTCCGCATAACCTCCTCCCTCGCTTCACCCTCTCCTGTCTCTATTTGCTCAGAAATACTTTCAGGTCTTTGTGGTTTAGGTCTGACCAACTCTGGAGACTCTGGAACTTCCTCAACAAATTGTTTAATTCCAGTGTGGATTCCTGTCTGAGGTGCTCCTTCCTCAACAGATTTCTTGTAAATCTCACTTTCCTCTTCCAAACAAATAGGTTTGGGTAGTAAGGGAATGGTTTCAGGTAAAGCAGCACCTTCCTCATCACCTTCAGGTCCTGGTACCTGTTCTTCCTTGTCAAAGGGAATGACCACTTCTGGAATAAACTCTTCAGGAAAAAATGTTTGCTTTCTTTGCTCCTCAGGAGAAGGTGGCATCATTAATGCAGCAGGTGAGTCAGACTCGAAAGCTTGTTTAATCTGAGAAACTTTTATCACAGCAGCAGAAGCTGTCAGACCACAACCAGACAGAACAGGAGGCTCTCTGGAGATGGCAGGTCTTGATTTTGAAGGTTTCACAGCAATGCCTTCTGTTGAACTTACAGGTTTATCCCCCATCTCAACAATACCATCATCAGTGTTAGCAATGGCAGCTTTATCAGACACTACAGGTGTCTGAATATCATGAGGTTTTCTAACTCTCTGATCACCCTCCATGGTGTCACCAAACTCTGAGAAGTGACCAGGCTCTGCAACTTGAAATGACACATCAGCGATGCTGGCAACCTCCCCCATCTTATTTCTAGCAACACATTTATAGACTCCAGCATCAGAGTATGTAAAACTGTTTATGTACAGTCTATAAAGTTTACCATCTACTTCAAATCGGTATTTTTCAGTTGCAAAATTGAGACTAATTTCATCATAATACCAATTGGCTTCTGGCATAGGGTCACCTGAGACTTCACACTCCAAAACTGCAGTGTTACCTTCAGAACACGTGATGTTTTCTAACTCACGGACAACATTAGGGGCCCCACCAGTCGCATCAAAAGAGAAAGTAAATTTGTGTTTTGTCTGTGAGGTTGCATCATCCGTTGATGGTACATCTGATGGTGTTTCTGTAACAGCTGGAGGTTTCTCTACACTTCTTTCTTCTGCCAGCTCAGGGATAGGAGTGGCAGCAGTAATTCTAATTTCAACAGGAGAGGAAGAAAAAGATTCATCTGAAGTGTGGCGTTGGTGGATCACCATCTGAGGCACCTTCAGTGTGGCCTTTCCAGTATCCGCATATGACTGGAGTTCATCTTCTATGTGGCCCTCCTGTGTTTCCTGACACTTATCTGGTTCTTCTGTGACAACCACCTCTGAGGCTCTCACCACCTTTTTATCTGAGATTTCAAGAGTAGCACTACAGGTGCATTTACCATGTTTATTGGTCAGGACACAGTCATATGTCCCTTCATGGTCTGTTGTTGGATAGAAGACAGTCAACTTTGAATAGTTTGATTTACTGACAATATCATAGTCAGGATTGTGGGCTAATGGGTGGCCATCTTTGAGCCAGGTGACTGTGGGGACAGGTTCACCCTGGAACTGGCAACAAAACTCTGACATCTCACCAATTTTCACTTTTACTGAGGATATATCTTTCATACATACTGGAGGGGAACCAAGTGGTTTTGCACCCCTTTCTTTTATCCTCTTCAACTCTTCTGTTTCTTTCAAATGTGAGTCCACATTCTTTATCTTCACTTCTTCTGACTCTACACTTCTTCTTTCTCCGCTGACACCTGCTGAATCTTTCTGTTGTATCATTTGTCCCCAGTCTCTGGATGTTCCCATCTCCCCTCTTCTACCCATTCCTTCTTCTCTGACTTCCGACTGGAAGCGCTGACTGCTGGATTTATCAATAATCATAGCATATGCCTCGGTTTCCCGGGCTTCTCTTCGTAGATCCTCTTGTTGGAAGGGCTGCCTAATTAAGGAGGCCTCTCTGGATGGTTTTATAGGACTCTTTCCATGAGCGGAAGCAAGTTCATATCCTTCAAGTTGGGTGGCAGAGGATATCTGAGCTGGTGAAGCTTCAGGGCCCATTCTCTCATTTGCAAGAGTAGACGGTAAACCAGGAGCTCTTTCAAAAGGAACATCCATTTGATATGACAAACTAGCAATGGAGGATGACTCTAGAGGAGCATGGTGAAGACCAACAGATGTCTTTGTTTTTAAGGTTCCATCAAACAGCTCTTTTTGTTGGGATTCTTGACCATAAGAAGTTGGGTAAGTCTGAGAAAGATCCCCTGCAGCTGTCGCCATGTAGGTTTTGTCCAAAGTTGGAAGGTCATGAGAAGGTTGAGCTTGGGTGGGTTCAGATCTGTCAAATGGTGGAACCTGGGGCTCAAATGGTTGTTTGCCTTGGCTATCCAAAGCCCACTCAGATTCTAGTTCTGTTACTTCCTCTTGCTCGACAACATCTTGTTGCCATTTCAGGATGCGTTGAGCCAGTGCTTCCTCCTCATTAACAAAATATTCACTGTCCCTCTGCAGCCTGGTCTCGCGGCCCTCCGTTGATAGCTGGTAGCTTTCATCTTGCTGATCTTGGAATGTAACAGAAACAGGTTCACTTGTCAGGAACTTCTCTTTGGCTGTTCTTCCTGGCTTTCTGCTGAGAACTGCTTCAGTTTGAGACTCTGATGCTGAAGCCATTTGGATGTTTCTTTTGACCTCGGTGGTTGTCTCTGCTTTGGATGGTGCATAACCCTCCACACTGTCAGGTTCCACTTTCACAGATTGTTGTTGCTCCATAAGAACATCCTGCTGCCATTTCATGATCCGCTGAGTGAGCGCCTCTTCTTCACTGACCAACTGCTCAGTCTCTTGCTGTAGTTCAGAAATGTTCTCTCTTGAAAGCTGGAGCTCACGATCTTCTTTCGTCTTTTCAAACAACATCTTTTCCTGTCTGGCTTTTGTTCTGGTCAGTGATTCAACTTCTGTCTCAGATGCTCTACCTTTTATTCTGGGAGACATCTGTGTCTGTTTGACCAATCCCTCAGCTTCCAAGTCTCCTGCTCTTACTTTCATCCTAGGTGATTTATGGAATGAACTGTGCAGGGCTTCATCTTCTCCCACTGCACCTTTTAGTTTGGGTGACTTAGGCACTGACATGGTGGTGGCTTCAGGATCAATTGGCTTTGTCCTCATTCTGGGTGATTTATGGATAGAGGGTGGTAGGGCTTCAGTTACTCTTTTCTCCACCATCTCCTGCTGGGTGTAAATGTGACCCTCAGGCTCCATGTATGGTGTCTCTGTTGGCAAAGGTAGATCAGTTTCAGGGTGGAATGTATCCTCTTCTGACATAACCATGCCTTGCTGCCATTTTCTGATCCGCAGGGCCAGAAGTTTCTCCTCGCACTCCATCTGTGCAGCTTCCAAACTCTTTCCATAATGAGCCCTCAAAGATTCCTCTACACACTGTTCTTTATATGCATCAGCTGATCCTATTGCACTGTCACCTGCTGTCACAGTTTCACCAGGGAGGTCACCTATGATGGGTTTGATTGGCCTTGACCTCAGGGACTCTTTGGCCTCAGCTTCTGCTGTTCTGGCTGATGTTCTGGGTGACTGCTGAGCCAACAGGACCTCAGTTTCATCTACTGTGCCTTTTACTTTGGATGATTCAGGTGCTGTCATAGTAGGAACTTCAGAATCAATTGTCCTTGTCTTCATTCTGGGTGATTTATGGACAGATGAAGGTATTGCATCAGTTTCTCTTTTCTCAACCACCTCCTGCTGAGTGTACGGCTCCATGTACGGGGTCTCTGCTGGGGAAGGTAGATCGGTTTCGGGGTGAAACGTATCTTCTTCTGACATAACCATACCTTGCTGCCATTTCCTGATTCGAAGGGCCAAGAGTTTTTCTTCACACTCCATCCGTTCAGCTTCCAAGCTTTTCTCATAATGAGCCCTCAGTGATTCCCCCTCACATTCTTCATCATATCTGTCACCTGCTTCCATTATTTTATCATCTGGAGTTGAAGTTTCTGTCAGGACACTGGCTTTGTTTGCTCTATGTGGCCTTGGCCTGGGCGATTCTTTCATTCTGGCCTCGACTCGGGCTTCCACTTCTGCTGTTCTGGATTTTATTCTGGGTGATTCTTGGTGTGCCAGCAGGACATCAGTTTCTTCTACTGCACTTCTGACTTTAGGTGATTTAGGTATTGGTGCAGTAGCAGCCTCTGAATCAACTGCCCTTGCTTTCATTCTGGGTGATTTATGGAAAGAAGAGGGCATTGTTTCGGTTACCTTAGTTAATCTTCTCTCCACCATCTCCTGTTGGGTGTAAATATGATCTTCGGGCTCCATATAGGGTGTCCCAGCTGGAAGAGGCAGGTCAGTTTCAGGGTGAAATGTTTCCTCTTCTGACATCCGACTCCCTTGCTGCCATTCACCCCTTGATGATGCAACCAGCTTTAACCTGGTTGACTCTAGGGTCGCAACAGATTCCCTACTTTCGCTGTATGTTGTAGCCTCTGGATATGTTTCAGAGTACGGGACTTCTGACTGACCCAGCTGAACCTCCATCTTTGTAGCCTCTACCTTGTGGACCGAAATACCTCCACTGCTTTCTTTAAACCCAACATCTACCTGTGATTCAACAAAACTCTCTGCTTTCTTATCACTCAGTGTCTCTGAATAGGTTCCATCTGATTTTCGGTCAACCTGAGGCACCATCGTATCAACCAGCTCTCCTCTCATGATCTGAATGGCCCTGGTTCTGGACTGAGGTTCAAATGAATGTCTCACTCGAGGTTGAGAGGATTCCCTGCGGGCAGTTTTACCTGGAATTTCCTTCTGAGTCTCTCCCAAATCGAAAGGTCGATTGAAATGTGGAACATCTTGTAGCGATGCAGGTTTAACTCTGAGCTTCTCAACATAATCTGCATAGCTTGGCTCACTGGCCACTGACTCTAAATCAAACTCAGATGAAGACATGGTTGAGATTGAAAACCTCTTTCTTTGTTTGACAGCTTTTTGAAGGGTTGTAAGTTTGGTTCTTACCTCGTTGTGAAGACTCTCGGTGTCACTGAACCTCTCGCTGTATCTATCACTGCATCTATCACTAAACTTATCACTGAATCTGGCACCTGTGCGTCGGTCACAGTAAATATCACTGAACCTATCATTAAATCGTTCAGGCCTTTCAAACATTGGGGGAGGGGACGGGGCACGCTCAGATGCAGTTTCCAAACGTTTAGACTCTTTTTCAGACTGTTTTTCTTTTGTAGGAGTACTTGTACGGAAATACACAGTACGGGTTACAGCATTTTTAGATCGAGATCTTCCTTGGTGGACTTTAGACATTTTGTCAAATGGAGACCCTACACACCGGAGGTCCACTCTAAACTTCCTCTCCTTCCTCTCCTCTGCCATAGTATCTACACTTTCATGAGCTTTTGCGGATCGTCTAGCAAAACCCAGGTAGTTGGCGGACTGCTCTTCCCTCAGTGAAACCAAAAGTGATGCTGTGGACTCTGCAGAGCCCTCCGTGTTTATTGCCATTACCTTATAACTTCCTGAATCTTTCTCTTTGATGCAATCTATGACTAAACTGGTAACATGCATGTGCAATCTACTGTCAGAAAAGATTCTACGCCTGCGCTCTTTACGAATGGGTCTATTATTATGGAACCAGAGGATAGTTGGTGGAGGGCAGGCAACCAGTTTACATTTTAACTCAACTGGGTCTCCCTCAACAACTGATTGGAACTTAAGTTTTTGGGTGAAAGAAGGTTTCATGTTCTCTGTCCATGAGCTGATGGAGGAGGTTCTGCTGGAGCAGCGATTGGCTGACACCAGGCCATGATCCAGGAAGTCCTCAGTGTCGGAGAAGGCTCCTCGCAGCTGTCGGGTGCCGGTGAGTTCAGTGCTGCTGTGTGGGTTTCCCTCTTTGGTATCGTGGTAAAACAGCTCTGCAATCAGAGAGACATCTGTCAGAATAACACAGGCCCCACAGGTTAAAAAAGAGAGAAAAGGATTTGAATCATTAATGGAAATATTAAATGCATGCTGCGAGTCACAATGCCAAAGGAAATAATTTCACTCACCATATTTGTTCGAATAAACGCAAGACTTGATTCTTTTTATTAGAAACCTGCAGGAAGTTTTGATCCTTCGTCTGTGGAAATTTCTTCAAAACATAATTTTATTATTAAAAAGAGCATAATATTCCCAAGGTGGGCTGCTAACATTCACTGGTTTTGCTTTTAAATAATTTATGTGGCTAGAACATTCCTTACCTGACTTGCAGACAGAGGAATAAACGCCCTTTCTAATCCTTAAACTTAGAAGATAAATGATGCACAAGTGTCAATGAGAAGCACAGCTCTCCAAAACCAACTTTCCCAAACTTTAACAATTGAAGCTGCAAATTGGGTGAGAAGGCGTTTATTCGAACTAATATAGTTTACTGGTGTTATTTAAAATGCAAACCACAGGAATCACATCCCACTATCTGCAAGCCAGGCTAAGAAATATTTTGCAGGAGGAAGGTAACAGTTCCATATGCAGTAAACCTCCATATCTTTTAAAGGACTTTTCAATCTGGAAGCTTTAAAAGATACTCATCCTGCACCTTTTCGGGGGAAAAGATCAGAAGAACCTTCATGCCAAAATGAAATTAACTTTTGGATGCAAACCGCAAGTGTCAAAAACTGGTACAAGCAAATCTCTCCTGGAGGAAACTGTACAGTTTTATAAAGAGAGGTTGTGAAGTACTGACAGCAGTTTTCTGTCAAGACACATGATGAAGACATGCAACTGTGGAAGTTCAAAGGTCATTTAAAGGGACAGTTCAACACAATGTTAAAGTTACAAACTCAATAAGCAGTCTGTGGATGCAGTTCAACTTAGTCCAACTCTGTCTTGCATGCACCCACACATTGTCCACTTTCTTTACAGTTTCACCTTTTATAAAACATCTTTAACGAGCCAAGGTTTGGATCAAAGTTACCTGCTGACAGACTACTGAACAACACCTGGTTAAACTGTCCCTTTCCCACTAATCAACCTGTGTGGAAATAAACTGGGGTTCTTGGTGTGTAATGATCAAAAATCTGACAAGATCTTACCTTTGACTTCTTGCTCAATCTTGGCTTCGATCTGCTCCCGAGTCACTGTGGACAAATAAAAAGAGTATTATTAAATGAGGTGTCATCTGTATATAATGATAACATTCAAGTAAGTAGATCCCCAAGAAAAGCAAATAGTGCTTCAACATTTGTGTTTTAGACCAACATGGGTAAGAAAAGTGTGACAAAGAGTGAAAAGACAAAGTGAAACACAGAACAGGGTTGGGTTTCCTGTAAGATGGAGGGACAAGTTATTTTCAGGTGGATTTCATGCATTTTCTGAGTTTTCCTGAGGATGAAGAAAAGGTAATGGATGGTTTTGTTCCTGTAGGTGAACCAGGACCAGAGGGGGTGATGGTGTTGAGGATGGGACAGGACTCACAAAGACTCAAGAGGTTGGTTTTGTCTGAACACAGACTGTGAGGTTAGTAAATCAAGAGGGGTGTCCCAATCTGCTCTTTGTGCTGATCCTGACTCCTTTTCTGGACTAAATGTTCATTTAGTTCCAGTTTTGCTTTGACTTTTTTGGTCCAAAGTCTGAGTCAGTTCTGAAGTGCAAACACAGACTCAACAAGTTGAGGTTGTTTATTTTTGTAAAGTTTTACTTGTGTTTAAAAGTTCAACCTCCTATTGTTTGTTTTACACTTACATTTTTTCAGATCTTCCGAAATAAAGTAATTTTAGTGCTAAAGTCAAACAGAGAGTGGACACATCATTGAACTTCAGGAGCTTTGAGAACTTGATGATGATCAAACAGATTTAATTCCTTTCATATGACTGTTGATCAGCACATTTAGGTTCTGATTGTGGTTCACCCCTCATGGCGTTTCCCCTGGAGATCTGGTTTAAAAGGAGATGAATGAATCTGCAGGAAAAGGAAGTGTTTGAGGGACTCGGGCTGTAGCTGGAGGGGCATCCTGATGTTACCTTCTTCTTCTCTGGTTATGGTGAGCGTGGCCGAGCAGGCGGCCTCTCCGGCGTTATTGGCCGCCCTGCAGGTGTACTGCCCCGCATGCTCGGAGAAAGCATCAACTATGATGAGCGTAGCCGTGTTCGTCACCTCATCGAAATGAAACACCACGTTCTTGGTGGGTTTGATGGGCTGCCGGTTGTGGAACCAGCTGATTTCTGGCTTGGGCATACCCGACACACATGCATGGAAGCGGGCCACCTCTCCATGTGGCACCGTACAGCTCATGATTGGCTGGAGGAAAACAGGCTTTTGACCAATGGCAGGTTTCTTTACACTGGTGAGGCTGGTGGAGATACGCCACTGGGACTCAGCCTGAACATCCACCGAGTGTTTATGTCCTGAAAAGAAGCATGTCCGTTCATTTCATGGGCTGTTTGTTACTGAAATGTTTCATCCCAGTGAGCACAGTCTGAAGGATTCACAGCTTCAACCACAAAGGAAGATGAAGAAACAGACCTCTCACATCTATTCAAAAGAAGAAAACTACCAGAGTTTGGACAAAAGATCTGATGATGACCTGAGCACTCCTGACCAAATCAAATAAAATTCAACTACATGGACACATTACAGTAAGAAATGGGAAACTGCAGCATCTCTATGCCATATCGTGTAAATTAAACTTTATTTTGTTCAGAAGTAACAGTGTTTTTTTGTTTTCATATTAAATGTGGTGACTGAACTGCACTTGAGATTCATATTCCATGATCTGACAACCATGTAGAAAAAGTTCAGTAATATAAAACTATGTCAAGGATTTTAATGCTCATCTGTTGTTGAATAAACAACTGATTTAGGTGTTTAGGTCAAAAGACTGGTTTGTATTTTAACTAAATCTAAATGTATTTATGGGTTTCATCTTTAAATCACTGAACATGTGCTCACCAGGATGAGTTTTAGTGAAAAAAAGGGAATCAGTGCATTAACAGAATGAAACAACAGACTCAAGATCATGACTTCGTTATGTGACATACTGTTATCTGCTTTATATACATTTGATAACTCTGATTCCATTTGGTTCAAATTTAGATTTAAATCAGGACTTTATGTTGTATTTTTTAAATTCTAACTAATCAAAGAATAATTTTGTTCATCATCTATCACTCAGTACTAATTAACATCCATTTATGGACATATTTATCAGATATTGTTCCTATTCTATTTTCTTCTGATGGTGAAGAAAAAAAGGACATTTTTTCCTTAATGTACTGGTTTTGTTTTCAAACCTCCATCCTCACTTGGTTTGTTAATTATGATCAACAACACAAGGATGTCATGACCTTGACAAACACTTGAACCTGGTCTGGTCGGTATTGGTGCATTTTCCAGGGTTTCCTGAACTCACCATCTAGTGTGAGGGTTGCAGAACACGATGCGGTTCCAGCGTTGTTGATGGCCATGCAGGTGTACTCGCCCTCATCCTCGGGATAAACCCTGGAGATCTCCAGCTGACAGCTGTCGTCAAACTGCGACATCCTGAAGAAGTCCGACTGTTTGATCTCCTTGTCTTTGTGGAACCAGCTGATCTTCACATCTGGAGACAAATGATTTGGTTTTTCTGATATCAATGACTGACCAAAGACACTAATAAACCATATATGGAGGTGTTTGATTTGTAGAATTACAAACTCCAACAGAGAACATGAACGTCAGAGAAATGGTTCCTGTTCAGTGAAGTATCTGACAGTTCAAACTAAAACCAAGGAAATCCCATTGATTGTGTGTTTTATAATTATTTGTCACAAGATGGAATAAGCTAAAAACATGAAACATCCAGAGTTATAATGTCTTACCATCTCCACGGACCCTGCACTGGAACCGGGCTGGTTCTCCTTCACGGGCTGAGGTGCTGGCGATGGGTGAGATGACGACAGGAGGTGCCACAGGAGCAGCCGAGTCCGGAGAAACCACCTCGGACACTGAACCGCAAATACAGCAGGGTTTAGTCCAATGATCTGAAAGGGTTTGGTCATTAGCGTACCGGTCTAGGGTTCATGTACCTTCCACATTGAGTGCGGCAGTGCTGGTGGCGGAGCCGTAGTCATTCTTGGCCTCGCAGTTGTAAGTGGCGGCGTCTTCAGGGAATACTTCGATCAGCAACAGCGTGTGCTCGTTCCCATCGTGAAGGAACTTACACTTGAATCCTGGAGACAGAGCCTGGGAGTTTTTGTACCAGAAGACCTGAGGCTGAGGAACGCCGCTGACCTGGACCGAGAAGCGAGCGGGTTTACCCGACTGCACCGACTGGGGCTCCATGTGACGCAGGATCTGAGGAGGCTCCGGCACTGAATAGAAACAGAAAGGAAAAGGCCCAATGAACCAGACAGAACTCAACGGCATGAAGAATCAACTCTTTCATGCATGAATTATTATAAAACTGAGTGGGATCATTACTTCCAGATAAATAATGTGTCCATCTGGATTATTCTGAGTTAGATATTAGTCGACTGTTCCCTTAAACACACATTTATTATATTAAATGTAATTGTAGTGTTGATGTTACATTTAAGTGGTTCTACCCATTATCTGATAATGTAGAAAAACTTTTTAACCCTTTCATTCCTTTTATTTCATCCTTTCTATTTATTTGTTTTGAGCAGAAGAAAAAAAAAGTGTTGACTCCAGTGTTCACTGATTCTACAGCAGTTCTGTTGTATATTCATGGGTTTGGTTGTTTTAGTTCCTTATCAGCCAACACAGTGGACACTTGTTCATCGTCCCAAACACTGACACATATTGGCCAGTCGAGGGAATGCATTTTTTTTCCCTCATAACCAAGATGACCAACAGGAAGTCAGAAATGCTGAACATCCCAGGAATATCTTGTGAATCCTTCTATATCAGGAGACCCCTGAAGATAGAAAAAACATGCAGCATAAAGTAACATCTAAGGATCAATATCATTAGTTAAAATTATACAGATTTATTTTATTTTATTTTTACTGATCTGCACCATGTTTTAGTGGAAATCAATGGATAATTGGTATTAGAGTGAAATTAACAGTATTTTAAACAAAAAGTTTTAGGTTGTTTTTTTTTTTGCATATTATCTCCATAAAGTGAGTAACAACTAGTATTAGAATATGTTAAAATGTGAGAAAACATCAGATTAACAGAATTACATATGTTTGTATTTCATAGTTTTCATCATTTTCTGCTATTTGTTTGTTAAATACATAATTATTTCCTACCAAAGTTAAACTCATGGTGTCCAGCTGAGTGGATATTTATGGAACTACATGAAAAATAGGTTCATAAATAAAATTCAATTGCCTTGTTTTTTTCATGAGTAAAGAGGAATAAAAACACTCAGGAAAAAATCTGGACTTGGGTTTTTATAATTCATCCATGAAAGGGTTAATTAATCAAACAATCCATGTAGTAATTTTTGTTTTGTACTTTACCGTAGTTATTGCCAATATTCTATTTTTAAATTAAGCTTAAATAACACTGTGTATGAAAGGGTTAAACACACAATCATCACAGTTTGGATCCATTTTTCTTCAAGTTCTTGTTTTTTTTGTTGATTCATCATGTGTTTTTTTTTGTCGTTTCTTTGTGTGGTGTCATATTTCCTGTAAACCATCTCTACTCACGGTTGACTCGGAGGTGCATGGTGCTTCTGTTCTTGCCGGCGATGAAGGTGTATTCTCCGGCGTCACTCCGGTACGTCTCTGAGATGGTGAGACGATGGATTTTCCTGATGGTGACGTAGTTGAACCTCTCCTCGGCCGAGAACTGGATCTCCACTCCGTTCCTCAACCAACGACCTTCCACGTCATCCTCATTCACCTCGAACTCCAATGTGGCTCTGTGTCTCTCCAGGACCTTGGACAGAGGACACAGAACTTTTACCATTATGTTTAACCTTCTACACAGGTGTAAAAGCCCCTCGAGTCCAATGAAACTGTTAACCTAGAATCAATCTACAATCCAGTACAATCCAATCTACACTCAATGGACAGACTGAAACTGTTTGTTCCAAAAATAAGGACTGTTTTAAAAGTCTGGTTTAGACCAGCTCTAAATGTAAAGTGTCATGAGACAACTTGTTATAATGTGATGCCATATAAATAAAATTTGATTGATTGATTAATTGAATTAGGAAGGAAATGCTTTAGGTTTTTAGCTCCTGATGCCTGGAACAAGTTTCAGTCAGAGCTTCATCTCCAAACACTGATTCCATAGATTTCAATGGTTTTAAAGAGAGATTGAAATCTATGGAATCAAGGCTGTTGGTCTGTACATGTTTTGAATGTCTGTT
>JAPQRP010000016.1:35218538-35251821 GCA_037367295.1 Apogon hyalosoma | reverse complement strand
AGATATAGATATATGTGTGTGTGTGTCTACAATGTGTCCAACTGTCCTCGTGGTAAATCTGGTCTCACCGTGATCTCCCTGTCCACGGGTTCAGAGATCCGGATGTCCCGACCTTCCACGATGAGCTGGGCCTTGGAAACACTGGATCCGGCCACGACCGAGTACTCTCCAGCGTCGGACATACGAACTGTTTGGATCATGAGACGGTGGACATACTTCTCTGCCGTCACGGTGAACCTGGAAGACCAAACTCAGGTGAACATTAACCCTTTAAGACCAGGCAGACGGGACCAAACGGTGGACGGCATACCTGTCCTCGGTCATGTCCACCTCCTGACCATCCTTCATCCACATCACCTGGATATTGGGCTCAGAAACCTCACACTCAAAGATGGCCTTCTTCTTCTCAGTGATCCTGATGTCTTTGATTTTCTTGGTGAATTCAATCAAACGAGCTGAAAAAGACAAAACGCTGCATTAGAACCTTGTTTCACCTCAGATCAAACTTCATTACTTTGATTTAACCCTGAGAAGTCTGAGTGGATTTGGTCCAATTTAAAAACTGTTGATTTTACCTTCTTTATATTTATATACATCTTTCTCATTATAAAACCATTTCCTTTGCCTTATTTGGTTTCATTGTTGTCACTTGTGGGACTGTACAGTTTGTTTGTTTTTTTGTCATACTAACACACTGAAGCTAAAATCACACAAAAAATATTAAATCTCAGTTTAATGTTTTTCACCAAAAACATGTTGAACGAACAATTTTTATAACTTAGAATGAACATATAAATTCAAAATGTCTCAAACATTGTTACAAATTTAGCAAATAACAGTTATATAAGACTAAGTACATGAAAATGCAGGCAATGCCTCTATAACTAACTAAATATATATAACTATTACAACTACTACAACTATAGGGAACTATATACAACTATTATAACTATATAAAAGTATTTAGAATTATATAAAACTATTATAACTATATAGAAGTATTTAGAACTATATACAACTATTACAACTATATAAAACTATTGAGAACTTTATAAAACTATTTAGAACTATATACAACTATTACAACATATATATAAAACTATATACAACAACAGGGTCTTTTAAGGGTCAACGGCTGCATGGTTACCTTCGACAAAAAGGTTGGCAGAGGAGGCGGCGGATCCGGCCATGAACTGGTACTCTCCTCCGTCTCCAAAGTGGACGTTGCGGATGGTCAAGGAGTGCGTGAGCTGCCGGCTGCGGACCTGGCATCTGTCCGAAGACTTAACCTCTACACCGTTCTTCAGCCATTTGTAGGTGATGCCCTCATAGTTGACGGTGACCTCGAAGGTGATGGTGTCTCTCTCCTGCGCGTTCAGGTCCTTCATCATTGAGGTGATGAGGACAGCTGGACAAACACAGACGGACACGTTAACTATGACACTAAACAGTCAGCACTGAAAACTAAATGGGTACCAATCATCTACTTTATTGATCATATGTTTAACAGTCTGTTTTACTGATCGTCTGGTGTTTCTTACGGTTGACAGTGAGCGTCGCCGACACCCGGTCATTGCCACAGACGAAGGTGTACTCAGCAGAGTCATTTTTACTGGTGTTCATGATCTTCAGCTGGTGGAGTTTCCCCTGAACCACGATCCGAAACTTCTCGCTCATCTCGATCTCCACGCCGTCCTTCAGCCATGTGGATGGGACGTTGAAGTGGGAAACTTCACACTCGAACGTGGCCACTTGAGTCTCTGGAACCTCCACACTTTTCAGGGGCTTCGTCACACGCAGAGCTAGAAACAAAGACAATGAACAGTATTATAGACCATGGATTATATCAGAGCTGGAAACAATGAACAAGACTCACTCATCTATTATGTATAATGGATGTACATTTTTCTCCAAACCTTCTATGTAGAGGTTTTTAAAATGTCATCTATAAAATGTGTCACTAAAATCACCTGTTCTTATACACATATTAGTCATATTTTGCTGCTTTCTTAATAGTCTTTAAAGAGTTAATTTGCTTAAATAACCAAATAACAGGACATTATTTTAAAATCTATAATTATAAAACAAAAAGTCAAAAATGTCAAATGTACATCATCATCTTCAAAAAACAAAATTTGGGAAATGTTTGTTGTTACTTTTACTTTTTACAGCTAATTATTATTATTATTACTATTACTGTCATCTGTGGTACTATTGATATTATTAATATTGTTACAGCTACTAATATGTTTATTATTTCTAAAATTATTATCATTATTATTATTATTACTACTAGTATTTCTAATGTGTAATTGCCTGTTTTTACTACCGTTTCTATAGTTATTGTTGTTATTATCTCCTTTTTTCCTCTCATTCTTCTTATATCTTTACATATGATACTGTTCTGCTACTTGGAACCTTAATTACCTGGAGTTTCTGCCCAAGGATCAATAAAGTTCAGTCTAATCTAATCTAATCTATTCCTGCAGAATGTTCTTGATAGGGTCAACTTCTGGATGTGTGATGAACAAAGGACAATGATACAATATTCCGTTGATACGTCTTTATTCAACAGCGCTGGGAGAAGGCAGCAGTTTCTCTGAGTACCTTGGTTTCTCTATGTCTTTATACCTCCTTCAACCTTCTCTCTAAATTTCCTTAGTAGCCTTCCAGACCATCACATCTGGAACTCATTTCTATATATCTGATATTCTCACCCGCATTCTTTGGCTAACATCAACACACCTAGAGTATAGGATATCCCTTTCCTACATCTACTCGTCTCATACTAGCTCATGAACTAACCACCTTACAGTTCTTTTACGCCTACATGCTCTCTTTCATGTTTCTAAATGTTAAATGTAGAATCAGTTGTGTTTGAAGTGATGTTAGCGTGTTGGTTTCCACATTTTAACGGTCCTCACCCTCCACCGTCAACACGGCACTGCACTGCAGATGTCCGACCACCGCCGTGTATTCTCCCGCATTGCTGCTGTCGACGTTCTGAAGGATCAGTTTGTGAGCTTTCCTCTCAGACAGAATCTTACATTTGTCGCTGGACTTGAGCTCGACACCTCTGAACATCCACCTGACGGGGATGTCGTCATGTGACAGGCTCATCTCGAAGGAGGTGGTGCCATCCAGAAGAGATGTCACGTCCTTAATCTTCTTCACAATTTTGATCGCTGTAGGAACGAGAAGAACAAAAAGGTTACTAAAAATGGAATAAAAATATGAGCATAAAACATGACAATTATTACAGCTAAAGAAACAGAGACCGGTTTAACCAATAGGGAGTCGGCCGCTGTGTGTTTGTGGTTGCTATGGTGATTGCTGCCACTTTTGTTGGTGATGCATTAAATCTGTGATTTCCCTTCGGTGAAGTACTTAAACAGAGGCTCCTGTCAGTTCCTCAAATCACCATCGCCTTTCCACAGTGACTCGTCTGAAGGTGCTGATATAACTTATATTTACTGCAAATCATGTGAAGTTTTGTTCTGATTTATTAGTTGGTTTAATGGGCTCAAATCGATAAGATGTCAAACCGATACCAATAGAATAGCCTTTATTGTCATTGTGCTATTCCAGTCAGTGCAGCAATGAAACACCAGTACTACAGAAATAAGAAGAGAGCAAATATAGAATTATAAAACCTAAAAATAAGATAAGAAAATGGAATATACATTTTACAGTTTTACAAAGTAACATAAGAATAGAGCTAAATAGAATAAAAAATAAAAATGGGCAAAATATGAACAGATGCTATCTTACAGCATTGACTATGTGACAGTATGTACATCTATGAACAATATTACCATTTTAACAGTATGTATTACCCATGAATAACAGTATGTAAATCTATGTAAAATGGGATGCATATCTATGTAAAACAGTATTTATATCTTTGTATACCAACATTGTGTTTGTGAGGAGTTTTTCTGATCTGCAGGATGAGTGTTGTAGTGAAGACGACTAAGAATAATTAAAACTTAATTGAAACAGTTGTAATACTCACTCTCAACATTGAGCCTGGCATTGGCAGACAGTTTCCCCAGTTTGAATGAGTAAACGGTCTCGTCTTGTGTGTTGCAGTTCTTGACCTTCAGTGTATGGACCATGCCTTCAGAGGTGATCTGGTACTTGTCACTGTTCTGCAGCTCCACGCCGTTCCTGATCCACTGGGCTCCTTTAACGTCGGGGTGGGTCAGCTCCAGACTGAACACTGCCTCCTGGGTTTCGGTCACAGTTTGGTTTCTCAGAGTTTTCTTGATCTTCACCGCTGCAGGAAGAAACACAGCGCTCAGTATTTACACACCTCCGATTTGGACCTTAACATGAGCGTTCTGGTGCAGGTACGTACCCTCTACCCTGAGGCTGGCAGTGGTCTTGGAGTTGGCAACCTGGTAGGTGTACTCGCCAACATCCTGAGGTCTGGTGATGACGATAATGAGGCGTCTGACGGCACCTTTCACCTCGCTCACTACATTCTCATTGAAGTCGACCGGCTGGCCCTCCTTCAGCCACCGGCCCTCAGCGTTGGCGTTGGCAACCTGGCATTCAAGCTCCGCCGTCTGAGACTCAGCCACAGTCACGTCCTGTAGGGGACGGGTGATGGCGCCACCTGGTGGATGGACAAGGGAATGTCCTGCTTTATGGATTTATCAAATGATGTAATAAAACAGACTCAAGCACAGTTTTTACCCATTTGCAGTTAAATGGTTCTATTCTATTCTATAATACTAAGACCATGTTTTTCCTCCATAGCCAATAAGGACTGACAAGAGCATCATAGATATATAGCGGTACACAAACCCATGCTCTTCTGACACCTCTGATCCTCAGTGTAGAGGAACCATAATGTCCAAAACCACCATCAGGCTGATCCAGTTTCAAATGTGTCCACTATCAGTAGGTCAGTTTTAGATTAAAGTGGGTTTCATTGTGTGGACTGTTGATCCACTTCAATCTTCTTCCCTCTGTGAATGTGACATTAATCGGACTCACCGGACACTGTGAGGTTGGCGCTGGAGGTCTTTTCACCAGCGTTGAAGGTGTACTGGCCCTCCTCGTCCTTCATGGCGTCGATGATCATCAGAGAGTGAACAGTGCCCTTGGACTCCATCTTATACTTGGGTCCAGGTTTGAGTTGCTGGTTCCTGAAGGTCCACAAGGGATCGATACCAGGGTGAGAAACCTCGACTTCAAAGGTGACGTTCTGGGACTCGGAGCACACTTTGTCTTCCATGTGCCTTACAATGCGAACCTCTGAAACAGACCATGGTTATAACATGAGATGTTGTAGCCCTAATGCTGAGCTCCAGTCACTGCAGGTGAACAAATGAACAGATCGTACCTTCTACCACCAGGTTGCAGCTAGTGTCCACTTTTCCAACCACCAGTTTGTATTGTCCTTTATCAGAGGCGAAGGTTCTGGTGAAGACCAGACGCTGCTTGGATCCCTTTGCCACCATCTGGATTCGGTCGCTGGCTGTCAGCTGTTTGTCGTTGTGGTACCATTTGACAGAGCTAACATCCTGAGCGGAAATCTTTGCCTCCAGGACAGCCTTAGTGCCTTCAATGGAAGATACGTCCTTCAGTGGAATCACGATGTCAATGGCTGCAAGAAAGATGACACAGATGTCAAAGAGTATCCAACACACACTGATCCTAGATCTGTGGTCGCATATCATTTATGAACACCTTACTTTGGACACTCAGTTTGCAGGATGTGGAGATGTCCTGAGCAGGAACCACAAATGAGTATGAAGCAGCATCTTCTCTGGTGACGTTCTCCAACAGGAGCTTGTGAACCTGTTTGTCAATGACGATGTGGACGCGGTCGGATGCGGTGATGGCCTGGCCATTCTTCATCCAGGTTCCCTCCACATTCTCCTGGGAAAAGCGGACCTCCAGCTGAGCAATGTCACCCTCGCAGATAGTGAGGTCGGACAGAGGCTGCATCAGGGTCACGGGTCGCACTGAAGAACAGAACAAACTATCACTGAAGGTAGGTCAACCACATATTGTCAGAGTAAAACAGGAGCTGAAGATCCAAACACAACGAACATCAGAGAACGACGACGAAGGATTCAGGTTAGTTTACATACAATAAATATAAAGCAAGGGTAGAGGGGATTTATTTATGATTTAAAATTAAAAAAACAAAAACTTAGCTATTCTAGAAGATCAAAAATAGAGAAAACATTAGAAATACACAAGAAAAATATCTAGGATTATTCTCTGAGATATTAAACCCCAGGTAAACATAGCTTTGTGGAAACATAGTGACAATGGATTGACATGGATCATTGTCCTTACGTTTCATCTTCAGCGAGGCGCTACTCCTCAGATCTCCACATATGAAGGTGTATTTGCCCTGATCCTCTTTGCGGACGTCTTTAACGGACAGGGTTTGTCTTCCTCTGCGAGATGACATGATGTATTTGGCACTGGGTGAAAGTTCCTTGTCTCCAAAGAACCAGCTGCCCTCAGCATCCTCACGAGACAGCTCCACCTCGAACTCTCCAGTGTAGGTCTCTGGAATCTCAATGTTCTCCAAGTGTTTGACGAGTTCCAGAGCAGCACCTGAACATCAACACACATCGTTAATACTGACATTTAGAAATGTGAAAACAGTGGACAGAGAAATGCTGGGAGTAGAAATACCTTCAACATGAAGCCTAGCACTGGTCCTGATGTTCTGATCTTCTATCACCACACAGGAGTATTCAGCGTCATCCTTCATCTCGATCACTAGCACCGACAGGAAGTGGACCTTCCTGTCTGAGTGCATCCTGTATTTGTCTCCAGAGAAAATCTCCATGTTGTTCTTCAACCATTTCACTTTGACAAAAGGTTCATTTGTCTCACACTCAAAGGTCACCATAGTATCCTTCTCATTGGCGGTGGCGTCTTCCAGGTTCTGGGTGAAGGTCACTGCTGTTTTGGCTGCAATGGGAACAAAAGGAGGTGAAATATCAAAATGAAGAGAACCAGTATTGACAAAATGATTCCAGTCAATGAAAACTAAGACTGAAACTGAAACTTTGGTATTGTTGCTGTCGGAAAGAATCCTGTAATGTCCAAAACAGTTATTTTTCAGGAAACTGGAAAAACAACATATATTCTAAATAAATGTATGGAGTTAAGAGATGTAGTCACAAACCATTTTCAACACTTTTTGTTGGTTAAATATTTCTAAAACCGTCAGGCCAACATGAAAACTGACATATACAATCGTCTTGTTATAAAAAAAGCAAAAAATAAAAATGGACATGAGGTTTCTGCCCAGCAGCAACACTATTAATGTTCATTTTAGACGGTAAAACGATTAGTAAAATCAAAACAATCAAATCCAAACAAAGACTTAACAGAAATAAAACCTGAGGAATATTTCTAAACTTGGTTTTAGTAAATACCTTGCACAAGCAGGAAGGCGTGGCTTGAAGACTCTCCGGCAATGTTCATGGCTTTTACCATGATGCTGGCAGAATCTTCTGCTGTGACGTCTCTGATCACCAGTTCACAGACGTGATCTTCAGGCCAGTACCAGTAGATCCTGTCCGACTTCTCCAGCTGGATGCCATTCTTGAACCACTGGCACTCGGGGTCTGGTCTGCCCACGACCCTGACTCTGAAATGGACCTCGTCCATCGGCGCGACGGTCTTACTGGCGATGCGTTCGAGGATCTTGGGAGCTTCCATGGATGGAGAGAGCTGGATCCTCTCTGGTTTGATGGTGGGGATGGTCACTTTGCCCTGCTCCTCTAACATCTTCCTCTCAGCTTCTTCCTTCTCTTTCAAGTGATGGAGTAGCTCATCTTTTGTCTTCTTCAGTAAATCCTCATAGGACTCATCCCTCTTGTGACCCTTGGACTCCACAGCAGAGATGGACTCATAGAAACCTTCTTCTGTCCTGCGTTTAAACTTGCTCTTCAGCTCCTCTGTCTCCTCTGAGGTTTTCTCATGAACAATCCTCTGTGTTTTCCTCAGTTTGACGACCTCCCTGTCTGCTTGAACCTCACCAGGTCGGTCTACCTTCATAACGTCGAATCCCATTCTGCCAGGCTCATGAGCCTCTGCCGCCTTCGCTTCTGGAGCCCGACGAAGCACGGACCTGAAGTCCTCTTTTTGCTGGATCTCCAGCTTCACAGTGTGCTCAGTGGTGCCCAGAGGATTGTCTGCAACCACCCTGACCTCACCTGCATCGTAGGACTTGATGTCAACGATCTCCAAGTAATAAATGCCGTCATATCGAAGTCGGTATCTCTTGCTTTTGCGGATCAGTTGTCCATTGAGGTACCAGTTGACTTTGGGTGCTGGATACCCAGTCACTCTGCAGCGGAAACGTGCAATTTCACCTTCAAAAACTCTGGCTGGTTCAGGAAGCAGGACAATTTCAGGTTTGGTCTTCTCACATTCTTCATCAGTGCCACTGACTCCTGCAGGTCCTCCTTCATGAACCATGCGCTCTATCTCATCAATCCGAACTCCCTTTCTACCTTCAGGAAGCTGAGTTTCCTCCACCAGACCTTTCTCGTCTTTAACGATCAGAGTAGCTGAGGTCTGGTCGACACCGTACTTGTTGCTAGCTCTGCAGGTGATGACTCCGCTGTCTCTGGCGTAAGCGACTTCATAGTCGAGGCTGCAGTATCCGAATTCATTGACCATCCGCAGCCTGTTGGCAGCTGCCAGAGGTTTGCCGTCGTGAAGCCACTCCACCACCATGGTGGGATCTCCGATGGGCGTCAGTCTGCACTCAAAGTGAGCCGGACCAAAGCGCTTCATCCTGATGGAGGTCAGCTTCTTCTTGAACTGTGGTTTCTGCTGCTTCTCTTTGTCGTACAGGTCACCCTCCTCCCACTGATCCTGTCCATATCTCATATGAAGAGGCTCCAGTTCTGGAGCGGCAATCTCCTTGGCTTTGTAGGTTCCTTTAGTGATGATGAGTTTCCTCTCGGTCTGGGGTGCAGCAAAGTCCACCTCCACATTAACTCTGCAGCGGGTGGTGTCTCTGCCAGCCTTGTTGATGGCAGTGGCAGTGTACCAGGCGCTGTCAGAGCTGGCAGCAGACGGAATCTGGAATTTGGCCTCGCCTTTAGTTCCATCAATTCTGGAATTCAGACCAAAGTCATGATCATTGGAGTATTTCTCAAGCTTATTTACATACATTACTTCTGTTAAGAAAACAAATTTGTTTTGGTGGAATATGTGTTTTATAAATACGTCAATATTTGATATAATTCCATGAATCATTCATTCACTTTTCAGGTCAAAATGTACTTGATTTGATATGTAAAAAAAAGACATGATTTTTAATAACTTTTCTTCAAATCAAAAGTGGAATGAAAACATTTTTAAAATGATACATTTTTGTAGTTATGTTAATAATGTCTTGGGGTGAATTTATCCAGTATCTGTCTAAATGTTGTCTGATAGTTCTAGATATATATTGAATGAAACCTTCCAGCACCAGAATGCTTTTTCTATTTTCAGTTTTACAAATATGTTCATGACTGCGTATTGTTTAGGTAAAACAGAACAGGCAGTTGTGTGGTAGCATGTAGTTTTACTCCATAATTGGCTGGTGTAAATCCTTCTTACCAGTAGCACAGTTGTGTATTATGTTTTTAAAGTCCTATGATGTGAACATGCTGCCTTCAGCTTATTCATCTACAGACACAGTTGTAGATACATACTTGATATGTGGATGCTTGTGAGGAGAGATAATATCACTGTTTTTCAGCCAAACAATGTCGGGTAGTGGGTTTCCCATGGCTTTAACAGCCAGTTCCACCAGCGTGCCCTGCTTTACAGTGATGTTCCTCAGCTTCTCCACAAATTGAGGACGTGCCAGACTCTCACGAGCTGCAAATGATCAAGACAATGTTAATTACATAAAATAAGGAACTGAAATAAAGAATAGCAGAGTACCAGAATAACCACATGTGAATGTGTCTCACCATCGACTGTGAGAGTTACAGCGACAGTGGTTCGTCCAGCTCTGTTCTGAGCCACCACCGTCCACTCTCCAGAGTCCTGAGGCATCGCTGGTACAATGATCAGAGACTGAGTACCGTCCTCCTTAATCACGATCTTATGGGTGTAGTCATTAACCACTTGTTGTCCTGAGAAGAGAAAGGACATGTTTTAAAACACATCTCAGATTAGACAAACATACAGACATGTTTTACTCTTTTATGGGTCTGCCCTCCAGCTTTTAACACCGTTTATCACAGTATTTAATGTAAACTGAATGAAAAAATGGATTGCATCTTAGATTTCGTTTCATCTTTTTAAGGTCATTGTAGGTGGAAAGCTCCAAAAC
Source organism: Apogon hyalosoma (assembly GCA_037367295.1). Classification (NCBI taxonomy): domain Eukaryota; kingdom Metazoa; phylum Chordata; class Actinopteri; order Kurtiformes; family Apogonidae; genus Apogon; species Apogon hyalosoma. The sequence goes on along the minus strand of JAPQRP010000016.1, from coordinate 35,241,494 downwards.
TAAGCTTTGGAGTTCCACAGGGTTCTGTTCATGGACTATTACCGTTTTCTATTTACATGTTACAAAATAGGTTTCATTATTTAAAAAACCTTCTCTTTTTCTTACCGTTGTGGAACCAGTATGTCTCGGGCATTGGTCTGCCAACGACCTTCAGGTCAAATCTGGCGGTTTGTCCCTCTGAGCACTTTATTGAGGAAGGTTTCATAACGAACACAGGTTTGTAGAGTCTTTCAAGCGAAGCTTCGTCTGTCTCGTCCAGACGCCGAGCAGGAGAACGTCCAGGTGAACGACTTGGAGAACGACCAGGGGATCGGCTCAGGGAGCGAGGAGATGTGGATCTAAAACAGAAGATGTCATCATCCAGGTGTTCATGGTAGTAACCTGTCAACCTGATGTGTTTGAGGACACAAAGCTCACCTGATCCTCTGCACAGCAGGCTGTGGTGTATATCTCTGAGGTGTCACCGCTCCAGATGGTTCCACGTACAGTTTTCCAGAGCTGACAACATTTCCCTTCATATTGCAGGCGAAGGCGGTGTAGACACCCTCGTCTTCTGGAAGAACCACGGGCAGACGAAGACTGGCTCTGCCATCCTGGAGAACCTCCATCTGATACCGACCGCCGGCTCTGATTCGCTGTCCATCTTTGTACCAAGCAATCTGACAGAAAACAGAAGAGCGGACTTATCTGAAACTGGATCTGTTACCACAGAGTTCAACAAAATCCATAATATCATGGCACTGGATTTAAAAAAGCAATTATAATGGATGTAAAAGGAGATGTTTTAAATGTCAATATAAGGCTTAAGTGCAAACCATCAGGACACCACCTAAACCAACTCAATGAAAAAAAAAAAAAATCACAAAATGACTTTTTCCAGATCTAATGGTTACAGTTGGATTCTCTTGCAGCTTTTATTTGTATTCTTTTTCAGTGGATAGTTGTTTAATTGCTTTACCTTTTAATAATGGTCCAGAATGATGTAAAATTATGTATTTTCATTATGAAACACAGAAAAATGTGTTTCTTTCTGGAGACACTGGAACCTTAATCCCTTTGAAGACCTGGACTAAACCATGGACCACTGGACATATAGTTTATTAAACATACTATTGGAGATGAACTTCCAAAAATGTTGGCATGAAGCTTCTTGGACTCTGAACTGGGACAGATACGTATTAAAAAAATAAATAAATAAATAAACAATTAAAAAGCCAACAGGTTGTGGAAGGAGTCAACCGTCATGTGTTCAGTCATGGATCAGTGTTAAGCATGGCTTGGTTCATCATCACTCACCTTGGGCAGGGGGTTTCCAGCCATCTTGCAGTGGAACGTGACGCCCATTCCCTCCATGATCCTGTAGTTTTTGACCGGAGTGTTGAAGGCCGGCTGCACTGCCTCCTCCTCCGCTAATGTCACCATCATCTCTCCGTCCTCTGTCACCAACTCTCTGTAGGTAATCCTCATGATACGCAACTCGATCTCCTGGATGATCCTCTCCTCGAAGGCTGAAATCAGGAACTCCTGCAGATAAAGAGGTTGTGTTTTAATAAGAATGGGACACATTCAGATGGCGTTGGCGTGGATGGTTCAAAACGCTGCTGCTTGACTTCTAACTGGAGCCAAAAAACAGGACCATATCAGCCTAATTTTAGCATTAATTCACTGGTTCCTGGTTCACTTCTGAATTAATTTTAAAATTATTTTATTTGTTTTTAAATGCCTCAATGGGCTTGGCATCCAGTAACTGTGTGACCTGTTCCAGTCATACAGACCAGTCACTGTTATTCATTCCTAAGACACAGAGGAAGTTGAAGATGATGAGGCTTTATCGGTCTCTTATTCCAAACTGTGGAATGAACGACCTTTGCACATCAGGCAGGACAACTCTATTTCTGTTTTGAAATCCTCTCTTAAAACATATTTTTTCTCCTTGGCCTTTAGCTCAGTGTGAGAGGTTGGCTTTTAATGTTTTAATGTATAATTACCTGTATTGTTTTTATTAATTATTTTCTGTTTTATTTGTTTTGGCCAACTGCATTGTTTTTAAAGTACTTCATAAATAAAGTTGACTTGACTTGGATTTAACTGGGTATTTTAAGGTGCTGTTGGTTCTTCAACTGAAACAGTGTGTTTTTAAGGTGGTATTTGTTCCTTATTTGGCTTCTGACTCTATGAGAGGTTGGCTTTTACTGTTTTAATGTATAATTCCTTGTTTGTTTGTTTTTTATTAATTATTTTAAGTGTTTCATTTGTTTTTATGTCTGTGTCCAGTACTTTGGTCAACTGTGTTGGTTTTGAAGTGCTTTATAAATAAAGTTGACTTGACTTGGATGAAGGAGTAAAATACCGTTTCAGAGACGAAGCTCATGGGCGTGGTCATCCTCCTCTGTTCCATCTCGTACTGACTCACGACCACAGACGGTTCCTGAACCACCGCCGCTGTCACTTCAGTTTTATACGTCACATCCTGCTGCTTCATGTAGGCTTCGTATGCCTCTGTAAATGCAAAAACCATCCAGATTGTATTCACATATCCAACAGGTCGGCAAGTTCCTCAAAGTCGGAGGGTGGAGTTACCTTCCTCCAAGAGTCCAGCGGAGGCAGAGGCTTCTCCATGTGGATTCTTGATAAATACGGAGTATTCTCCAGCATCGTCGGCAAACGTCATGGAGATTTCCAACCGACATTCACCAGTCTCTTTCTTATAGGACACTTTATATCTGAGGGACAAACAGTTCATTTGTTAATGAAGACATCAGGGAACATCTGAACCATTGATGGAACCAAATATGTCAAAAAAAATCACAACAAAATCTGTAAATAAAAAGTTAAACAGATTTATGAGCAAACTGAAGATCCTGTGAGTGTCATACCTATGATGTGTTCAGTGTTTCCTTCTTTTATCTTCGGCTTCATTTTCTATGTAATGACTTGTTTTTTCCCTTTTTTTAATGACTTTAAATAAGTTCAACATGTTGGGATTGATTCTTTCCTGATGATACTGTTGTCTTCTCATCTAATCCAGAAGATGTTAGTGTCTAATTCCAGTGCAGATTTAATAACAAACTTCAATCCAATCACAAATCCAGTGTCATGGGCTTTAGTTTACAATACAACTACTTCTATGTCTTTAATTTGTGTCCCCTCTCAAAAAAACAGTTTGTTCAAATGTATTATTTAAGCCAAACACTGATTTTATCATAAAAAGAACAAAACGAATAACTGATTCACTTAATGTGATATATAAGAATGCCTATGTTTACATTTATTAATAGTTTTTGACTTTTGTTTTTAGCTTCAGAATCCTTTAAAGTAGTTCTTGAAGCAGGTTTAGATTTAAAAACTCCAAAAACTTGTAAAAGCTGAAGAATTATTGATTCATTCTTAGGTTCTATTTTCATTTCAGTTTATTTCTCACCAAACCTTCTTTGTTTTGATAGTTTTTGTTCAAATATAAATTCCTCAGCAGTAAAAAATACCCAAACCTAAACGTGGTAGTCGTGTGTACTTGTGTGTACATGTGTGTACCTGTATACCCCCATATGCAGTACTTGTGTGTACTTATGCGTACCTGTATACCCCCGTATATAGTAATTGTGTGCACATGTGTGTACCTGTATACCCCGTATGCAGTACTTGTGTGTACTTATGCATACCTGTATACCCCCGTATGTAGTACTTGTGTGTACATGTGTGTACCTGTATACCCCCGTATGCAGAACTTGTGTGTACTTATGCGTACCTGTATACCCCTGTATGTAGTAATTGTGTGTACTTGTGGGTACCTGTATACCCCCGTATGCAGTACTTGTGTGTATTTGTGCGTACTTGTGTGTACTTATGCGTACCTGAAAACCCCCGTACGTAGTACTTGTGTGTACTTGTGCATACCTGTATACTCCCGTATGTAGTATTTTTGTGTACTTGTGCATACCTGTATACCCCTGTATGCAGTACTTGTGTGTACTTGTGCGTACCTGTACCCAGTGGTGAGTGGAACACCACTCTTCTTCCAGATGATGTGTGGTTTGGGGTTTCCTCCAACCTGACACTCAAACACTACACTTCCTCCTTCCACCAGCTTCTGGACGCTCGGTTTCTTGATGAAGAAGGGGGCGGCGGCTTCACCTGCACTCGCCTCCATCACCACTTGTTCCTTGGTTTCCATGGAAACACTGGTAGGAAAAAACAACAAATACATCAAGTCCTGTCCTTTGTGTAAATTATTAAAACTGGTAAAAATATTTTAAAAACTCACATTTTCTGTTGCGTGATTCCAGTTTCTGTCACAGTCGTCTCTTCTCTGCTCTCAATTTCTTCAGATACTACGAAAAAAATAGGAAAACACATCAACAACCTTGTTTAGTCACTGACCTTTGACCTTCAGGTAACAGGAGGAGCTGATGGACGGTTGGTTTTAATGTTTGTTGTGCACAGTTGTTATTGCTTACAGTTGTTGTTGTCGTTTACCTCTGACCAACAGGTAACAAGAGGAGCTGACAGAGTGTTAGTTCTATTGTTTGTTGTTTACGGTTGTTGTTGTTGACTGTTGTTGACCAGTAGGTAGCAGGAGGAGCTGACTGAGGGTTAGTACTATTGTTTGTTGTTTACAGTTGTTGTTGTTGTATACCTTTGACCAGCAGGTAGCAGGAGGAGCTCACAGTGCCGGCCTCGCTGGTCGCTGTGCAGGTGAAGCGTCCGCTGTCCTCGGCGAAGGCCTCACGGATCACCATGCGGGCAAACCCGTTTTCATAGCTGAGCTGGAAGTCAATGGAGCTCTCGATCTTGTAATCTTCCCTGAACCACATGACCACGGGGGTTGGGTGACCTCGGATCTGACACTCCAGGGTCACAGACTCACCCTCGGTCACTGTCGTGTTCTTGAGGCCCTGAACACACAAACACGGAGCGGATACAGTCATCATGACAATGACAAACAGGAGGTTTCAGTTCTAAACTATTTAGTTAATTTCAAAACTATTTAGTTGAAATAATTTAAAATGTTAATGTTGTATAATGTTGTTATGTTTTGAACATTATTTTAAAAAATAAAAAATAAAAATTAAGTTATTGTCTTTTTGCTTGGATTTGCAACATGTATATAAACATTACACTGTTCCTTATTTCTAAGTGAAATCAGAAAAGTACACGTAATGAAACTAACACGGTTTTAGTTTCAGAGATTTGAAACATAAAAACTAGACAATAAACAAGTTCAAACTGGTCTGAGACTGAGATAAAAACCAACTAAATCACGTTCAAGTTGGACAAATTAACTGATCCGTCCAAATACCAGATGATATAATGACACCTGCACATGTGAGTTTAGATCTGGTTTTAATCCACATTGATCTGGACTCAATCAGGGACCTGATCAGAGTCTGGAGTCAGTGTGGAGTAAACAGGAAACAGGACTCACAGCAATCAGAGTGGGTGGAACTACGGGTTCCTGAGCTCTGGTTGGAACAGCGCCCGCCTCCTGAAAAAGAAACAAACCAGTTAAATGCTGTCTGAGGTGAGGGGGCGGGGTTTATGTGTGGAGGAGGTCTGTGAGGATGGAGGGGGTGAAGCGTTTAGCACAGATAAAAACCTGCAGAGAGAAAAGACACACGATGAAGATAGAGGAGGAGGAGGGGGAGGGGTCTTCATGAGGCAGGTGACAGGTGAAGGGCAGCGTGTGATTGGCTGCTGAGGCCAGGTGATAGTTCACACAGGGTTACAGTGAAACAGGGGGTGGTGACCAACCTGAGGCTCCCAGTCCTCAAACTCCTCCTCACTGACTGTGTAAGCCCCGCCCCCCTGCACCTCCAACTGACTCTGATATCTGGGGTCTTTGAAGGGCGGGGGGAGGGGTTCCACATGCACCTCTGCCGCCACTGCTCGGCGAGACGGACTTGGAGATTTTACAGGTTTGATGACTTTTCTGGGGGTGGAGGGGGACGACAGGTCTTTGTGGAGGGAGGCGACGGCCGAGCCAATGGACACCTGATCCAAGAACAACCACCGTCACAAAAAAAAAAAAAAACACAACAAAAACTGTGACAGGCGTCATCTGAAGTTAGTGATGGGACGTGGATATTTAATACAGGTGGAAAAGAGCTGAAGCACCAATAAACCAGGGTCTAAACACTGGTTTCCAATCAGTTTAGGGTCATTTAACATGTTTGTACAGATCAGTTTGTCTAAGTCTCACTGATAACCAGAACCACGACCAGAATATCTGGGACAAAAACACTGGACAAACAACCTCCATGGACACGACAAGAGTTCACACCAGGACTGACCCCGTTTACATTCACATTAATACGCTGATCAGTATCTGATTAGTGGAGTTATCAGACTATTATTGATCATAAATCTATATTTCATTTAATGGAGAATGGGATCCCTCAGGGCACCGTCTTAGGCCCCATCATTTATATGTTTACATTCATGTATTTTCAGATGTAGATCTACAGATGTACACTGATGACTCCGACCTCCTTTACATCCACACTAATACTCTGATCAGTATCTGATTATTCTTGATCATGCAAACAGTCTAATCTGATCTGTTTTATCAGATAACAGCAGTAATCTGATTATAATAGATTAATACACCTGGATTTGTCCCCAATACTCCCATGTCTTCATGCATGTATACAGGTTAATCTGATTTATTTAGTTGTTACATCTGAACATGTGGAAAAACTATTAAATCAGAGAAAACAGAAGTGACGTAGAGGACAATAACAAGACGTTGGATTCTATGTCACTACGTACGTAAAAACTCTAAAGAAATCCAATAATGGACTGAAACGTCTAAACCAGGGTTTATTGATTATCCTATTTCTGTAGTGCATGTAAATGCATCACATCTTATGATTACAATTATCCAATTAATAACAGTTATTAAATATTGATGTTTATAAACTGTATGGACAAAAATATTGGGACACATCATGTCTACAGCTGTAAGATGTCCTGTTCATTACGATTTGACATATAAACATCAATGTTAATCATCAATATTATATTTATCTCAATGTAAAACTATATTATGACATTTGTCATTACTGTTTTGTATCCCAGACCTCTGTTAGAAAAGAAACACCTGAATTCAAGATGTTTTCCATCTTTGACGTCCTGATAGTTTACAGGTTAATTTACGTCGACAGCCCTGGTGCAAACTCTGAGATGTTCAATACTGATGATATATTAACGAGTGATAGTGTTTATAATTTAAGCGTCTCCTGACTTTCTGTTACACCAGCCCTGGGTTTCATACAATAACGTTACAGTGGGCATGGCTGAGCCAGGAGGCAGAGTCCTCCTGACTGTCTGACAGGGTTACGATGGCGTGGGTTAAGGTGGGATGGAGGTTTTGGATGAAGTTTTGGATGCCACTCCTCTTCTTACCTCGTGGCTATATTCAGGTTTAGGAACAGACACTTTAGAAACAGTGAAATGTGGGAGTGTGGACGGGCTGGTGGCGGTTGCGGCGGCGGCGTCCACTCGGGGGGAGGTTTCTGTGGCAATCTGAATCTGGAGTGACCAACAGAGGGTTAACACACTGACACTCTCCACTGTCAGCATTATGTCATAAGGTCAAAGGTGAAGGCTGGACCTGTGAAATCTGGACTGGGCTCGGTTCTGACACCACAGTTGTTCCTCTGATCTCCACCTCTACAGCCTCCTCCTCTTCAGCTCCACCCCCCTCACTGTGTGGGGGCTGGCGGACCCTAGCAAGGTCGACAGCGGCCACCACCGTGGCCACCGCCTCGGCCTTTTTCCCTTCTTCCGGCTGGAGACACGAGCAGTAGCGCATAGATGTCAGGACATCCACGGCAAGAGGTCCAACAAAACCACCGAAGAAGAAGAAACATGCAATAAAACAGAAACAAACAAACATGCAGAAAATGCCGACGTTTCAGATACATTCACCTCCTACAGCAGGAGGGTCAAACATACAGCCTGTGGACCAAAACCGGACACCAAAGAGTCCAATCCCTCCCATGAAATACAAATATGACACTGAAGATATCAACAATCAATGATGTTAAAATCATTTTCGTTCAGGTTCCACATTCAGACCAATGTGATCTAAAGTGGATATGACCAGTAAAATAATAACACAATAACAAGTGCATTTTTTTTTTTTTACTCATAACCAAGATGGCCGACAGGAAGTCAGAAATGCTGAACATCCCAGGAATATCTTGTAAATCCTTCTACATCTGGAGACCCCTGAAGGTAGAAAAAATATGGAGGCATCAAGTAACATCTAAGAATTAATATCATTGGTCAAAATTACACATATTTATTTATATTGAAAGAAATTTATAATTAATCCTGTGTTGACTAAATTGGACACCATGCATCACTGGCTGTATTTACACTGTAATTCACACTATTACTGTAACTTTACTGTTCTGGATAAACCTGATCTGCACCATGTTTTAGTGGAAATCAATGGACAATTGGTATTAGAGTGCAATTAACAGTATTTTAAACAAAACGTTTTTGGGTTTTTTTTGCATATTATCTCCATAAAGTAAGTAACAACTAGTATTAGAATATGTTAAAATGTGAGAAAACATCATATTAACATAATTAAATATGTCTGTATTTCATAGTTTTCATCATTTTCTGATATTGGTTTGTTAAATACATAATTATTTCCTACTAAAGTTAAACTCATGGTGTCCAGCTGAGTGGACATTTATGGAACTACATAAAAAAAATAGGTTCATAAAAAAATTTCAACTGCATTCTGGACTAAGGTTCTCATAATTCATCTATGAAAGGGTTAACAAGACTAAAACCTAAACTCATAGTCTATAAATCAGACCAGACCAGTCCTCAGAGGATCAGTGTGGACAGGTGATGAGTATCTGTAGTGGACACGGTGGACAGTGGACACAGTGAGGACATTTAATGGTCTCCGGATCCAGAGGCCTGGGTGGGACCTGGACTACGACCCTGATCCACTGCTGCCGCCACTGTAACCATGACCATGCCCTTATGATGAAATGGAGCATGCTCGTCTTGACGCACTGACACATGATCAGACGTTGGACACTCGGACGAAGACGACGTCCATCCTCTGCCTCATTAATCACATTCACACATGCATTAACCTGACATGCAGCGTTGGTCATGTGACCCCGCCCTCACCTCTCTGGAGGCGCTGACCTGCTGCTCCCAGTGTTTCTCCATATGCAGCTGGGTGGCGCTGCTCACAGCACTCATACTGGTCATACTGGTCATACTGGTCATACTAGTGTAACTAGACTCAGCCACCAGGCCTGCCTGTTTCCACGGAGGAAGGACTTCAGGAGAAGCAGAAACCTGAGGGGGAGGAGCCACAGAAGATGCTGTTAACGCTCAAATCTAATGGACAGACTGTTTCTACTGAACGACATCGACTGTTTCTATTGAACGACAGGATCCACATGTTAGAGTTCCTCATTTAAATCAAACCTGACTGTAAATAAAGGTTTATATAAAGGTATGAAGATGGTCATTTCTAGTCGTCGACTCCAGGTCCTCCTGAATTTATTTGATGGTTTTCCATAAATCCACTGCTGTTTAGTCCAGGTTTATTATTCAGATGGACACAGATTATTACAATGACCACTGGAGGGAGTGGAGCCACAAAAAACCCACATTTTACACATTCAACTGGTAGATTCATGGATTTTCTGACGATAAAGAAGGAAACATGCTAAAAATTTTATATCGTCTGAAATTAAACTGAACTATTTACCAAACACTGCAGATTCTCTCAGATTTAAGATATTACAGCCAAATTTACAACAAAATAAAGGTCCAGGAGCAGGACCAGGACGAGGTCCAGGTGTGGGGTGGACTCACCTGCTTTCTGGCCATGATAGGAGATTTGACGGGTCTGATGGGGGAGATGGATGGTCTGGCAGACGGAGACACGGGTCTGGAGACGACACAACAGCGTCAACAGACATCCGACTCCTGGGGTCATGTGACCTGCGTCAACCCCTGAGGATTATGTAACCTGGGTACTGGGTCTTACCTGACAGGTGCTGGCTGGGGCCCTTTGACGTGTCTGACAGGTGAAGGTGACTGCTGGCGTCCTCCAGTCACCCTGGTGACGTAGGAGGGTGGGGACTTGGACGTGGGCTTTGGAGGCACTCTGGGCGGGGTTTTATGGGCCAGGTGCTGGGTCATGACTCCACCTTCTACATGCATTTCCATCATGGTGGTTGCCTGAAAACTGGCCTCAACCTTCTGTAAAAGCACAACAGACATTTATGTACAGAGGGTCATCACTACGACAACAGACGAGGATCCAAAAGGGTCACGGAGAGGAAGCTCCAGAAAATACCACTGGGATGAAGTGGGTATCATTTTGTTCCATGGCAATGGCAAGGAGGGTTTTTTATTTTATTATTTTTGTGTGTACTTTGTCGTGTTCACGTATGTAGAGGGTTTGTATTTTAGTCACAGATTAGGATAAATGTTTAGAAATAAACCTTTTTTTGTTTCCGTTGATTCTTCTTTTATTTGATCATTTATTCTTAGTCATTGTTATTTTTGTGTATCATGATGCAATGCTGCAGATGAGAATGAATCAGTCAAATCCACATGAAAAGAACCATGTTTGTTGAAGTTTGATGGAACAGATTAATGTGACTGGATCTAAAATCTGCAGAGTCTGTAACTAAATCTGTAAATGTTCTGATGTGACAGTAAATTCAAGGTGTGTATTTGCGTCTGACCTTCTGGACTCTGGTCTGGGCTGTTGCCATCTGAGATGTGGACACAATTGTCTTGGTTTTCTTCACGGGTACAGCTTCTTCACCTGCAGACACACACACACACACCTGTTCAACATCAAACCATCATCCATACCCTGAATCCACCTCTAAACGCCACCGGACTCACCCTGAACCAGCAGCTCGGCGGTGGATGTGGCCCGACCGCTGCTGTTGGTGGCAGTGACAGAATATGTCCCAGAATCCTCTGGGAAGGCCTCGGCGATCAGCAGACTGTAAAGGTCTCCCTCCTGCAGGATCCTGAAGTCGGCTGAGCTCTGGATCTCGGCTCCCTCTCGGTAAAACTTGACCACAGGTGTGGGGATACCGGTCACTCGGACGTCCAGCCTCACCTGACTGCCCTGTCTCACTGTGGAGCTCTGCAGCCTCTGCACGAAGGTAGGGGGCGCCGTCTCAGCTAGAACCACAAAGCCAAGACATGTTAGGATGAGGAGGTTCACCCAGACCTGGACCTGAGGCAGGGTTTAACATTATTAACCTTTATTTAAATCAGAGTGTCCTGAACAGCAGCAGAAGGTACACATTATAGACATTTCAGCCAAACATCCAACTAAAAACATACATAAAACACATAATAAAACCAAATATAAAATACCAAACTAAAAACATTCACATGGTGCGACTGACTTAAAACTGATTAATTCTGATTAAAAATGAAATGATGAGATTAACAGGAAACCTTTAAGTCTACAAACATTAATGTATGAAGTGAAAAAAAATACAAAAGAATGAAATATTTCACCTGGTTCATCTAAAGCTGTGTCATTTGATAAATGTCAGATGATGTTAAAAATGATGTCTGTTTCTGTTCATGTTGAAGTTGAAGGAACCAAAAATAAACCCACTGATGTGATTCCATCTGAACTGACCCTTTAATTCTTATTCCTTTCCCTGGTGATGAGTTCACTTTGTCTGTTTGTGATTTTATGATTTTCTGCTGATTTTGTTCATTGTCACATCATTGAATTAAAATACATCAGATGAGTTTGATCTGATCTTGTTGAGGTTGAAAATACTGAACTCTGTTGTTTTATCTGACTGTGTGTGTGGTGATAAATATCATTATCATTCTATTAAAGGCTAATAAGTGTTGTTTAATTTCCCGGACCGTGGTGGACATGTTGACTCGTGTAACTCCAGACCTGATCAGTTTATCACATAATAAAACTCAGGCTCCTCTTAAGGAAAGATATGCAGCAACAGCTGCATCTATATTTGTTTTATCACAGGATTAAATGACGGAAAAGGTCACGACTACAACTGACAGCAGGGCAAACTTAGACCAAAGATGTTCACTGATCTGAGACCAGTTAGCATCACCTTATGAATCCACTCACTTAATTCATTTATCACATCCAATATTTGATATCATTGACCCCATTTACATTTACCATATAAATCCAATAACTGTTATTAATCAGATAATTGTAATAATCAGATGTGAAGCACTTACAGTCACTTCAGAAATAGGATAATCCATAAACCCTGGTTTAGATGTTTCAGTCCATTATTGGATTTATTTCAGACTTCGTACATACGTAGTGTCGTAGAATCCAACTTCCTGTTGTCGTCTACGTAACTTCTGTGTTCTGTGATGCAACAGTTTTTCCCCATGTTCAGATGTAACAGAACTAAATAAATCAGATTAACCTGTAGACATGCATGAAGACATGGGAGTATTGGGGACAAATCCAGGTGTGTTTATCTGATTTATTATAATCAGATTACTGCTGTTATCTGATAAAACCGATCAGATTATACTGTTTACATAATTGATGATAATCAGATACTGATCAGAGTATTATTGTGGATGGAAATGAGGTCATTGATTGTTTGATCTGATCTTATTCAGCTTCTACAAATGAAGTTAAAATAAACTTAAATGTGATTACATTTGGTTTATTTCAGGTTCTTCTGTTTCACTGGTTCATAATTACTCTGTAAATGGTTGATATTTCCACTGTGCTTCTATAAACCTCCTCCTCTGATGTGTTCCTGTATGCTAGTGCTGACAGGCAGGTTGACCTCTGATCCCACCCCCTCACCCCCTGACCCCACCCCCTGACCTGTGACCAGCAGTTCAGCGGTGCGGGGGGCCTGTCCGGCTCCATTGGTGGCTCTGACTGAAAAGCGTCCGCTGTGGGCAGCGGTCACGGCGGGGATCATCAGAACAGCGCGGCCGTCGCTGAACGAGATCTGAACGCCGGGCAGAGCGGCGGCGGAAAGAACCTGGCCATCACGGAACCAGCTCACCTCAGGAACTGGAGAACCTGGAGCAGAACCACAGGGCGGTTACTCTTCATACCAAGTCCAGATCTGATGTCCATTTACTCTGATTCAGCCTTTAACCATCAGTGGGAACATTCATATTCTTCAGGTTCTAATGGTTCTAATGATTAAATCTGTCCACAGACGTGATGGAGGTCCATACTTAAATTAATATAATGCTTTATTACAACAGAAGCTGGACAGTGTGTGAAGCTGTTTCATTTATTTTCATCTATTAGTCTACATATTAAAAATACATGAAAATTATAATTTAAAATTAATTTATATACTGTTGGATTTAACCCTTAAAGACCTAAAAGTATCATCGTGTAAAGGTCCACATTAGTTTTCCTCTACATGAAATTTCATTTGTGATTTATCACCATTTATTATAACATTGTCGTCTGTATTTTGAATTTTTCAGTGTAAATCAAGTATTTTACATATATTTAATTCATTGGTCATGTAGATGTTCATTAAAGCTCAAAGTAAATTCAAAGGTTATATCAAAACAGAGAAAACTAAAGAAAAAAATTACTCAAAAAATGACACTAAAATATATCATTAACTGAACATAAAAAACAAATGTCTACAACCTTATTGTGTAATTTTTTTAAATAAATGTTTATGTATTTTATTAGTTTTTGTTCATTTGTTATTCATTTTGTTTATTTTTCTACATTTTGTTTCCCAGTTTATCATTTTTTCTTCAATTTTGTTCAGTTTGTCTTATTTTGTTCATGTTAAATATTACTTTGCTGATGTATCTCATTTTTGTTAATTTTATTGATCCCTTCATTTTGTTGCTTATTTCAAATTATCTGCCAGATGATAATACGATTAGTTTTATAATTTAATGTGTCAACCCTGTTGTCATTAATTCAGTGGAACAGATTATGTTTAACTACTACAACCAGATTACAGTTAACATAATAATAATAATAATAATAATAATAATAATAATAATAATAATAATAATAATATGAAGATATTGAATCTGTCCAACTTGATATTGTTTTGTTACATTTACATAACAGAGTTGACATCAGAGTAAATTGAACAAAAGATTAAATCAGTCCCGTCCTCTGAAATATGAGGCTCTAAAGGGTTAAAAAGGTTTTATTCTGGTTTTGTCACCTGAGGTAGATGTTTTTCTCCTGGTCATACGTTGAACTGAATCATTAAACTGATCAGACAAACATGTCCATTCTACAGCAGATGATTCTACATATACATACATATATCAGAATATATTATCTGAACCATCAAACACCTTCAGGTGGATGGAAAATCAATCAGATCTACGTGAATCCAACATGAGACCCAAACATCAAACACAGAAAACAGATCATTATTTTATAAAAACGTGGAAAGGAGGTGAATTGTGTGCAGGCAGGTTAAAAACGGGTGGAGAAAAGTGTCAGGTGTGTTGTGTGATAAAAGAGTGTCAGCAAGAATGAAAGGAAAGGTAGAAGACAGTTATGAGAGTAGCCATGTTGTACAGGTTAGAGACAGTAGCACTGAGGAAAAGACAGGAGGCAGAGCTGAAGAGGATTGGCTGTGACAACGCCTGAAGGGAATAGCCCAAAAGGAAAAGAAGATTATTTTATAAAAACATCCTGATGTAGACGTTCAATTTAAACCAGAGGAAGTTCAGCTGCTTTCACTGATAAAAGGCACATTTTTATATCACCTGTATTATCATGTTACATCACAGTGTATTATTAGATATTATTGTAGATAGATAGATAGATAGATAGATAGATAGATAGATAGATAGATAGTCATTTAGTGAATGGTGCACGTTTTTCCGTTGTGTAATAAACTGTGTTTTTTTCTTACCACTAACTTGAGCCTGGAACGTCGCAGCACTACCCTCTAGTGCTACGACGCTCTGCAGCGGCTGTGTGAAACTCGGCGCCTGTGTTGACATTATGGTTGGCACCCTGAGAGGAAAAACAACAAAAAAACACATGGTCAGAAACAGGAAGAAAAAAACACATGGCCACAAACAGGAAGTAAAGGACAAACAGGTGACAAACAGGAAGTAAAAAAAAAAGACATGGTCACGAACAGGAAGTAAAGAAAAAAACACATGGTGACAAACAGGAAGTATAGGACAAATACATGGTCAAAAACAGGAAGTAAAAAACAATAAACAGGTTAAAGATGAAGCAGTGAAATGAACACATTCACATCAGTGTGAATGAGTGAAAATTCAGGAGCAGAAAATAAAATAGTTACACACTGATGATAAAAGCTATTAAAACATCAAAAATCTGATGTCAGTAATTAAGGAAACCTTAAAATTCAAAAAAACAGAAAACTATGAATGTATTAAATATCTAAGGCTGATGAGTTTTCATTCAGAAAATATTCAATCATTTAACGTTTTTTGTTCAAAATGTATGAAAAAGTTGAACTCGAGGTTTTTTTTGTTTTTTTTTTACACCAAACAAAGAGGTTTAATAATGAAAACTACAGGATCCTGTGACAGTAACGAAATACATCAAACACATTTAATGTGTAAAACATCCTCATATGTGTCATTAAACACTAAAAACTGGTTCACACTCAGATAAATACCCATTTCAGACTTTGTGCCTTTAATTAACCTCAAAATACAGTAAATAAACCTGTAAAAACAGCTTTAATATCTATTATGAATGTGACTTTAAAAAAGGGTTCAATTGTAATTCTCAGATTTATAAATTAAAACTGAAAATAAAAAAACTGTTAAATTAAAAAGGACTCAACTGAACATCAATAACATGATTTTTTCTCCAGTTTTAATGAGTCATAAAAATAAAATAAAATTAACTTAATAAATCATGTCTTAAAATGTATTATACAATATTTTATACTTTTATGGCATAATTGGAATGAATGTTTCATTTTAATCTGTACTTTTTCAGCTACAATAAATCAAAGCTTCAACTGATAAAACCTGAAAACCTCAAACTAAATAAAAACTAAAAGTAATTAAACCTGAGTCTAATTAAACTGAATCTAACTAATCTATCTCAGTCTAATTAAACCCAGTCTAATTAAACCACCTCAGTCAATCCAGTGGATTGATCCAAGTCTAACTCCACCATCCAATCGGTCTAAACCCATCGCCATGGTAACATAAATCCATCCTGTCGCTGCAGGTATAAATACTCCAGTTCCTCCAGACGTCCTCCAGTGTCTCATGTTCTCCTGTGACCTCTGACCCCCCGGCGGCTGACCCCTCCCCTCTTCCTCACCCGTTGTGATAAAGGTCGGGGTTTGGGTTATTTTTAGGACCCTGTTCCTGGATCTGGTCCAGGCTCCAAAGGGTCTGGATGATAAAGCTGACAGCTGATCCTGGACCAGGATCTGGCCGGATTAGACCACCTGTCTGAACCCGAATCAGGTTTCACCGTCAGTTAACATCAGATTAAAGTCTGATCAATGACTTATCTGAACAGACATTAGATCAGATGGAACTCTGGGTAAAAACGGCATCATCTGGTTAGAAAAGACTCTTTACTTTGATGTTTAATTCAACCAGTCAGGGTCCACATCCTGGTTCTGATTAGTTTAGTTGAATTAGTTTAGTCAAATTTGGTTAAGTTTGGCTGAATTTAGTTAATGAAAGTTAATTTAATAGTATTTAATTTAGTAGAAGATAGTTTAGTTGAATTTACTTTAATTTAGTTTAAGTTTTAGTTTAGTCTGGTTTAGATTTTTCTGACTTTGCACTAAAAACCCATTTTCTGTCTTTCTGTGCTGTTTTTCTTCTGGTTTATTCTTATAATTGAACTGATTTTACAGATTTCCATTAGATCTGTTCATCTGTGACCTCCGAACTGGTTCCATATCTGAGCTGGTTCCACATCTGACCTGGTTCCATATCTGACCTGGTTCCATATCTGAACCGGTGTTCTTTATTGGTGTATGAACACCGGTTCAGATATGGAACCTGTGGACTTCCGTTAGAGTGGATCCATGGTCTGGGCCCAATCTGTCACTGGTTGAACTGGGTTTAGTTTGATGGTCCATTTGGTTCGAATGGGATTTGTTTGGTCTTTGGTCTGAGGACAGTAAACCTGTTCTGACCCTTGGTTCTTCTGCTCTTGTTTATGTTCATTTTTCTCATTGTCAGTGGATCTTTTCTCATGTATCTTCACTGTGTTGTATTTTGTTTATAATTGTTCGGACATAGTTTGAACAGAAACACTGACAGAGTAAAATGTTCTGGTTGTGGCTCTTATTCAGTTAAAGTAATGAAATGAAGGTTCTACTGGTTCTACTTCAGGCTCTGATTAAAAACATGAACCCATGATCTTTTCAGTTTTTACTCCATGAACTTGTCTGTTGTAGCAGTGTTGTTAACAGCATTTCTGTAGCTGAAACAGATGGATCAGAACCCGCTGATTCTACAGATACAGAACCAGAACACACTGTCAACTTGACACATTCACATCCACACCAGACTTATGTTTAGAATAATGAGCTGAGTCGACGCTGAACATGGATTTAACACTGAGTAGAACATTCTACCTGTGACGTCTCACCTTCAGGTAAAAAATAGTTCCAGTGTCCCTGTTTGTCAGCGTCATGTTCTATCTGAATCAATCCACAGTTGAATTTGTGAGGTTGTCAGGCTCTGTCTCTATGTTGGAGTCCTGTGGTCTGGATGCAGGAGACCAATCTCACAACAGAAGTGGGTGGTACTTTGACTGGAGGAGAACTCAGCTAATTCAAAGTCCATATATGACTTCCTATCAGTGATCAGTAGGAACTATATTGACATCTGTAACGATTTACAAACCATCAAAATATGGACCACTAGAAGTAAAGGAACATTTTTCATACTTCAAAAACTCATTAAAAAATCTAAAAATTTGTCAAAACTCTGAATAAACTTTGTAGACACTGTCCCAATGAAGATACATATAAAATATGAAATTTATCAGACCAGTAGTTTCAGAGACGAAGTTTAAAGAAATTGCTAATGAAGACGAAGACGATGAAGATGATGCTGGACACAACACCTTCACTATAGTTCATGGCCAATTAGTCGGTGAGATTAAAAAAAAAAAAAAAACACCAAACAGGATGAACTTGGATGGAAATACGACACAACAGAACATACGACTCACAATAACATATAACATCCAATTTCACAACCTGAGATGTGTTAACTTCACCAATTCACCATTGCGATAAAGTGGAACAGCTGACTTCTGTGATTCACACCAGAGTTAAATCTGTCAAATATCTACTGACCTCAACTCGGTCCTATTTTAATCGATTCACTTCCTGTGAAGATACATGTTTATTTCACTGTGAACATGTTTTTATCATTATTATTATTATTATTTCTATGTTTTATCTATTATGCATGTGTTCAGTTCTGTAAAGAATTCTTGTTTGCTTTACAAAAGTAATTAATAAATAATCAGTATTTCAATTATGCCTCCGTTATCATTCTAATCACCTAAAGCACATACTATGTCAAAACGTTTTTCCTTCAGTTTGTTTCATACATTTTTTGTATTTCATCAACTTGAGCCATGAACAAAAATGCCAAATACTCAATAACTGTCATATTTTAACCCTTTAAATGCCATGTTTGTAATATAAGCAAACCATATTTTGTGATGCTAAAAAAACAAAACAAAACATTTTTTCCCCAATATTCTACATAAAATTGGATTTTTTTTTTTTTATCCTGGCACATGTCAATGATTAACACCAACATTGGTTAATATACATTATTATTTTTGTTCCAGGTCAAGTGTTAGAAGCTAAAATGTGTCAGTGCATTTTGTACTCACTTGGTAGAAGGGTGTTAGTGTAGGAATTTAACATTGTTTACAATGTGCTGATTTTAGTGGATGAGTCAGAATGTTAAAAATCATACAAAATGAACAACTTTTGAATTCTGATCTTAAACAAATTGTGAAAAATAATATGACCTTTTACAACATGAAGTACAAAGTGTGCATAATATGCTCACCCACATACCAGAAGGTTAAAGACAATAAATCTGGGTTTTTAAGCGTAACTAATATTGAAGAACAGAAAATCATTCATAGTGTAAATCCCAGGCTGAACAGTTATAACTTTCAAAGTATAAATGACATTTTAAATCCTGTTGATTAAAACCATGAATCATCTACAAACCTGAAAAACACTGAATCTACACCACAAAACACACAAACTCTTGCAGATTAAAGTGGACGAACTGAAGAATCTGCACAAACACAATCAAATAAAACCAACATCAACACTGACAATAACCAGTCACATGAACCTGAACTTGGTCATGTGATCAGGTTGGACCAATGCAACACCTCTGAAAACAGGCATCTGGTCCTCCCACTATCCTAACGTTTCCTGTTTATCTTCATTCTTTAGTTTCTTTTACTCACTGAATTATTTTAATGTGAAACATTAAATCACGAATCAATCATTATTGATTGATTGATTGATTGACTGATTTAAAGAATCTTCTGTTAAACTCATGGTTTTAATGAGATAAAAGCGAGGCTGCTTCATCATCAGCTCATGTATTTATTAATATGGATGCAGATGTGGTCAGTGAATGCCTCCTTTTGTACATTTGTGTTTTAACCCAGGACTAAACATGAACATAAACTAAACATGATGCAGATCCAACTTTAACCCAAACCGTTAAAAATCCAAATCTCAGACCACTGATACTTTACGCTGATATAAAATGTTACACTGAGGAAGGTTTAACCATGAGACACTGAATAATACACAGTCCCTGAATGCATCATCTGGACCCATTCACTGACCACATCTCTATCAACACATTTGACTCAGTCTGCAAGATTAATACAGTATTTGTTTTATTATTTTTTGACTACTTATTTTATATTATTTTAATCTCCTTTTCTTTATGACAAATGTTAAATTTAGTTGGCATTTTGTATTTGATTAAAATATATTTATTTTAAAGCTTATTTTGTTTTTGTTTTTTTTTTTATCTATTATCATAGGTTTTTCTGTTTCTTTTCTTTAATCTACTTTTTGAGTTTTTTTCCTGCCAAATTTAACATATTTTAGCCTTTAATAATAATTAAATATATTTTATTTAATCAGTTTTATCTGTGTTTGTTCTCTGTTTTTCGACCATTATCTTATCTTAATTATTGAAAACAATTTTTTACCGTAATGAGTCATTGGCTTGAAACTGTAAACTATAATTCATCAGGTGCAGGATCTCAAGCATAATTAGTCAAATATTCGTTCGGTTTGCTTTTCTGCTTTCATTTCCAATTTATGATTGAGTTTTTCCTTCAACTCTAAATAAACTGTGATGAATCTGCTTTGGATTCTGGTACAAAAACTGGAGAAAATGGTGTAAACACTGGTTTTAACTGATGAACATTTCATTTTATTAAATCATGGACAAGACTAAATATCTGCTGACTGTACTGCATCGTATTCCACTGTTTTTTTAATAAAATTTTCATTAGATTTCACTTTAATATCCTTTCTATGTGTGAAGGTTTATATTCTCTATAATAAACAGATAACAGCAGCACAACACTGAATGTACACATATGAGAAATATTACAAGAAAATAGTAAAAACAATAGCTATTAAAACAGTAGTGAAAAAACAGGCAGTTTCACATTAGAAAGAATCAGAAGAACAAAGTAGTAATAATAATTAAAATAAAGTGACAATAGTAATAATTGTAACAACGATATACATGTATATAAGTAATAATAATATTAATAATAATAATAAAATGAACAAGAGCTGATATTTATTGCATCTTCTTGTGTTTTCTGATCAAAGTGAGCCAGACTTTAACATTTAACGTCTGTAACTGACTCAGACAATGTTTCCTCTGTCAGAGTTTAGTGAATGAAGGTGAATCCATCACTGTAGTTTTACAACTGAGATTTAACTCTGAATAATAATGACTTAAAAGTAAATTAAACCAGATAAACTGCATTCATTACAATAAAAGGAGACGTGATGGGATGACGTCATTAAACTGTGAAATGGAGACGTTTCTGATCTGGATCTGATGGTTAAACAGGTCCATGGTCATATTAAAACTGTTAGAGTTCTGGTTTTACTGGTATTTAAAAACAGATGGAGGTCCTGGTTTTACTGGTATTTAAACAAAGAGGAAGGTCCTGATTTTACTGGTATTTAAACAAAGAGGAAGGTCCTGGTTTTACTGGTATTTAAACAAAGATGGAGGTCCTGGTTTTACTGGTATTTAAATAAAGATGGAGTTCCTGGTTTTACTGGTATTTAAATACAGAGGTCCTGGTTTTACTGGTATTCAAACAAAGATGGAGGTCCTGGTTTTACTGGTATTTAAACACAGTTGGTCCTGGTTTTACTGGCATTTAAACACAGATGGAGTTCCTGGTTTTACTGGTATTGATAACACAGTTGGTTCTGGTGTTACTGGTATTTAAATACAGACGACAGTCCTGGTTTTACTGGTATTTAAATACAGACGACAGTCCTGGTTTTACTGGTATTTGAATACAGACAACGGTCCTGGGTTTACTGGTATTTAAATACAGATGACGGTCCTGGTTTTACTGGTATTTAAACACAGATGTTTCCTAAAAATAATGGCGATGAGGTGATGATGTAATAACTGTATCTCATCACCTTTACAGCCCAGATCGAATGCCTTCGTAACTGTCAAGTCAAAAATGTCTCGACATTCGATAGTCGGTGTCAACAGTCGCAGCTTTAATCAGTTATTTATTAATATTATGTAAACAGCCACAATTAAGTCCTGGTAAATACATTTAATTTAAACTGACTGAAACAGATTAAACATAAAGGAGTTTTAGTTGGAACAGAAAACTGGAGTCTGTCTTAGATTAGATCTAGATTATTTTAAGAGAACTCATGACTAAGGTTGGTTCAAATGGTCTAAATCCTCCTGAAGACATGTAACATCCACCACTACAGAAACAGATTCACATGAACACACACCAGGTGTGTCCTGATTCGACAACACAAACATCACTTTAAGGAAAATGACAGAGATCAGGTTAAACCTCCAACCAGATACTTGATCAAACTCAGATTTACGGAATCTCTCATCATCTCCATCCAGTTGGAACCAACCACAACAACTGTTGAACTGGAGGCACTGTTTAAAAACCATCTGTTCAACCAGAACCAGTAAAACACCTTTATCTGCACCAGTAACATATTTAACCTATAAAGACCCAGAGCTACTTTGGTGTCAGTTTTATCTACATTTAACCTTTCTTAAGTGATTTATCATCATTTAGGGTTTTTTTTTCCAGTGAAAATCAGATATTTTCCTTTCACTGGTCATGTAGGCTAGATGTTCAAGTAAATTCAAAGGTTTTTATATAAAAACAGGGAAAAATTAAGAAAAAGTGACTTTTTCAGTCAAATCTATCATTAACTGAACATAAACCCAGTGTTTCCAAGATGAATAACTGCATTTTACACCAATTATTTACAACAGTTTACAACAGTACATGGTTTTGGGTCTTTATGGGTTAATGTAGGTGGAGATCTAGACTAAACTCAGATGAGACCAGAAAAACCAGAGGATCATCAGTCGGAAATATGTTACTGTCTCTGCTGAACTGAACCAGACTCAAACTGAACCATTTCCGTCACTTTAACCTTTAAAAGCCTCCAATCACAGCAAACAAATGGATTACAGTGAAGCAGAACAAGCAGTGATTGTGAGATGTGACAATATTAACTGAACCATCATCATAACCATCACAGAAACAATGAACGAGTGAATGTGGAGGAGAATCAGTGAACGGGTTAACTTCACCCCCCACCCCCCCTTAACCCCCTGCTGAGCTGTGTGTCATGTACTTGGGGGGGGGGGGTTTATCTAAGAGTACAAATCGTG
>JAPQRP010000016.1:35201832-35215366 GCA_037367295.1 Apogon hyalosoma | reverse complement strand
CACACACACACACACACACACACAGTATAAATATATATAGCCAAATGAAACAAATATTGACCATTACACAATTAATCATTTAAAATTATTTAACCGATGGTGAATACGCTTTAAAACAAACACAAGGTTGATTTAATAACAAAGTTAAAGCCTGTAGTTAATTTAAACTGAAATCAAATTAATGATTCTCACCTGTTAACAGTGAACGGGAGCTAGCTTCAGTTAGCATTAGCCGGTTAGCAGCTAACACTGCTCGTTTTTTTATCCCCTTACTTTTAATCCGATTTCCTCGTGTGCTTCGGTTTTAAGTGAATGATGTCACTGATGTCCTCCATCTGTCTGCTTGAAAAAAAAAACCATAATAAATCATCTTTCAGTCTTAAATAAATATCCTTAATCCTTAACACGGTTCTGTTAGCATCAGGCTAAAGGTACTTCAATAGTTACAGACACTTAATAGTAAAAGCGGAAAATCCACTGATGGAGAAGACAGAACATGATATAAAATGGGAGCAGTGTCACATCTAATCTAATCTAACCTAATCTAATCAAATTCATGGTCTATTTGACTGAAAACGTCACCTTTATCCCATTTAAATGGTGTTAATTTGTATTTTCATCTAAGTGGGCGTGGTCAGTGGGAGATGACTTCACGTGACGATCAGTTGCAATAGAATCATAATCCACAACGTGGATTTTTAGAAGTGGGTTATAGTGCGTCCAAAAAGACCCAAATATCCACCTTTAACCTAAACCATCTACTGATATAACTGTTTAATACCTGATCGTCCACTAACACATGTAAATAGTTGGTGGTCATTTATCCAACATATGACAGATAAGTGGTCTATGGTGGACTCTGGGTAAAGTTTGGTTCCATTCTCAGATCTGTGGTCAGGTCTGAGGAGTCGAGTAAATCCATCCTGTTCTGGTGGACGTGAACATATTCAGGCTCATCGGTACCAGAGGAATTGCAGTAAAAATAAGATGCTATTGGTTTAAGTCCAATCGCTTTATGAGTGTGAACTCTAGAAAAATCTGCCCATTGAAGGTTCAGTATTTTATCGATGAGATGATCAAAGTTTGAGGTCTTTCTTTTTCTTTTAGCTCATAAACATCCAGTTTACTTTGGTGTCAGTTCCCAAATACATTTTTCTCTAAATTGTGCATTTCTTAAGTAATTTATCACTATTTATTATAATATTATCCTCTTATATTTTCAGTGTAAATCATGTATTTTCTGTATTTAATTCTCTGATCATGTAGATGTGCATTAAAGCTCAGAGTGAATTCAAAGATTATTATATCAAAACAGAAAACTGAAGAAAAAGTGACTTTTTCAGTCAAATCTATCACTAACTGAACATAAACCCAGTTTTCCTTGGTCAGGATATGTACAGTCAGTCCAGCTTGTATTTACAAGGCTGCAAATTAATACTGAACAAACAAGAACTCAAGCTATGAATTATGAAATTATGAAGCATCTTAAACCGATCACAAGGAACATTTGACAGATAAACAGTATCACAGTGCTTCAGTTTCAGCTTCACAGTTTGTCATGTCTTTATGGATTGTGATTGTCTTTCTCAACTCACCATATATTTATTAGTTTTGGGGTTTTTTTTATCAATTGCTAGAAATTTCAGGTGACCCCATTTGAATTCCAGGTGACACCACATGGGGTCCCGATCCCAAGGTTGAAAAACACTGGTTTAAACTGTAACTATGGAGCCTCTGAATGTCCAAATGAGTTATATCGGATGACCATAAAAAGATGACAAACTACATTTTACACCAATTATTTACCTGTACTGATAGAATTAGTGGATCAACAGGTATTAAACTGTTACATCAGTGGATGGTTTAGGTCAACAGTGGATGTTTGGGTTTTTAAGGGTTGAAGTGACATTAATGGTTACAGTGAGTGGTTTATGTCCATTAACTGACCCACCTCAGCCCAGTCCACCAGAACCTGCAGGCCTCAGTGGATCCTGGTTCTGTGGGACCAGATCCATACCATGTTTTTGAAACTGAAGCCTGAACGCTGGTGTCTGACTTTATTTGAAACAAATGAAACCTAAGGTCTATGATACATGACACTTAAACAGAAAACAGCAGGATGTTTAGTCTTTACCTTCATGTAAATGAAACAGCAGTCCGGTCCAGTCCAGGATCAGGATCAGGATCCTCCACAGATACAAGAACACTGAAATACTGAAAGAGACACAGACCTGATGGGAACAGTTTACACTCCATCCTTTTAAGTCACTGCTTCTATCTCTAACTCATATATCTGACTGAACTATTTAAATCCTGTGTTATATGTTGAATCCGAAAACCAAGAAAAACACCACAGCAAAAATGGTATTTGATCATTTTTATTGCATTCAAATCATCTCTTTGTAAGGAAATCCAATCTCATTTATCAAAATACTGTTTAATAATAAATTAGTTGAATTATCAAACTACTGTCGAAGTAGTGTTGGATTATTCACATTAAACTCCAGATTTAATGATAATAATCATGTTTTACACAAACTAAAGGCATCTAAATTCAAATTTGTCAACGATGCCACTAACAATCAGATTAAATTAAAAATGAAAACACAATGGATTAAATACATTACAGTGTCATGGTGAGTAAATAATAAAACAAAGTAAAACACACATAATATGACTTTATTCAACAGAAAATACACTCTATAGTTCACCCACAAAGTTGAATTGTATCTAATTTTATCATGCAAATTAAAATAAAAACATCACTACATCCTGAGTTGACGTTTCAGATGCTGTTTCCTCTTTAGGCTGAGTCTCTAGGCTCTCATCACAGGCAGCTGTTTTCACAATAAAAGCTTCTCACGTCAGATGAAGATAGAAATCAACAGGTAGAAGAATGAACTGTTAACCAAGGGGATGGTGGAGACCAAAACAGAGTTGGAAGGCGACTGAGATACAGATACAACGATATGATGAGTCGAACGTCCAGAAGCTAATCACAAAAGGCTACGTAATGATAATAATGACTTGGGTCTAAGTACGAGTTGTCACTTTTCTCAAAAAAAAAACCAAAAACAAAAAAAACTCCAAACAGACCTACTCAGATTATATTCCAACAATGGTAGTATTTCATTTCGGCCACTAGGGGCAGCTCTCAGTCTAACATCTGATCAATGTTTATGAATCACACAGACTCCACCAAAACACGTTTAACAAGTGTACAGCCATGACTCCATCACCATGGAAACAGAAGAATCATCTGCATCCATGGCCCATTTGACATCACTTCCATCACCTCCTTCATCACATACATGACCCTCTTACTATTTCACACATCACCTCCACATTATCCTAAAACTCATCTAAAACCTGAACAAACACTGAATTAAAGTCACACAGTGTCAAATGTAGTGTTTAAATAAACTAAGCATGAGTTCAAAGAATCCTGTGTTTTATCAAATACAAGTGCAGTTTTGTAGTAACTGTAATGGTATACATAAAACAAGTCCCTAAAACAAAA
Organism: Apogon hyalosoma; assembly: GCA_037367295.1. Taxonomy (NCBI): domain Eukaryota; kingdom Metazoa; phylum Chordata; class Actinopteri; order Kurtiformes; family Apogonidae; genus Apogon; species Apogon hyalosoma. The sequence goes on along the minus strand of JAPQRP010000016.1, from coordinate 35,211,846 downwards.
CCACAAACACATAAACAAGTCGTACTGTTGTTAAAATTGCACAAAAATGGCTGAAACTGGAATAAACAACAAGAAGGTAAATGTGAATTGAACCCCAACTGCCTACATGAGAGTCCAGACATCCACTCAGCATTTTCACAGACCTATGTAATATAGAAAATTATGCAATAACACCGTTTACATCCACACAAATACTCTGATCAGTGTCTGATTATTGTTGATCAAAATTCTATGTTTCCTTTAATGGAGAATGGGATCCCTCAGGGCACCGTCCTAGGTCCCATCATTTATATGTTTACATTCATGTATTGTCAGATGAAGGTCTACAGATGTACACTGATGACACTGACCCTGTTTCCATCCACATTAATACTCTGATCAGTATCTGATTAGTATTGATCATGTAAACAGTCTAATCTGATCTGTTTTATCAGATATCAGTAATCTGATTACAATAAATCAGAATAACACACCTGGATTTGTCCCCAATACTCCCATGTCTTCATGCATGTATAAAGGTTAATCTGATTTATGTAGTTCTGTTACATCTGAACATGTGGAAAAACTATTAAGAGAACAGAAGTAACGTAGAAGACTATAACAGGAAGTTGGATTCTGTGTCACTATGTACGTACAAACTCTGAAATAAATCTAAAAATGAACTGAAACATCTAAACCAGGATTTATGGATTATTCTATTTCTGAAGTGACTGTAAACGCATCACATCTGATTACTACAATTATCTGATTATTAAGTCGTCATGGAAATGAGGTCAGTGTATGATACAGGTAACTTGTATTATCTAACAACCATAATGACACCTAATAACCTTCTGCTTGATCTTATTTTTAATTATTATTATTCTACAGACAGTATATGATGCACATATGAGCAACAACACTGGTTTTACTTCAACTGAACCTTAGAGTCAAAGAAAAAAGATTTAAGTACTAAACACAGCTATATAACCTTTCACTTTGTACTTTTTGAGCTAAGTCATAATAAATTAAATAAATCCTCATGCAGTGCATCTCCAGTGTTACAGTAGCTTATATTTAACAAATGAGGAACATGTGGATTTAAAGGACTATGAGGAAGAGCAGCCACAGCAGGAAACACAGAGTCCCGAACCAGGTGTTCCAGTCCGACACCAGGACCTCGAACGCATCGTCCACCAGCCCCCTGTCGTCAGCCTTATCAGTGGCCGACGCCCAGGCCCCGCCCGGCGCCCCGTCTGGCGGCTCCGCCCCCTCGACGCCATCGGTAAACCTGGAGCAACAGCACACAGCCTCACTCTGAACAACTTCACCCACAAAGGCTCACACAGAGAACTACAGGGGTCCCTGAACGCATCAGCAGAGAACCAGCCCAACGACCACGGACCCACCACACATTAACGACTGTTAATACAGATTCACACTCGTGTTAACGGTGTTAATCACAAAGATGAGGATTAGACAGGAGGCAATCAACCCAATGACATCATGAATGATCTGTAACATCAACACACAGTAAAATATGGAAGTGAAAGGATTTACCCTCAGACTTTAGTGATCGATTAAAGCTCTTTCAAGACTTACCTGTTTGTTATAGGCTTGATTTAAGTCTTAAAGACACTGAAGAAACTGAGATTTAGGTTTACTCACCTTGAAGTCAGAGGGTTTTTTGGTTAAATGTCTGAAATAAGACCATAAATACCCCCTAGGGGACTTAAAAAGTGTCTTTAAAGGTGTTTTCTGACAGTGGACAATGTCACTGTGGTAACATGTAACACTGAAATTAAACCAGTTATTCACTTGGATTTATCAGAAAACTAGATGAAAACTATTTTACACTACATCAGGTTCATCACTGGCTGCATTTATTGACCCTCAATAACAGGAAATTATGTGATCAAAAAGATCACCTGAACTGATCTCAGACCTGTCACATCAGATTTAACATTGTTTCACTGAAATATAATGAACATGTTATAATAATGTGAGTTCAGACCTACAGCGATGCCATTAATCATGTGTTTACTTCAGTGACTCCTACTGGTGAATGACTGAACAGCAGATGAACCCTCTGAGGTCATCGTAGAGGGTTTTAAAGGTACAGTGTAGAACTCCCCTACCCTAGGTGGCAGCAAATACCTGAATCAATGCAAAGACAGCGCGCTTTCTCTGTTCCGGTGTTACACTTACCTAACGGCTGGCACTTTGGAACAAAAAGCTTTGGCTGAATCTTTTGTGATTTTTGAATAAATTAATACAACCTGCCAAAATGGTGAGTACCTCAACTTCTCTGTCATCACTTCCATTCCAGTGACGAGGTAAGTGTAGAAAAATAAAAACATTATGAATGGAACGTGAAAAGATTTAAGATATCATTTGTCATGTGGATATCTTAAAAGAACATGATTTTGGTTATTCAAGCTCTACTGTTTTTTGTGATAAGATGATTCTGGTCATTTGTTTTGCTGTCAATACACCGGTTGAACTAAAATCTCTAATGTTACGTCCTTTTAGGTATTCAGTGTTTGTTCTTATGTCGAAGTTTTTTTTTATAGAGTAAACAGATTCCTACGACCAGAGGGAGGCCCAAACCCAATTCACCCCTTGGCACTCCCCCTTACCCCTACCCCTCCATTTTGAACATTCATATGAAGGGGTAGGGACATCCTGATTCTCAATGTGTGGAAGGGGAAGGGCTAAAGGGGAAGGCTGTTAGGCCTTCGAAATGGAGATTTTTCAGGACCACACTACAAATGGAGGGGTAGGAGAAATCTCCCATAATTCTGTTCAAATCATCGGCAAGATGGAGGTAAACACTGCAAAAAAGTGGTGAAAGAAAGATACAAATGTACGTGTTTTCTTTGTAAATACTTTATCATTTGATCAACCGTTAAATGCCATTTCAATGTGTTATGGACTGCATTTCTGTGGTTTGCTGCTGATAGCTGCAAAAAGGTGACCAAAGCCCATACAACAGAGATGGTTACAGCTGCTGACGGCACGGTAAATTCTTTCAGAAACAAAGTTGTCGCATTTGTTTATAGCGGCATCGATAACTGCTGGTGATGTAACAGGTCTCAAAGGGTTGTCTCATGTCATAGGGGAATGTTTCAACCCCTACCCCTTGTAACTCCGTTTCAAGTAGTAGTGCCAAGTGCAAGGGCTAAGGGGTAGGGGTAAGGGGGAGGGCCAAGGGGTGGAATGGAATTGGGCCGGAGAGGAAGAAGCAGGGGTAAGGGTCGAGGGAGAAGCAGGACTCCAGCTGGGTCAGGAAGGAGACAGAAGACAGAGGAGGACAGAATCTTTTGTTATGAAAGAGTGGAGGTTTGTAGAATAACGTCTTACTATTTGTTTGTATTTTTTCCACACGTGTATTGGCTTATGGACTACATCACTCACTATTTTGTGCGACTAATTTATGTTGTATATGCCAAAATTTATGCTATGTTGTGTATGCCTACATAAAATCTGCGATGCTGCTTAATTCCTGTAGCCTATATATGAAGTTAATATCTCTACCGCCAGCTGCCATTACAACCAATGGAAAAGCCCGCCTGGTTCTGCAGGTGGTTACTTAGATTTTTGTCCTCTGTAGGCTCATGCAGGGAAAAAAAATGGCACCAATAATGGTGGCGCCCAGCGAGCAGTTCCCGCACTATCTATATTTGAACAAGTTTTTCTAGGTTTAATGGAATCAAACAATTATTTTTTTTTGACTGATTGAGCACTATTTTATTCAATTATAATCAATTATTAGATTGATTATTGGAAAGAACACTTTGAAAATCTTACACACTGTACCTTCAAGATGCCTGCCCCCTGCTGGTGACAGAGGGTTAAACAACCTGGTTTTCTGATAAATCCAACTAAATGATAGGTTTAATTTCAGTGTCACATGTTACCAAATGTACAAAGACAATACATAGTCATATTGTTTATTGTTTTATTTTGTTCTTTAAACTGGACACAGATTCTGTCATGTGTTGAACTAATTATTGGGTCACATGAAGAGTAAAAAGTTTGTGGAAGTCGTAAACGTCTCTAGGCCTAGTGTTGGTCACACTGGAGTTTATCTGTCTGAACAAAACAGTCAAGTATCATGCGATTAATTAGCGTTGCTAGCTTTAGATTTAGACTATAATAAAATATAATCTCTGTAGCATCACAACAGAATCTATGGTGCTCAGGTCCACCAATTCTGTTAGAGACACAGAAATTAAAGAAAGCATTTAAGTGGATGCACAATTCATAAATGATAATATTAATAATAACAATAATAATAATCATCATAGTAATAATAATACACTGTTTCCATAAATTTGCTAAATATTTTTGCCTTTTATGTAATTATGTGATTTATTCTTGATCAAGTATATTTCATTTTGCTTCTAATGGGAAAGTAGCATGAATAAAAAGAGGAATGTGTCTGAAAATAAAATTATTCCAACTTTATGGACAACAGTGTAATAAATAATAATACATTTCTTTCCCTTCTTTTCCCAATTGGTTATATACTTGAAAATATAAAACATGTTGGAGAGTTAATTTAATTAATGTTAACTGTGGTTTTACAAGTGATGAAATAGATTCATATTATTTCTAAGTAAATAAATCCATGTTTTTTGTATTGTCTCATGTATGAGGCAAACTGAGGCTCCAGTCAAATGTTTTCTCAAAAGCTCTGAAACTTTTAGGTTTTACTTTTGTTTAAAAGTAAATTAAACCTCATTCTGACTGAACTGACAAACTGTACTTAGCTCATTAGCGCTTGTTAGCTCATTAGCTACTGTTAGCTCATTAGCTCCTGTTAGCTGCTGTTAGCTCATCTGCTGCTGTTCACTGCTGTTAGCTCATTAGCTAATGTTAGTTCATTAACTACTGTTAGCTGCTGTTAGCTCATTAGCTAACATTGTGTGCTATCAGATTACCTTCTGATGTTAGCAGTTGTTAGCGCACTAGCCTAAGTTAGGCACTTGGCGGCTAATGTTAGTATTTTTCCTTTAAAAACATATATGTTTGTGTTGTTCTACATATCATACATCTACTTGTGCACAGTGTAGATAATGCATCATTAATATTAGCTGTTTGACAGTGCTCTATCAAATAGCTTTATTTCTAAATAATACAGAGCAGAAAATTAAATGTTAACAGTCTATAAATGAAACACATACTTCTGAAGTGGTCAAATCCTGGCCAAGTGAACTAATAATAACTGATACTGTTAGAGTTAAAGAATGCTTCTGCTAACATTAGACTGAAACATATTCATCTGACTATTTCAAGCAGAATCTGCATTCATACATAGAACACATGTTTTAATCTCATTTACACCTGCACTAGTGTGACTGTCCATTCAAATCCAACCTCAGGTGATGAAATACCCTTATGAGTGAAGTGTGTGTACTACAGGATGTGGTACAGGGAAACTATGTGATGGAAAATGGATAATGGAACATACAGGTGTAAATTATGTCTGATTTAGAACAATTACATGTTAATGTAGGTCTTCAGGTTTTGTACTTGTGTTACTGTGGAGCTGGTTGTATGCTACCCACCAGGTGAGCGTGGGCTCTGGGTGTCCTGTCACCTCCACCTCTAGCGTCACCGGAGAGCCCTCCATGATGGTAGCTCTAGACAGGGGTCTGGTGAAGCAGTGAGGGCCAGGTTTAGAGGCTTTTCCCTCAGGAAGAGACTCTGCCTGGGCCTGGGGAAGAGGAGGAGGAGCAGGAACTGGAGGCCCTTTGATCTGAGGAGTTAGCCTGATCTCCTCACGGATGGCCACGGGCTGACAAATGTCGGGGTCTTGGTCTGAAGTTAGTAGATGAGGTGGAGAGGAAGGAGGGGTGGCATGCAGGTTAGCCTGCCGAGCCAAAGCTTGGGTCTGGGCCTCAGGCGGTGGCGGAGGAGGAGGAGCAGGCTGGGCGCTCATGCCAGAATCATGCAAACACTGCTGAGTACATGTTGAAGTCAGGGACTCGTGGAGGGAGTAGACAGTCTGGTGGGTCTGCTGGCTGCTGAATCTACTACTGCTGGTGATGGTACTGCTGGATATGCTGATGTTGCTGATACTGTCTGGCTCTGGAGGAATGGAGGCATGGAGGACCTGAAGTGGACTACCATTAGATTTGGTGGAGGGGGTTTCGTGGCGTGACCTAAGAATGCTGTCTGAAGAATAAATATTCTGCTGGATGATGGTGCTTTGGATCATAAAATCTGGGTAAGCCTCTTGAAGGTGGTCCGGTTTTGTGTCTTTTGGTGGAAATGCTGCATTGGATTCCATGGGTCCTTTACCTTGTGAAAGGTTTCTGTCTTTGTGTAGAGGAGGATCAGTGGAGCTGGGGTTCTGAGCAAATCCGCTGGCCTTGGATACAGACCTGGTTTCACTAGGAGTTAACTGGTTGTACGTGGTTGAACTCTGTGAAGATGAAGACTGGCTGCAAACCGTCTGCTGAGAGGTGGTTGTGGTGATGCTGCTGGAGTCTGAGGACATGTCTTTGCTGGTTTGTACATCAGCCACATCTTCATCAAGGTCACTCGCAAAATCTGAGTGAGCCTCATCTTGGTTTGTTCCTTCTTGGAGAAACATTGCACTAGATTTGAGCAGGCTGTTGTCTTGTGTACTGTTCTTGTCTTGTGGACCGTCCTTGTATTGGAGACTGTCCTTGACTTGTGGACCATCCTTGTCTTGGAGACCGTCCTTGTCTTGTGGATCATCCTTGTATTGGAGACCATTCTTGTCTTGTGGACCATCCTTGTCTTGGAGACTGTCCTTGTCTTGTAGACCATCCTTGTCTTGGAGACTGTCCTTGTCTTGTGGACCATCCTTGTCTTGTGGACTGTCCTTGTCTTGGAGACTGTCCTTGTCTTGTGGACTGTCCTTGTCTTGGAGACTGTCCTTGTCTTGTGGACTGTCTTTAGTTTCGAGACCGTCCTTGTCTTGGAGACTGTCTTTAGTTTCGAGACCGTCCTTGTCTTGGAGACTGTCCTTGGTTTCAAGACCGTCCTTGTCTTGTGGACTATCCTTGTCTTGGAGACTGTCCTTGTCTTGTGGGCTGTCTTTGACCTGGGAGTTCTGGATTCGACTGATGTGTGGCATGCTCTTGCTCTTTGTTAAGTGTTTTTTTTTGGGAATACTGAGACTGCTGCTGACATGTGGTAAGATACAGTAACTGACTGACTTAGAGGACAGGAAGTCAGTGGTTGTGGTTAGGTTGCTGCTGGGTGGTGTTTCTTTGCTGTTTTCGATGTTGCTTGCAATTGGGTAAGCCTCGTCTTGATTTGTAGATTTTGGTGGACAAGTTGAACTGACAGACTCGGTGTCTTGTGAAAGAGTCCTGTCTTTATGAAGAGCAGGAACAGCATCATTAACTTGATCCAAAGTGTGATGACCATCTGAAGAGGAGGACTCGTAGTGAACCATCTTCTGGGTGGCTGTGGTTGTGGTGAAGTTGCTTCTTCCGCTAATGCAAACCAAAGGTGTTTCCTTACTGATCTGTAAGGAACATACATCTTCCTCAGGACCACTGTTTGACTCTGTGTTAGGCTGTAGAAATTTTCCACCTTCTGGGAGAACTGTGCATGTTGTGGGGCACAGTGTACAGGATTTAGAGGGTCCAGTGTGGGCAACAGGATCTGTGGAACTGGGACTCTGACCTAAACCTCTGGCCTGGGAAACCGGAATGATCTCTGGTAAGGTCTCAGTCTTTGTTAAGTGGGTATCTTTGGAAGACTGGCAGGGCAAGGACTGCTGAGTTGTGGTTGTGGAGAGGCTGCTGCTTTGGGGAGTTGTTTCTTTAGGTACATCCTGATCAAGATAACTTCTAGAATCTGACTGTGGGAGACTGAAATCATCAGAGGTAACTGCTGGGGTTTGGTGCAATGGTGCAGAGGAACTTAGAGGTCCTGCATCATGGCCAAGGGTCCTGTCTTGATTTGGTGTAGTGTCACAAACCCGGAAGACCTTAAAAAGACAGCTGGTGTGGGTGGGGGGGTGGTCCTCAGCCAGAGGGATCATATCATTCTGAGATGAAGGCCTTTCCTGGTAGAGGGAACTGGCTGTGTTTTCTCTTTGAAGGTCAGATTTTTGGGTTATTCCCTTCCTATTTTGGGAGGAATTTATCTGCTGTTGAAGGCTAGTCTTGAAGGACTGTGGAAAATTGCTCTTCATATGAATGGAAGTTGAAGTTTGAGTGTAATTAATATGAGATTTGAAGAAGTCTGTGTTGTGCACAGGGATTTCATCCTTCTGAAGATCATGCTGAGGAGTGGGACCAGTCTTTGGCAACATTTTGTCCATATTGGAACAACTGTCTGGAATGTTGCTCCATTGGACTGGGTCGGATCCAGATGGTACATTTGGTTGTGGGTTGTCAAGAGGAAGGTCAACCCCTTGGTGCATGCTGGGTGATGTGGTCTGTTCAGTCCTGAGGATGCTGCAGAGGGTGCTGGCCAACGGGGTTGGACCAGGACTTTGGACATATGAACCAGACTCTGATCTGAACCTGTTACAAAATCACAGATGGGAAATATGAGATCTAGAAGATGACCTGATGGGTTATTAAGTCACACAGCCAAAAAACACTTTTTTTAAAAGGACGCTTCATTAAAAACATTACAGGGACTGAGGATCTTTTCTCAAAGACAGTTTCCTTGTTATTCATCTTTGTTCATTTTAGAACTGCATCCAAAGTTACAGATTGTTGAATTTTGTCGTATCGATCATGAAGTTTTACAGTTTACATTGTGGTCTGACATCCATCATACCGACCTGCTGCTGCTGTGATGTCCTGTAGGGGGAGTCGGATCCCCCTCAATCTGACTGGACTCCCTCTGTTGAGGACCAGGACCAGCAGCAGAACTGGCCTCGCTGTGGTCTGACTGGGCTCGGTACTGGTGGCTGGACTGGTGGACGTGGACGCTGTGGGAGCTAAAACAGAAGGCGTCCTCCAGATCAGACTGGATCATGGTGGACTCTGGTGTCTCTGCCAGCGGCGGCAGAGAAATGTCGTCAGGTGAAGGACACTCGTACTCGTCGGTGGACATTGAATCCTCCGACAGGACGTCATGATCTTCTGACAGACCAGCTGATGTTTCCTGTGGACATGGATCAACTTTTATCAACACCGAAACGCCACATGACCCTGAACTATGTACAAACAACAACACAACTACGATGACCAACACTATTGATGGAATGCAGCTCATACTGTTAATGAGATCACTCAGGTTACATCAACTTCCTCCTGACCTGCACTGGTGTTGTGTTTGAGCCACAGGAAGGTGAAAATGGCTGCCGTCCTGTTTCCTCCTTCTTTTTCCTCTGACTCTCCATTTGAATGTCAGAGAGAGACAGGCCGGTTGGAGGGGGCGTGACCAGAAGGGTGGAAGGCTGGGATTGGCTGTTGATGGCATAAATCATTCTGTTGGACTCCGGCGGTGATAAGGAGAGGCTGAAGGTGTGGGTGGAAAAGAACGACAACGGCAACGAGGCTCTGGGATCAAACAGACCAAACTTTATCATGAAGAATTTGTCGAAAACATTGATGTTTAATCCCCGTGAATGCATCACTTCACCCAACGAGTACATCTATGCTTTTTCTTGTAAATGTAAGACTTAAATCTCACAAATATATACAGCTTTTTCTTCTTTCACATGACAGTGTTACCCCCCAAACTCCAGATCAGATGACTTTTTTCTGAATATTTTTTTCAGGATCTGTTTCCATTCTGTTGTGTTCATCTCACTTTTCTGTCATCCTGTGAACTCAGTCTGTGTTGAATACATAGGTTAAACCTCATTAACTAAGCCCCATTAACTATGAGTCGTTAACTAAGCATCATTAACTAACAATCATTAATTAAGTGTCATTAACTAAACCTCATTAACTAGCCATCAAAAACTAAACATAAGTAAGTAACTGTCATTAACTAACCCTCATTAACTAGGCATAAAAAACTAACCATCATTAAATAAAACTTAATAACGAACCGTCGTTAACTAAACCTCATTAACTAAAC